>OY751322.1:3595000-3877500 GCA_963564615.1 Rhorus exstirpatorius
GGACCCAGAAGCACGAAGATTCATTTCCGTTGCGAATGCCAATGTGGTTGGACTTGTTGATTTCCGAAGATCGTTGACTTTTCGGCGCTTAGTCCGTACGCTGGATGATGAAAAGTCTGATGAAGGTCTACCACCAGCCTTGAGACTTTTAGTACATCCGGATGTGTCAGAACTAGAACTTGGTGCATCCATGTCTTCGAAATCAGCATTCTACAAGAGATCGCAATAACGTTAGCTCGGAAGTGAAAAAAAACGTTTAAATGAAAAATTTCATGATATAAAAAATACGAAAATAGACAAACCGTAATAGTTACGTCCGTGTCAAGCCATGCTCCATGAACGGCGTTAAAGCGCTCTAGAATTCTGTGGCTATCTTGCCATCTTTTCTTGATTGCAAATATGAGATTCCTCAAAAATTTTTTGCCATGGATTGAAATTTCGAAAATACATCCTTCTGAGTCGCGGAAATGATTTTCGAGAACTTCGATTTGTTTCTCAAATTTTGAGGTCCAGTCATTTTGTAGCGCCAAGAATATTTTTCGGCGCGTACAAACGATTTCTTTGCACGTATTTCCTGTTAAAATTAAAAAAGTTGTATGTATTGTGCGTGACTTTCATTTTATAAATATAATGCACTTTACTGTTCTATTGTTCTTGAAAAATGAAAAAAAAAATTATAATTCTACGGTAATGAACAATCAATTGAAAAAAAAAATTAGAGAACAATACTATCCACAGAGATAGAAAATATCTACGAAAGACCCTCTATACCTGTGCCCTTTTGAGCCACAGGTATAGAAAGTTGACCGGAGTATCGCCATGAGTCACGGTATAGTGCGTAACGCGCGCGACAGTGTGCACGGTAACACGAAAATTGATTTTATTGAAAAAAGGCAACTTTCTAGCAGCTAATTTTTTGAGATTTCATTAACAGATAGTTCAACTAACATGTCCCTGGCGATGTCAAGACTAAAATGTATCAAAATTCTTTTGTATCTCTGTAAATGTACTGGCAAAAAAACGAAAACAAATGAAAATTACGACTACCGTTAGCATACGTTTCATGAATAACAACAAACGCTATCGAACATTGTAGTACATAAAATGTTTCTACATACCTTTAGGAACATTTTCCATTTTCAAACTTTAAAATCGGACCAGTCGTTGCGAAATTATTGAATATTTACCAGGCCACTGTAGAACTCCGCGCGACGCGTCGCACGCCTGCTCCGAACAAAGGCAACTTTCGACTGTCGCAGGGGAGCAGGTATACAATATTTCGACCCTACCCTATGCGATCCGAATGCCCCAACCACTTCTCTACTAGAATCCATTACAAAAACATCGATCTTTTAACATTCATTTTTGAGGTTTTGGCCGGCTAAAAGGCCGTTTGGAACCACTGTGCGACGCAAGGAAATGTACTTGTCTCAAGTTTTTATACACCATTCATGGTGTTTTTGGTGGGATTTGGTTTCTTTTTGCAAAGCATTATATATGTCGACATATATTTACGATGTAACTTCTATGTAAAAGCTTTGAATGGCGACTACTATGCTCAGGGTAGAATTGAACAATTTTTGACGGCATAAATTGTCTTGCCAAAACATTTCGTACAATTATGGAATGGTTTCATTATTTCACAACTTCAGAAGCCCCAATCTAGCAACTAGCACACGAATTATCATTTGCATTTTTTTTTTATTAGATCGTTAGCAAGTTTAGCGAACTCCAAAATATTATATGCGTACAAAATCTTATCAATGAGGTCTCCTTATTCTTGAAAGTGCTCGCATGATCCATTCAAACATCTTTGAGTTTCGATTCTTGATACAAAGCACCATCGCTGAGTTATAAAAATCATAAGCATTGCTTTTCTATAGTCGGTTCATAGTATCGAGCACTATCTTTTTTTTCGCGATGGAATATTAGAGCTTCGTTTGTAAGATATCAATGAAACGCAGACTCAACCCGACCGCGACCCACGTAATTCTACTCATAAAAGCCATCATAGTTAACTGAACAAGGGAAAATTCGACAAATCATTGCACTACAAAAAAAAATCCCTTGAAGCGATTTGATCCAGACAAACGCAGTCTATAACCGAATTGGTACAGAAAAATGAAGCATGTTGTCCGTATGCGCAGGTCCTTTGAAATTTGAATTGTCTGTACCGAAGCGAGTTGTGAAATTGTAATTAAACTTTGTTTACTTACAAATCACAAATGTAATTTGAAATTAAACTTTTTTCAATGGACTATTACAAATGTGATCTGTAATTGAACATTTTGTAATTAAAAATTAGAAATATAATCTGTAATTAAAATTTTCACTCTTTTCAATTACCCATTACAAATAAAATTTCTAATTACACTTCTTTTAATTTCAAATTACAAATGTAATTTGTAATTAAACTTCTGTGTAACTACAAATTATAAATGTAATTTGAAATCGACAAGAATTTAATTACAAATTAAAATTGTAATTGAACAACGTTTAATTATAAATTATGAAAGTAATATATTCAATCAATTATTTGTAATCGATTAGACGAGTACAAATTCGCAATAAACAGATCCTCCGGAACATCATTCGTCACCCAGAGTTATCATTTTTTAATTAATTTTTACGTTTGATTATTTTTATGTTTTGCTCCCGATGGACATATGGTGGTGCGCTCCGTAGCACCAGATCCTCAGGTCATGGGATCTTTTTTCCTGCCGTCCAGGTATCACTTTCGGTAGTTCTTGAGCACAGGTCGACGGGCATCCGTCACCTACCATCCTGGAATGGCCCCGCGCTTCGTAATCTTTGAGCACCAGGTAGTCGGGAAGGCGTTATTTGCCGTCCAGGCTCTGCGCTCCGTTGTTCTTGAGAACCAGGTCGACGGGAATGAGTTTTCCGTCATCCAGGTCTCACGCTTCGTAGTTCTTGAGTTCCAGGTCCACGGGATTGCGTTTTCCACCGTCCAGGTGGAATCGATTGGGTTTGGGTTTGGGTTTGGTTCGATTGTTCTCGAGTTCCAAGTTGATGGGAATGCGTTTTACGCTGTCCAGGCCTCGCGCTCTGTAGTTCTTAAGTTCCAGGTCAACGGCAAGGCATTACGCATATAAATGGCGCGTAAGACCCGGACGCCAAGCACTATGGTGCGATCAAGCTGGACGCCAAGAAGTAACGCGCGATCAACCTGGATGATAAAAACTATGACGTGATTGACCTAGACACCAAGAACTATGACGCGATTAACCTAGACATCAAGAACTATGGCGCGATCGACCTGGACGCCAAGAACTATGACGCGATTGACTTGGGCACCAATAACTATGGCTTGGTCAACCTGAACGCCAATAACTACCGCGCGATCAACCTGGACGCCAAGAACTATGACGCGATCGACCTGGACGCCAAAAACTACGATGCGATCGACCTGGACGCAAAGAACTATGGTGCGATCGACCTGGACGCCAAGAACTATGACGCGATCGACCTGGACGCCAAAAACTACGATGCGATCGACCTGGACGCGAAGAACTATGGTGCGATCGACCTGGACGCCAAGAACTATGACACGATCGACCTGGACGCCAAGAACTATGGCGCGATTAATCTTGACATCAAGAATTATTGCGTGATCGACCTGGACCCCTAGAACTATGACGCGATTGACTTAGGCACCAATAACTATGGCTTGGTCAACCTGGACGCCAAGAACTATGACGCGATCGACCTGGACGCCAAGAACTATGGTGCGATCGACCTGGACACGAAGAACAATGGTGCGATCGACCTGAACGCCAAGAACTATGACGCGATCGACCTGAACGCCAATAACTAATGTGCCATCAACCTGGATTCCAATAACTATGACGCGATTGACCTAGACACCTAAAACTACGACGCGATTGACCTCTAGACACGAAGAAATATGGAGCGATCGACCTGGACGCCAAAAATTTATGACGCGATTAACTTAGACACCAAAAATTATGGTGCGATCAGCCTGGACGAAACTTTTCTTTTTTAACACAGAACCACATTGAATGAAAAAAATATTTATCTAGAAATAAATATTTTTTCAAGATGCGCCGGTATCGCGTCTTTTCGGCCTTTCAGCGTGACACGGGACTGAAGACGGTTAGTGTGGTTATGTTGGTGGTGCGAAAAATTAGTGGAGCGAAAAATTTGCGGAGCGAAAAATTTGCGGAGCGAAAAAATGATGATCGTTGTACGTCGAAAATAAAAAATAAAATGCGATATCTCCCATATGTCAATAGCTACAGCATTCATTTGGGTACCAATCGAAAGAGAAATAAAAATAAAAAATATTCGTATTAATATCATTGCCGAAGTCTGTATAATTAATTGATAATTAGAAAAATAAGTTTCGTTATATAGATATACTCCCGTGTATAAGCTCGATGTGTGGCGTATAAGAGGCTGTAGTACCTCTCGACATGTCGGTATAGGAGGAAATGTACTTGTCTCGAGGCTCTGCCGCGCCTCTTAATCATCTACTTCCTCTGGCTTTGTCCCGTCAAAACGAGGTATTAAAGTTCTTGCCTCTTTTAGGGTCATGTGTAATTGTGTGTTTTCTGCCATTGTGTAGTCTATGTTTAGCAATGTTCTGGTTAATAAAATAAAGTCAGCTAAATTTATTTCTGTACGGCGCTCGGTATCTACTGCGTCTTTAAAATCTCTTATTATTCTTACACGTTTTTCGGGTCTATTTTTTGGAGTGCCTAGTGAACGATTGGATTCGTCTGAGCTACTAACTCTACGGCGTTTGTGTCGCTTTGAAGGTCAACTTTCTCTATTCTTTCGTAATTAAGTGATTTGTCAAAAATTGAATCTAACGAACTAGAAAGTACGCGCCTACCTGATAAGCGTAAGCGCGTGACTCGCTCGTCTTCCGACACGCAATTTTATTTATTTATACTTTTTTCTGGCTTTGGAGGGTTAAAAAATTAAATATCTTCCGTCACTTACAGTATGATGCTCTGCTTCATGATGTTCGATGATTTGTGGTAGATGATTTGCCCTTGTACGTCTGCGTTGTCGATCTTTCCCTCTAGTAGTTCTGCGTTGTCGATCTTTTCCTCTCGTTAAGTCGTCGGACTCGGGTTTAATGGTCTTTGTCAGCTTCCTGTTCAGTCTCTGGTTTCGGAGTCGGTACTGCTTGATGATCCTCGGGATCCACTCGATTATGTTTGTATATCGTTCTATATTATATAAATATATCGCCGCCGCCGCCGCCGTCGCCGCCGTGTCAAGAATGTATGGGGCATTCCGTCTAAAATCGACCTATCTAAAAGCCTCATATATAGGACATTCCGTCTAAAATCGACCTATCTGAAACCCGATATATGGGGAATTCCGTCTAAAATCGACCATCTAAAAGCCTGATATATGGGGCATTCCATCTAAAATCAACCTTCATTAAGCCTGATATATGGGACATTCCGTCTAAAATCAACCTTTCTAAAAGCTTGATATATGGGGAATTCCGTCTAAAATCGACCTTTCTAAAAGCTTGATATGTAGGGAATTCCGTCTAAATCGACCTATCTAAAAGCCTGATAATTCTGCCTGGTGATTCTGTCTCAACTTGATATATCGATATGAATCGATATATCGATATGAATCGATATATCGATATGAATCGATATATCGATATGAATCGATATATCGATATGAATCGATATATCGAATATCGATATGAATCGATATATCGAATATCGATATGAATCGATATATCGAATATCGATATATCGAATGTCGATTTATCAAATATCGATATATCGAATATTGATTTATATCGAATTTTGGTTTTTGATAAATCGATAAATCGATATGTCAATCCGTCTAACATCAACCTACCTAAAAACCGGATATATGGGGTTTCATATCGTTTCAACTCGACCTATCTGAAAGTCTGATATTATAGGAATTCCATCTCATTTCATGTATATACATATGTTATGTATATACTAGGGTGTTTAAAAAAAAAAAAAATCGATTTTCCAATGGGCCACACCTGAAATAATTAGTTTAGGTAGAAAAAAAATTTCAACTCGACCTATCTGAAAGTCTGATATTATAGGAATTCCATCTCATTTCATGTATATACATATGTTATGTATATACTAGGGTGTTTAAAAAAAAAATTCGATTTTCCAACGGGTCACACCTAAAATAGTTAGTTTAGGTAGAAAAAAAATTTATGTCAAAAGATGAGAATTTTAGGTTCAGTGGAAGATTCGCCGCAATTGAGTAAAAAAAATTTTTTTCATTTTTATCGAATTTATAATAAAAATTTTTTGATTTTCCAATGGGCCACACCTGAAATAATTAGTTTAGGTAGAAAAAAAATTTATGTTAAAAGATAAGAATTTTAGGTTGAGTGGAAGATTCGCCCCGCATTTGAGTTGAAATTTTTTTTTTTTTCAACGAATTTATAATGAACATTTTTCGATTTTCCAACGGGCCACACCTGAAATAATTAGTTTGGGTAGAAAAAAAAATTTATGTCAAAAGATGAGAATTTTAGGTTGAGTGGAAGATTCGCAGCAGTTGAGTTGAAATTTTTTTTTTTTCTTTTCATCCAATTTATAATGAAAATTTTTCGGGGCACATCTGAAATAGTTGGTTTTGGTCGAAAAAAATTTTATGCAAACAGATGAGAATTTTAGGTTGAGTGGAAGATTTGCCGCATTTGAGTTGAATATTTTTTTTTTTTCTTTCCATCGAATTTATAATGAAATTTTTTTCATTTACCAACGGGCCACACCTGAAATAATTAGTTTAGGTAGAAAAAAAATGTATGTCAAAAGATGAGAATTTCAGGTTAAGTGGAAGATTCGCCGCATTTGAATTAGAATGTTTTTTTTTTTCTTTTTATCGATAAAAATTTTATTTATCGATAAAAAATTTATTTATCGATAAAACCTTTATTTTATCAATAAAAAATTTATTTATTTGTAATGAAGTAGTAATTTTACCAGAAATTATTCATTATAAATTCGATGGAAGGAAAAAAAAAAAAAATTTATTTAAATGCGGCGAATCTTCACTCAACCTGAAACAGAATCGTGTCAAGAATCGATAAATTGATATATCGATACGTTGAATCATGTCACGAATCGATAAGTTGATATACCGATATACCAAATTGTGTCTAGAATTGATGAATTGATATATCGATTTATCGAATCGAGTATAAATATAACGAAATGTGTCAAAAATCGATATTTCGATATATCGAACCGTGTCAAGAATCGATATATCCACATATTGAACGGAGTCAGAAATCGATATATCTATATATTGAACCGTTTCAGTAATCGATATATCGGTATATCGATATTTCAATAAAACCCAAACTCAACCCAAACTCTTATCCGAAAACCAATTAACACAAATATAAAAATTTTGTTTCAAAACATCTTTCCAGAATGTTTTTCTTTAACAACTGACACAAACACAACCTGGGGGTTGGTGCGCGAAGCGCGCAGAGGGGCGAAGCCCCCCTAGTATATATATATATATATATTTTTTTTTTTTAAATCTTTTTTAACTCTGGCGTTGGTCTCACTTCCGACTCAGTCGGGTGTACTTTTTTTCAGTTCTTTTTCGCGTTCGTTTGTCGTGATTCGGTCACTTACACTCGCGATACTTTGTAGCACTTGCTTTGTTACCGTGAATTTCATTTTATCGAATTGTGACAATCCCACTGCTGCCACCAACGTTGTGCCCGCGAAATTCGTCACGTGGGGATGAAATCGTCGAGGACGGGTTTGTGGGTGATTGTCAAGGTTGAGTAAATCTCCAACTCGAGTATTACAAAATTACGGTCTAGTTTATTCGATGATGATAAAGTATTGGTTACAATATTGTTCTTGGTTATTTTGCCTTGAGACCGACTGACTGCAATTTGACCATAGCTTCCGCTAAGGATAGCTCGCTTTATTGAACAGCCCTGTTGCCGACCAAAGTCTGCCTTTTTATATTATTCCTGTAATGACTTTTCGTTCAATTTTCTGGAGAGGTGGAATCACACGAACGTCGCTTGACGACGTGTGTCTCAAAGTCACCTTTAAACTGCTGACTTTGCACAATTGCAAAGTCACCTTCAAACTGCTGTGTTTGCACAATCAATGGCTAAGTTGAATATAATTCTTCATGATGAAATTGGGGCACAACATAACAATAAAACCGTGATAATATATGTTTTATACGTATTTCTACAAAAGTTCGACCCAATTATGAGCACTTCAATAAGTGGTTATGGTATGGCGTGGGATTGAAAATTTTTTTGAGACTGTCGTGGACATACGACCTTAACAAAATTTCTTTTCCTGTACCAGCAATTCGTGTCATGCGAAAATACTGTAATTTCCACTTTCTTGATAACGACGATAGCGTTGATTCGAAACGCACAAAATTTTCGGTAACACCAAAAATGACGGTAGCGAAAATGGTTAGAGAAAATTCTCGATAAGAATTTCTTTCCTCATATTTTTTTCCTTCGAAAATATTTTTTCCCCTGCGCCCGAGAACACCTTATTTTTTTTTCTTGCGTTCGAGAACGATTTTCTATTTTTTTTTTTTTTTTTATGCGTTCGAGAACGATTTCGTTCTCATGCGATCGAGAACAATTTTTTTTTTTCATGCGTTCGAGAATGATTTTCTATACTTTTTTTTGTAATTATTTACTTTGAGGACTTTTCTGAATTTTTCAAATTCTTGGGTTTTTTCGGCGTCAATGCGTTTGTTTTGGTCCTAACAATGATAATTAGGCAGGGGAGCCCGACAAAATTAAGGGGTTATGCATGAATATACAACATTTGTTCAAATTATTTACTGTGACGAATTCTCAGAGTTTTGCAAATCCTTGGGTTTTTTTTTTGAGTCAACGCGTTTTTTTTTTGGTCCTAATAATGATAATCAGGCCGCGGAGCACACGCGCCACCTGCGTGCGCACGCTACCTGAGGTACCCGCCGCCTGACGTGCCACCTGATCTGCGTGTGTGTGTCTCCGCGTCCTCCCGGAGGCCACATCGGAGGGGGCGGGGGGGACTCCTCGGAGGGTTCGCATTTTTTGAATGAATTTAGCGGCCCTAAAAAGGGCCGATGGGGCGCTAAAAAGGGCCAATCAGGCTCTCAAAAGAGCCGATAGAATTCGACAGTGCTTTCTTCGTTTGTTCGTTGACATGTTTTCGAGTATGTTGAATATGGGATGGAGTCGCTCCGTATGATGTGTATATTTCCGCATAAAAAAAAACTCGGCAATGTATCCATCCATATGGTGTTCTCTACGTCCATATCGCGAAACATTTGATCGGACTTCTCTCGACGTTTGCTCAATGTTCTGCGTGTGTGCGCCAGTGTCAGGATGGATGAAATCGTAGCTGCAGTTCACGGTCCAATGTTTGAATCGTTCGGACTCTAAACAATTGTACGCCTTCCAACAATCTGATATTATTGTTGATCCAGGGAGAACCTGTTCCTTAATAACCTCCAGTAGGGTTTTCGCTGATCGATCGGGGACGGAAACAATCAATAGTTCTTTGGAAACACGATTGAATCCACCAAAACTCCATTGTTCATCGATAATACGTCCGCGATGATATTTCCGCTTACCGAATTTCGCCTCGTCGATTTTGATTATACAGTTTGGTCCACCAATACGTTGAGAACTATCGATAGTCCACAATAGTATGGCTTCCCTTAAAAAATTTGATCAGTCAACTACGGTTCTACTACTGAGGGCCATTTCGTCGTCAAGGAACTCCTGACGCGGCGGCTTCATGCAAATATAAAAAGCGACGAATGCACATGCGTCTCCGAGCGTCAAAGAAGCATTTTCGAACCAATTATTCTTTCGAACGGATTGTTTGAAAGAACATTGAACGAACTGTCTTTTTTACAGCTCTAGACTTTTTTTTGGCATCTCTATTTGTGCGTTTTCTCATTGTATGAAGCTGATTCACCGCAAATTTCGCAAACGATTTGTCGCTGAAAAACTTTATGCGCTCGTAGAAACTCTACGAGTTTACTTTCGTTTTCGCACAATGCGAGAAATTTACGTGGGTGAGGGTCAAAAATTCGAACGATCAATATTCAGAAGGACCAAAATATCGAATAAAAAAAATTGAGAGACGCTCGAAAATAGATAGGTCAATCTTCGATAGTCTATAAAGTAGTCAATGAAAATTACGATCATAAATATGTCGAAATTAATTTATAGCGAAAATGAATATAAGATGTGACAAAATATCAAAAGGTAAAACATCGAATTAACTTTATGAGCCTACCTAACAATTCAAGACGTCAAATTTTCGAATGGTAAATATTCCAACGGCTTACAATTTCGAATTCATTAAAGCGAAGGGCCAAAAAACGATTGGTTAAAATAGCGAAAGGCCAAAAAGGCGAACGGTCAAAATAGTGAACAATTGTTAACGAGGAATACATTAGTTGCGCCTCAGAATAAAGCTGACAGATGGCGCTGGTGGTCATTTAAAGGAATAACGTTTACGGCTAGATGGGACAAGGTTTCCCAAGTCCTTTCTTATGTACAGTTTGGCCCTGTCCAAGTGACGATCGTTAGAGCGGAGGTCGCGATCTCGTATAGATGACAGATCCAAGCAACGGATTGAAATGACAGATCGTGATCGAGCTTAATTTTGAGGTTTCGCGGTGCGTTTCTTCAGCAGAAGCGAATGTGACAGCTGAGATATCTATAATATTTGACAGATCGCGATCGAGATTGATTTTGAGGTTTCACGATACGTTCATTCGGAGAAAGCAAATATATGTGACAGCTGAGCTGTATGCGTATCCCATAACATTTGAATTACGAATGTGAATAATGAAATTAAAACGTTGAAAAATACGAAAATATATTTCCTAAAGAAGAAAAATAATTATCATTGAAAACAATTAATTATGATTGAAAAATATTCAATTGATATCAAAGCAAGGGTTTTTTTATCATTGAATAATTTTTTAAATAAATTGTAGTTCATACTTCAACTGAAAAGTTTTCGAAAAAATCGACGTATTAGTGAAAATTTCCGACAATTTTTGTTTCAAATTTTTTAGTCATTTCTGATGCATGAGCATTATCGAAAATTAACCAGGGATGGGCGAAATTAACTTAAAAAAAAAAATAACGAATGGTTTTTCATTCCTCATTTATTGTAAATTTAAGTGAAGAGTGGATTTCCACTCGTCATTTACTTCGGGTAAGAGTGGCGAATGAATTTCCACTCGCCATTCGTTTCGCGTTCGAGTGACGAGTGGATTCCCACTCGTCATTCATTTCGGGTACGAGTGGCGAATGAATTTCCACTCGCCATTCGTTTCGCGTTCGAGTAACGAGTGGTTTTTCACTCTGTATTTACTTCGCGACCGAGTGACGAATGGATTCCCACTCCCCCCCCGTGCGCTGCCACCTTGTCGTGGTGGGGGGGCTCTGGCCGAGCCGGCTACCTCAGGAAACCGCGGTCCTGAGAGGTCAGCGGAGCTAAGCTAAGCGCAGCGCGGAGACGTTTCGGAGGTACGGTGTGCGGTCTCAGGCTCACGGAGCTCCGCCGAAAGGGGGCCGGTCCCATCCCCGAGTACCCGGAGCCAGAAGAGAGGACCGCGCAACGATGCTCTCGGAACAAGCCGAGTGGTTGAGTGTGGTTTGGAGGTGAGGGCGAAAGCCGGTTGAGTGGTTGGAAGTGGGGCTAGTCGCAAGAGGTGTCAGAAATGTGGTCAGGGCTCCAGAGGGGAGGTGTGTTGCCCCCGGGCGCATCAAACCTCTGGAAGCCCATGACGGGTCAAGCGGCCGTAAAGGCGGAGGTGATGGCCGGAAGGCAGTGGAGAGATGTTGACAGAGGTGTTGGAAAGCGGAGACCCGGTGGCGTCGACAGGCAGACGTCCCACCTTAGACTCACCGGGTCTCGGGAAGTGTGTTGGGTGAGTGGTATGAATGTACGCAGGGGAGGGTGCAGGAGGCCATAGAGCCCCGGCCCTCTCGGGTTTGGTGCACCCGCGTACCCGAGCTGGTCGACCAGTACCAAGGCTGGCCTGAAGCCTAGACTGAAGTGGGCCAAGTTGTCCGACGAACGTCTCGCCATTGGCGAATACTGGTACCACGGGTGTCGGGGAGCCCGATGGCGGCTTGTCCGCCATCCCCCGGCCTTGGGTCGGATTCGTGGTGGCAGTGGTGATATGGCGTGTGAGTTGCGTCGTGACCATCAACTCGGGCACGGTCCTATCTAAGACCGTAGGGAGGTTGGAAGGTACTCCCCCCCCTTACCAAGCGGCCAAACGGTTCGGCCACCGGGAGGGAATTGGTAGTCAAAGCAGCTAACATGCCTCGAGCAGTTAGCCGGGGAGGTGCGATGGCAGGGCGTGATCTCGGCCCCTCGCACATGGGTGCCGTGTCGTATGCCGAGAGGCGGAGACGGCACGTTAAATACAACAGGTGAATTAATGGATTCCCACTCGTTGTTTACATCCGAACTGAGTGGAGAGTGGGGGAACCATTCGAACGCCGTCTTCGGTTCGAGTGGAAAAACGCTCGTTATTTGTTTACTTTCAGATCCGAATGAATTTCCACTCGACAAATTTATCGAAAAAGATGGATTCTTGAATCGATAGTTCCTTTAAATTAAAATGAATTTCCACTCCATATTCGGTTCAAATACGAGTGGAAATTTATTGGCGTGATGCAGTGAGAATAAGATAGATAGATAGATAGATAGATACATAGTCAGAGAGACAGAGAGAGATTGAGAGAGAATGAGAGAGAATGAGAGAGATTAAGAGAGATTGAGAGAGAATGAGAGAGATTGAGAGAGAATAAGAGAGAATAAGAGAGATTGAGAGAGATTGAGAGAGAATAAGAGAGATTGAGAGAGGATGACGGAGATTGAGAGAGAATGAGAGAGATTGAGAGAGAATAAGAGAGAATGAGAGAGAATAACAGAGAATGAGAGAGATTGAGAGAGAATAAGAGAGATTGAGAGGGAATAAGAGAGATTGAGAGAGAATGAGAGAGATAGAGAGAGAATGAGAGAGAATGAGAGAGATTGAGAGAGAATGAGAGAGATTGAGAGAGAATAAGAGAGAATGAGAGAGATTAAGAGAGAATAAGAGAGATTGAGAGAGAATGAGAGAGATTGAGAGAGAATGAGAGAGAATAAGAGAGAATGAGAGAGAATGAGAGAGAATGAGAGAGAATGAGAGAGATTAAGAGAGAATGGGAGAGAGTGAGCGAGATTGAGCGAGATTGAGAGAGAATAGGAGAGAATAAGAGAGAATGAGAGAGAATAAGAGAGATTGAGAGAGAATGAGGAAGAACGAGAGAGAATAAGAGAATGAGAGAGGTTGAGAGAGAATAAGAGAGACTGAGAGAGATTGAGAGAGAATGGGAGAGAGTCAGCGAGATTGAGAGAGATTGAGAGAGAATGAGAGAGATTGAGAGAGAATGGGAGAGAGTGAGCGAGATTGAGAGAGAATGAGAGACATTGAGAGAGAATGAGAGAGATTGAGAGAGAATAAGAGAGAATGAGAAAGATTGAGAGAGAATGAGAGAGATTGAGAGAGAATAAGAGAGAATGAGAGAGAATGAGAGAGAATGAGAGAGAATGAGAGAGATTGAGAGAGAATGAGGGAGTTTGAGAGAGAATAAGAGAGCATGAGAGAGAATGAGAGAGAATGAGAGAGAATGAGAGAGATTGAGAGAGAATGAGAGAGATTGAGAGAGAATGGAAGAGAGTGAGCGAGATTAAAAGAAAATGAGAGAGATTAAGAAAGAATGAGAGAGAGTGAGCGAGATTGAGCGAGATTGAGAGAGAGAGAGAGAGTGATAGAGAGAGAGAGAGAGAAAGAAAATTCCTTTCAGATTTATATTAAAAATTTATTTATTGATTTTAAACGATGTTAGATTACAATTATTATTAATATATAATATAATAGTAATGTAATTTAATGTATGGAATATAATGTAGGAATGAATAAATAGTATAGAATATAATGTATAATATAATGTGAAATGAACGAAAGAACATGTTGTTTTTTTTTTTTTTTTTTTTTTTTTTTCACTCGCGCCGTCGCTGTCCGAGTGCCAAATCGCGAATAAATAGTGCGACCTGCTGACGGTCGGCTGCGCGCTGACGGCGCTGCTTGGCCCACCGCCCGCCTCTTTTTCGACGTTGTTTCTCTGTAAAAGAAAATATATGTATTACGGAGTCATTATAATTTGTATATACTTCAGAAGTGTATATGTTTATTTCTTATTTGAGTATCTACCTTTGTTGTCGGTTCGGTGGTTCTCGTTCACCGATTCGGCCGCCGGGGTCACCGGCCTGCTTGAGCTTGATGCCGAAGCATTCTGCGGCGATCCCCCTCCACCAGGATTTGTTGGTCCACCATTGTTCGCCGGCGGTGTATTAATATGTACCCAGGGGCCGGGTGGTCTATTATACCGTGGATAATTTATTATCTACGGCTGATAGACACCCTGTCCCCTGGGTAAAAAATTTTCCGTTCCCGGTGGCTGTGGTTGATTCGTCTAGAACAATTTTTGTATTATTGATAATAACTCTGCAGGATAATTAGATGAATATTTGTAGAATTTTACTCCGAAAATCTGCTCCTCGAAAATGAGGAACTTATTTTGGAGTGAAAATCAACAGATTACTATGTTATACTATTCATTATTAATTTGGAAAAAAAGTTTACTCGAAAAGGCAAGTCTGGAATGCTTACGTTTGGATTGTTCGATTCCATTTTCGATTCTGATTCGGCTTTGTCCACGTATGTTTTGCGACTGAAAGTTATACTTTTCTCCTGCTGTAGCGGCGATCCACAACCCCCACTTTTTCCCGGAGAGTTTCTTCGCTTTGCTTCGGTCTTCGGCTTAGCCATACAAAATACACACACACGCATACACACGTATATATAGATACGTCAAATGCTTTTTTTTTATTTTTGTATATATATATATATATATATATATCGATTATCGATCACTCATAACAATATTTTTCTTTTGTGCCTCTTTCCGTATGTATCGTGCACATGGGGCGTTTCACGCCAACATGACTAATGTATTTTCCCGCACACTTTTTATCTGCATCAAAATTATTTCTACAATTGTTCTATCTCTGAAACAGTGTCTCGATCGATCTCGGATTTTATTCTCAAATTCTTATTTATGAATTTTCAAATGTTGAAATCTTTTCATATTTTTTGAAATCTTGAAAAACTTCGTAAAAATCTTGTTTTTTTATAATAAACAAACTGGAACCGGTTGTCAAATGTTTATTACCAAAAATAAGATGTTTAAGAATTTTTCGAGAAATTAAAAAACCGGTCGACATATTGTTGGTTTGAAAATTCATAAATCAACAACGGTACAACAAAAAAATATGAGAAAATTCAGCAGACCATTTTATGGTTAAGAAAATTGCAGAGAATTTTTTTATACAGATGAAACATGGTGAGGGAAAATCATTGGTCATCTCGGCACTGATTGACCCATATGAATTTTAAATCTTACAAACATAATGCCTAGAAATAAATCGATGCGAAAGCGCGCGCACGTGTGTGTGTGTGAAATTCTGTATATATTTCATGAAGGAAACAAAGAGTGTCAACAGTCTTACTGTGGCCTTTCTTTCATTTATCACCGCTGCCTGATTTTTCCATCAGTCTTGTGAGATACGCCTGAGAAGTGACAAGGTGAATGTTAAATATTTGATTTAAAAAATATTCGAATTCGTGCGCGCATAAAAAATCACGTGAATATGGGCGAACAAGTATCCGAATGTGATACTGAATCCGATAGTGAACAATCTTTATCGATCAATGAGAGAATAGTACCCTCCACCACGAACCTTTTATCACGGGGAAATTCGAACGTGATTCAGAACATACCGTTCTTATCGGAACGTGAAAGTGTACCGGGTGATGTACGGGCATCATCATGGCAAAATCGGAGTGCCGTAGATTCTGCAAGGCCCTCAACATCGAATGATTCACTACACGAATCAATCGTTGAAGCCAATGACGACGAAATTAATAGACTTAAAGAAGTATGCGATAAGAAAGCGCACTTAGATGGCAAATACTTTAAAGTCGATTTAAAAAATTCGTCATTGGTCGGGCGGATTATAGGGTCGTGTACTACGTGCACACCTGTTACAAAAATAAAGGGAACGATACATTCGTCTACAAATTTTATTCAGCACCTGAAGGTATGTATATAATACATTTGGTTCGGGGTTTTTTTCCAAGTGTATGAACCCGTGACCCTGACCCTCTCGGATTTGTTTCATTACTTTTTTCTATGATTACATTGAGTCTAAAGGGTACCTTCAAATTTTTTTAGATTTATCGAAATAGCCGCGTTAAAACAAAAAAATGTTACTAAAAAATGCACGTTTTTTTTTAAATATGAAAAAATTTCCAAAAATCCGTGATTATGTGTAGAACATGTTAAGCAATCACTCAAAGTGGGGAGATTTTTTTTTCTCTATGTTTTACACGCTTTTAACGCCGAAAAATTTCCGAAAATTCAAAAAAAAAAAAAATCTTCCTACTCCGGGTGATTGCTTAGAATATTCTACATATTATCACTGATTTTTGGGAATTTTTTCATATTTTTAAAAAAAGGTATTTTTCTTTTTTTGAATTTGCGGCATTTTTTTGACATTAAAAGCGTGTAAAACACAGAGAAAAAAAATCTCTCCACTCTGGGTAATTGCTCACAATGTTCTACATATTATCGCAGATTTTTGGGAATTTTTCCATACTTAAAATTTTTTTCGTTTTAATTTTCGCCATTTTTTCGACGTTACAAGCGTGTAAAACACAGAGAAAAAAATCTCCCCACTCTGGATGATTACTTACGATGTTCTGCATATTATCACAGATTTTTGGGAATTGTTGCGTATTTTTAAAAAAAAAGTTTTTTTTTTTTTATTTTGGGCATTTTTTCGACGTTAAAAGTGTGTACAGTACAGAGACATAAAAATCTCGCCACTCTGAGTGCCTGCTTAAAATGTTCTACATATAATCACGGATTTTTAGGAACTTTTTCACATTTTTTAAAAAAGGTGTTTTTCAGCAAAAAAATTTTTTTCCCAAAACGGCTATTTGGAAAAATCTAAAAAAATTTGAAGGTACCCTTTGGACTCAATGTAATCATAGAAAAAATAATAAAACAAATCCAAGAGGGTCAGGGTCACGGGTTCATACACTTGGGATGGAATGCCACATATATATATATATAGCCTCAAACACCCACAATTAATTGTAAGGTTTATTTCCTCAGTGATTTTTTTTCATTTCTCTTGAAAAACAACAAAATAATCTCGAAGAGAAATAGGAGGGATAGGGATAAAATAAGGACAAATCAAAAAGAATAAACAAGAATGAGAGAGAACGAGTGACAATAAAAAAGATCGAGATAGAATGAGGGAAATGAGACAGAATGAGACAGATAGAGGTAGAATAAAAAAGAATCGAAGAGACTGAGTGAGGATAAGAGAGAATGAGAGAGATCGCGATATCGCAAGGGAAAACGAGAGAGAATGAAACAGATAGAGATACATGAGAGAGAATGAGAGCGACTGACAAGGAAGGTATCCCAGATCAATCTCTCTGATTTTGATCTAATTCATGTATGTTGTAGTACTTCGAAAACTAAGCGACACGTGTTTTTTTTTATCTGCCATTACACACTTGAAGGGGGTGAAACCACCCTCCAAAGTAAGGCATGTCAAGAGACGATTTGGCAGTTTCACCCACAAGAACATAATATTTTTTAACCAATCCAACTGGAAAAGTTTTCTCATAATGAGAAACGGAAAATGTAATTTTCTCGATTGAAAAAAAAAAAAAAAAGGGGATGAGCCACCCGTAAATATTATTACATTTATGCCAAAAATGGTCGAATTCAAGTCAAAAAAATCTGAAACAAATATATAGTACGTATGAACACACAAGAAAATTTACGTGTTTTTGGGTTTTCCCGAAAGAATAATATTGGCCGGGGTAACTACCCTTGAACGCTGTTGATCTTGCGTGTATGCGAAAAATGGTCAAATTCGAGTCTAAAAATCTGAAAAAAATGTGTATTGCGTATGAACACGAAAGAATATTAGGAAATAAGGAACACGAAAGAATATTAAATAAGGAAAAAAAAATTGAAAAAATCAGAGATTGTATGTTTCAATTTTTCTTTTTTTAAATCAATAAAAAAATTCGAGGAATCCAGATCCACGATCAGTCGTACATGAAAATGATTGCTTTTTTACGAACAATTCTTGAGAACTTTTTCAGAAAAATCAATGATGGTGTACCCGACGGTAATTCGGTTTTTGATATTTAGACGACGCGATCACCGTCGAAAAGATTATCATCCTCAATATATTTTTGGCCGAAAACTAAGTTTCATTCCGAATCAATTTTATATGTTTTATTCTTTCAATACGACCAGCAGAACCGGAGATACAGAGGCGTGAACCTTTTCCGGTCACTTCAAATGTAGAATTTTCAAAAATTCCTGGAGTTCAAACCACTCGAGAATAAAATCCAAAAAAAAAAAATCGCCAGTTTTTCTTTGAGTCTACTCAATAAGGAAACAAAATTTGAACAAATATAAGAGAGTGAGGGTCGCAGCCTGTCCAGATATAAGTCCGTAAGGTGTACACATAAAAATGAATAAAAAATATTTGAATAATTGGTAGCGACCTCTAAATATTTTCCTACCTCCTCCAGGTTTTACGACAATTGTTTTTTCAATTTTTGTCACAAATTTTTCGAGTAGCTTCTTAAAAAAAGTTTTAAAATGAGGCACCCTAATATACATGCGTATATAAAGAGACGCGGTGGCGTCGTGGCGCTTGGTCATTAAAAAAGATCTTTTAAGAACGCTGAGCACAGTGTATGGCGTATTAAATAGGTTCGAAAATCAGTATATGAGAATTTTGAAATATATATAATATATACATAAATTTATAAACAATAGTACGAAGTATTGTATGAGAGTAGTGTTACACGGACAGTTCTAACTCAAGATCCCTACCCCGACATTTACCGACATTTTTTAGCTCAGACACGAACCATTTAGCCGAGACCCGAACCCGGGGGGGGGGGGGGCTATCTTTAAGAGTCCAAATTCACGGAGCCGATCGGAGGGGGGGGGTCTCTAACAACTGGAGGGCACCTAATCTCTTATGGGTCGAGACATGGGGGGGGGGCTAGCTTTGAGGGTGGTATTGGAATACCGCTATCTCTGGCAGCGGCGGGGCGCCTTATTTTTCATGGTGACATTTGATTGATGATTATCAGTTAGACTGGCGTCTCTGTAGGGCGGGGTAGGGGGCTAGTTTTGAGGGTGGTATTAGAATGCAGCTATTCTGTATATCTGGCAGCTGCAGTGCAGCTTGTCTTGGCATTGGAATGTTGTTATCTCTAACAAGTAAATAGCGGACTAGAGCGTTAGATTTTTCAACCGCCCACGACGCTACCCCAGCAGGGCTACCCTCGTAAATTTAAGAGAGGGGATATACTTGTCGAGACACGTTAATCTCAGTGCACTTTACGTAATCTTTACAAAGGCATTGGAATGCTACTTAACTGGCGCGTCTGTCTGTCGCCTCCTCATTTCCTGTCATAAATCACTGCTGGTCACGTGCTAGGTGTCCGACTGCAGCCTGGAAAAGGCCGAATCGTGAGGTCATAAAAGCCCACCGCGACGCTACCCCCTGCAGTGCTACCCTTGTAAGCGCAAAAGAGGGATATATGCTTGTCGAGACACGTTAATCTCAGTGCATCATTTTCGCTTTACCTTTTAAGATAGCATCGGAATGCCGTCAATTCTATCGGCAGATGGCACTTTGCGTAATCTTACGATGGCATTGGAATGTCACTTAACTGGCGCGTCTGCCTGTTGCACGCTTATTACCTGTCATAAATCACTACTGGTCACGTGCTAAGTGTCCGACCGCAGTCTCGAAAAGGTTCAATCATGAGGTCATAAAATCTTAAAGGCGCCTATGATAGGGCATGGCTGCTCCTTGATACCTGAAAGAAAAACGATCAAGTGTCCCTTACAGCTATTCTTCAGGCTGCATGTATATAAGCGTTTCCCCATCACTGACTGGTGCGTGAATAGCGCAGGGTGTCGTGCTGGATCCTTTGTCAAACCGCGATGAAATTGGGATAAAGAGCAGATTTAAAATATGGAAAAGCACGTTCGATTCGATACTCGAGCTAAAATTCATGTAATGTATGCATGGGATTATGCGTACAGAGCCGCTCGCCGAGGCCGGTGGGAAGAAGTAGCACGTGATCGTGAGCGATTTAGATTAAGAGTTGAAAAATGCGGTAAACTGATTGAATCTGTATTGATGAAGAAAAAATTTGACGGAAAATGCAAAACTGATTAAATATGCGTCATCGACGTGTTTCAATGTGTTTCAAACCCTCGAGCCTTCGAGAGCGGATGATGCTATATTGCATGTCTGAACACGCTTGAGCCTGCACAGTGGTGGATATACGTCCAAAGTGCCGACTATGACGCCAGAGATTTTGACAAACCGTCGGAAAATGAGACTTTGATGTTCATGGAATGTCGCTATGACGTGCTCAGTCGCTTTCTTGCCATCAGCATGGAAGGTTATCCTGGTGGCGTTCTCGGAGCCAAATATCCGTGGGAATTATCAAGTGACGATCTTAAGAATATAACGAAGCCTGTGCTTTTAAAATTCTTTGGTCGATCAATTCACATGCTTTATGATCGTTTACCTGAAAATCTTCGTGCCGACAGTGAAATTATGTCATATCTGCCTTGTATGGAGCATTGGAATGCGCCACACATCATGACTCATATCGATGGCCCTGCAGCCTCTGTACGGAATTGCGAAATGTGTCGCTCCAAAGTGTGGGTGGAGAAAAATCCTATTGGGTCCTAGTTTTGAGGGTTGGTGGGGGTTGAGAATTCGGAAGACCTATATAAGCTCAAGATGCACGCCTGAACTGCAGCAGTTTACATGAAAGACAAGCGACGTGAGCTGAAAGAACGATTGCTCCTGCTTTTGAAAAATATTGAGGAAGTGAAAAATCTTATACGTTGGAGAGAGGATCTGAGATTCATCACAAACAGATTAAAAAATACATCAATAAGTTGAAATGGATTTCACAAGTATCAACAAGGTGGGAATAATGGCGGAATCTCCGACCTGAGAATAGTCGAAACGAAATTCGGGAGGAGGATCGTGGCGGATATGACCAACGAATTCTCCGTATTCCTGCCTGCAATATTCGTGAAAGCGTTCGACGAGAACAAAGAAATATTCAAAGAGATGATTGGCGCTGCGCATACAAATCAACTCTACATGAACTACTTCGGTGGGAAATATAACAGCGTAGAATTCAAACGCATCTGATGCCACCAAACCATCAATCCATCGCGTCTACTATGGGGTCGTGACTCTACGCGAACGATGGTGGCACCGAAAAAAGTGTTCGAATCCATAAGTGCGCATGGTTGAAAAAGTAAAAAAACATTATAGATGACTTGTGGTGGGAAATGTTTAAGTTGGAGGGAAACCAAATATGTAAAACAATTTCCTACGGTTTATTTCAATAAAAAACACACATATATTTTTCGATAAAATGTTTTTATTTATTTCAAAAATCCTGCGTTTACACAATGCCTAATGTACCAGCTCCTTAAAGATTTCACGTTTGCGTTGGCACAATTATATTTTGAGTCATGGGGATGATGAGAACATCCTCTGTTGTTTGATATTTTCGATAATTTCTGCAATGATGGACAATCGAGAGTTTCCATATCGACAATATGTGCCGACGAATCCGTGAATTGCGCTAACCAAGTCCTCTTCTCTAATCCCTTCACGTAGATGGTTCGGGCTTGTTTCAAGATAGCTCAAATTGTTGTTCCAGCAGCTTCGTACGGCGTGTCACCTGAATTCCATCGTATTCCATGAAAATTTCGTTCCAGCCATGAATTCATCGTTTTGTACTTCGCTGGTAGAGAGTTCCATGGGATTGGAGGTTTGAAGAAAAACGTCAGGGGTTCGGCGTTTTCAGAGATTTCGACAATTGCTATTTCTTTGAGCACAAATTCGTTTATGAGTCTCCTGAAGCCTTGAAGATCGACGATAAAGTCCATGGCGCTGACTGAAGAGAGTCGGTTCATCATTGAAGGTTTTATACCAATTTTTTTACCCCACCACTTATTGGATTGTACTGAACAATACGATCGTGTAGAATCAAGCAATATGCAGATGTATTGGCAGGAATATTATTTCTTGCTTCAAATTCAAGACGAATGCCAACGGGGCCTGACTTGAGAGAATCGTTCTGCTTTGAACAGTAGATGACGACTAAAGGAGCATACTTTAGAAACTCGGATTTTTTTAACCACGGCTCCGCTTCTCTGTTGTGATAAGTATTCTGGAAGTTTGCATACATCTCGTATAGTAGGGCGTACTGGTTTTGCTGTATGTTTAGGTTCAAATTTTCGTATGGATAGCATTGCGAATTGAAATATAGTTTAACATCGGCGAGATTACAATGATCGAAGTTACTCGCGTTCTTCTTTTTCTTATTTTTCCAATCAGTCTGGAAAGCGAGAATGACATATCGCGGTTTTTCCAGCTGAGTAGAAGTCTTAACGGTCCAAACATGCTTCGAGGTTGCGGGGAGCAGCGGATATTCATACAGTTCCCACGTACGATAGCTCATGGAGATCGGCGCATCTCTACCGATAAACTTCAAAAGTTGTATTTTACGCTGATCGGAGACTGTCACGTATGGTACAAGCCATTCTACTTCTTGCAATACAAGTTTGAATTCCTCGTCAGCCGTCTGCACAATAGCATTATCATCAGTTTTCGATCTCGATAGAATCAGCTCATGCTTGGCATTTACGACGATTTTTCGATAATCTTCGGCAAAACCGAGCAGCATACTTAGCGGTATGCATACGTCAAAGTTGCCCGCTGCATCTATGATTTGCGTCGTTTCTTCAACATCAAGCCATCCAGTGTTCTCGAGCATAGATCTCTTACCGGGGCTCAGAGATGAATATCCCTTTATTAGACTCGTAAGACCTACATTTTTGTTTCGATCAATTTCAATAGCGTTGAGCTCATATCGTACTTCTTCGAACAAAAAGCAAATAGCATTATTGACGAGGCTCGTGGAGGCAAGCGCTGCACCATCGGCTTTAGTCAGTTTTCCGCATATATGTATAAAACTTTTGCTTGGTAGAAAACATAGATCCTGATGTTGGATGGAAATATGTATCTCATCGCTGTTATTGACAGTTGACGATGCATACGGCTTATGAGCATTAATCTCGCAGTGTATTATAGATTCATCGAATACGATGGGACTTTGTATATTTACTATTTCCTCCTCCATTTTACACAGCAGATGCAGAGGGCACAGAATAAATAATATCTCATGCGCTTTTTCCACGCACTGTCAGACCCAAATTCTTTAGAAGTTTTACGTTCTGAGGTGTTAGCACTTTGAGTGTCGATCGGCGACTGGTCACGCTCATCCATAATGACTTGATATTATGGGTTTTATTGAAGACTATACCCATGATTTTATATTTAATCGTATGGTTATGACTTCGCCGCGAAAATTTACTAAATCTCCGTCTTGATCTACTATCCGAAGCTGGATGTTATCTATTGTCTTGCTCGTGATTGGTAGATAAGTGACGTGCGATGGAAATTCAATGATTTTATATCCAGATGGTACAAACGGGAAAAACTCGTGAATCGTATGAGCTTTTCGCTCATTAATATAGGCACCGGCGGTAATGCTACACTCTATACGCAAGGCGTTCACTTTGAGAATGGCTACTGGGAGATCAGATGTATGCCTTTTATTGGCTACAAGAATACGCGGTGTGAAACCCAAGAGAGAGCCGATAGAATCATTAGGCATAAAATTTATATCGCGATTACACTCGATTTCACTACGTAGAGTATTGTTATTGGGTTTAATCTTAATAGAAATATTTGGCAACTCTGCCTGCACGTACTTCTTAATATCATCTATTTCATAGCTACCCGTCGGTATAGTCAATATCTTGTCTCCCACATAAATTTTATTATTACCATCGGCTGTATTAGGAATAGAACTGAAGGTTAGTAATTCAATGAGCCCTAAAGTGTAATTTTTGTGGGGTGAAAGTTCGATGGGGGGAAAATATTGAGCTTCAAGTGTAGATGACGTCCCGGAAATAGTTAGTGTAAAACTATCATCCATGACGACGGCACATAGTCAACTGATTCTATATTCATCATTATGCACGTTTATATAGAGAATATTTTTCTTTGCCACTCAATTGCTGGCAGAGAAACTTTAGGCATAAGTGCCCACATTCGACTGTATCATACTTCTGATATCCCTTATAATTATAATTCACGCTACCAATACCAAAATATTTCATCAACTCGACTGGAGGCTGAAGATTGCCGAAACTATCAAAGTACATGACATTCTCCCCCCTCTTTTTGTATGCAACCCAGTGTGTACCAGGTCCCATATCCTCATCTAAATTGATAATTACTGATTCGTATTTTGCCGGTCCACTTTTCGGCAATTTATTTCTCATAAAAACTCCGCGAAAGTGTGGAATTTCCATGATTTTCGCATATTTGAGCAGATCAGCATCAGTTAAGGCTTGGGGAGGCAGCGTGACTTTCCGTTTTTTGAACCAAGACCCGTCCCCCTCTTGTACGGTTTTAGATGCAGACCTTTACCCAAAGCAGCAGCTTCCATCATCTTATTATGTCTCTTACTCTCATCCAGTTCCCGCTTAGCAGCTTCAGCCGCATTTACAGCCTTAGCGATAGAAGCAGCGCCACCTGACAGTGCTCCTGCAGCACTCAGACCGGCAAATATCGGCAGGAGGAGCGGCAAAAACCCCCCAATTTTACGAGGCGCTGGTAGAATGTGCAATTTACTTTTAGCCTTCTTGCTACCTTTCCGAGCACCCTTTCGGCCACGGCTTTTCTCATCAACGATTTTATTCTGCTCCATGCCTAATTTTGTTTTTTTCACGCAATGCCCCATGCCTAGTTTAGTTTTGGCCTTCATGATGTTTGCCACACCCCAAGCACTTGCTCCCTCGGCAATACCCGCGTCTTTGGCGTATACTCGTTTCCAAGCCTGCTCGGCCAGTAATTTATCGGCCAAAGTTCTCGCTTCGAGGTTAGTTTCTTTCGAATATGCAATATCGTGCTGCTTGCAGGCTGCATCCAATGGATTAATACCTCGATCACCTCGTGCAAGACGTTTAGATAACTTTCTACCAGGTCCGCAATACTGATACCCAGGTAGATACAGCTCGACAGGGAGCTTGTCAATCAGACTATTGACCAAAGCACGACCGATCATATCGGGGATGACTGCTTGACTGGTAAATAATTCCTATAAAACCCTATTTATATTTTTTTTCCCCATAAGTCGTGCTCAGGATGGAGACGGATGAACTGCCTGTAATATATTTCGATGAATTTATGCGGGGAGGTGAACCGCGCGAAAAACGTCATGGCGATTTGTTGCCTAATAGCATTCGCGCGGTATTCTGTGGCCCCTCGAACTGTGGTAAAACGAACGCTTTACTCTTCCTCATAACACATCCTAATAGTCTGAGATTCGAGAACGTTTACCTTTATTCTAAATCCCTCAATCAGCCAAAATATACATTGCTCGCACGATTACTCGAGCCCGTGAGCGGTGTTGAATATTTTCCATTCAATGAGCAGGAACAGGTGGTGACACCAAGCGATGCACACCCCAACTCAATATTTATCTTCGATGACGTGGCATGTGAAAAACAGGACAATATTAGAGCCTTTTTCGCCATGGGGCGACACAAAAATGTCGACTGTTTTTATCTTTGCCAGACCTATGCTCGTATTCCTAAACATCTCGTGCGTGACAATACGAATTTCGTAGTTCTATTTAAGCAAGATGAGATGAACCTTAAACATGTGTACAATGATCATGTCAATACTGATATGTCATATACACAGTTTAAAAATATGTGCTCAGAATGCTGGAATGATGACAAGTATGGATTCATCACGATCGACAAGTATAGTCAAATGGATGAGGGTAGATATAGACGAGGGTTCGATTGTTTTCTCAGTCATAAGTAAACGTGCATTGGAGACAGTATCATATCTGACTCGAGGTTGACAACATGAACAAACTTTTGGAGGAGAAAAAAGACGTATTGCGTCAAATCGTCAAAGCGAGCGATGCAATTCGACGAAAACATCGGATGATAAAAATCGGCAAAGACAATGCTGAACAGACAATGCAAAATGTCTTTAAGCCAATAGTAACGCCATTGGAACAACTGGTGATGCGGAAAAACGAGATGTTAGAGATGAAACAGGAAGTTAAGGAAGAAGTAAAAGATCGTGTTGAAGAAGAAAGAGAAGAAGAACATATTGAGGATGGCGACCGTGAAGTTAAAGATGATCCAATGTTGAAAGATTTGTCTTTCAAGTCTGCATACGGTGAGGAAGAGGGAAAGCAGGGGGAGGATACAGCTGTGAATGTTGATGCATTAATAAATGAGTATGTAGTATTGCTGCAGACAAATAGAAAATCAACCTTGGATGTCTCATACGGTATACGAAACCTCGGTAACAATACATTAATGATTGGAGATTCTCCAATATTTTTTGATTCTCAGCATACTCGTGTACGAAATAAAAATTATCCAAAAACTGTTGGATTAGCGGAACTGTTGTTCAAAAAAGTGCCCCGCGTTGAGGATCTGACATCCAACGATTTGAAAAATTATGAGAACATTGTAATTGCCACGAATGCCTATAAGAAATATTATAAAGCAGATGAAGCAATACGGACGGATAAAAATTTGAATTTCAAGACTTATATCGCGAAAATAGTTGATACGCACACGGGTATAGGTATGCCAAAGTATAAAGTGGCTAGAAAAGACGCGAGATTCGATTATATTTATTGGGACGATCCCAATGAACTAGTGGACCGCCTACGTTTACTCCTCGCATCTCAAGCAGCCGGAAACTTATCTCACTCGAATGAAATCATATCGATTCTCGAAGAATTGCGTGAGGCTCAAATCATTTATTAATACATTCATCATCGCAATTTCGCGCATTTACAAAATGAGTGTAGACGTGTTTGGACGGCAGCTAGATAATAAAAGTGTGCTCAATCGCGGTCCTCCGGGCATTGGATTCAAGATTACAAAAGACGGACATTTCGATTTGGGGAACAAGCGACTCTGCAACGTTGGAATTCCCGAAGCGGACCACGACGCTATCAGCTTAAAGGTGCTGAATGCTAAAGCCCGAAACGTAACTAAGAACTTACGTGGGGCAATAGATGAAAGTAGAACGCTATTGGTTGAAGGTTTTGAAACTACTATAAAAGATAAAGTCAATACGTTAAATACCGACTTACGGAATAAAATAGAGAGAATTAGTGCGCAAATAACTGAAGGTCTTACAACCGAGATAAAAGAAATTCTCAAAACTCCGAATGCTGGTACGAAAAACCTACGAGTGTCCATGCTTAGCATGTTTTCCCAGCTTGACGCTCGATTCAACATCCTTGAGAAAAAATGAGCGAGAAGAAGCGAGCGCTGGTGCAGAAACTACATAAGCCCGCACGCAGAAACTATCCTCGTCGGCATGTGGATATACGAGGCTTGGATGGGACTTGGCAAGTGGAACTTGTGGACATGTCGGCTTACGCGCGGCAAAACGGCAATCATAAATTTCTCCTAACCGTCATCGATGTCTTCTCCAAGTTTGTCTGGGCCGTGCCAATGAGGAGCAAGAACGCTAAAGATACAACGAGCGCCATGAGATCTATACTTGCAAAGGGACGCATACCAGAGAACCTACATGCTGATCAGGGCAAAGAGTTTTATAATGCCGATTTTCAAACTCTTACGAAAAAGTATAATATTCATATGTACTCGACATACAGTAATTTGAAAGCATCAATTTGCGAGCGTTTTAATCGTACCTTGAAAAATAAAATGTGGATGCAATTTAGTCTTCGTGGAAGCTACAAGTGGACCGATATCCTTAAAAATTTGATTTCCGAATATAACAATAGTGTACATCGCACAATTCAAATGAAGCCAAAAGACGTGAACTCGGAGAATGAGAAGCAGCTGTTACAACGCGTTTTCACGACTCGAGAACCTTTGAAAAAAAAGTCGACGAAATTTCGACGCGGTGACAAAGTGAGAATAAGCAAATTTGAAAATATATTTGCCAAGGATTATACTCCAAACTGGACAACGGAAATATTTACAATACATCAAGTGAAAAATACGAACCCTGTGACGGTAAGTCTGAAGGACTATCAAGATGAACCCATCGCCGGTGGTTTTTATGAGCAAGAGCTACTCAGAGTTGAAAATCCCGATATTTATCTGATTGAACGAGTATTGAAAACGCGTGGGAATGAAATATTTGTAAAATGGTTGGGTTTCGACAATGCCCACAATAGTTGAATAAGGAAATCTGATGTATAATAAAATATTTTAACAAATAAACGTTATTGATCTTTTCAATCGCCACCTTCTATCCCATCTCTCACAGAATTATTTTGTTGGACAGGATGTTAATTAAGAAAAAGTCGGTTTCAATATATCTTTTTTTAATATATTTTTTCCTCCAGCGTATCAATTTTATTAATTCATACACAATGTATTCACAGTTTTATACCGTTCATAATTTACCACGCTTATCGCATTCTTAATTTTACTTTCCATTCTTTTTTAGCTACAAACATTCTTTCGCTTCACGCTCATAACCCCAAGGTAGAGTATCAGTCGTATGAGCGGAGAGAACTCTTTTATCATCATTCCAGCTTAAAGCGACTTTTCTCTGCCTTACAGTTTGCACTACATGCTTCTTCGATTGAATTAAATTTTGTGTTTCAACAAGATTCTCATGCCGGAAAAGACAATGTTTATAATCGTCGAATCTGATTCTTTTTAACGTAGACCCCCGAACACCTTTAGCGCGCTTTTTTTCTACATCATCATCTCGAATCCTGTAAGCGTATAGTTTGGCGCGCAGGCCCACGAATTCTTCCATGATTTGACCATTATTCTCATCCTTCATTAACCCTAACACCTTTTTATTCGCTAAAGGCATCCCATAAGGATTGTCAAGAGGATAATCGGAGGTGTCAAATTTGTTTATGTCGAGTTTCATAACATCATATACATTAGGCACTGTAATATTATATATAAGACTATCAGTGTCGGTGTACATTAATTGAGCTTTTTGCCCAAACTGTTTTTTCATATACTCATAATGGAAATCGTAAATATCAATTTTTGATAGGTTAAGGATTGAAAACCCCGCATACAATGGCTCATTGAATTTCACCTTTGCTCTGTTGAGCTCGATGATGACCATATCATCGTCGAATACGGTGCAGCTGTGGAACGTAGCTCTAGCGATCAGAGCTCGAGCTCCATACCGACCACCCCACTGAGTAACAAGCTATACTTCCCGTTGTTTTCTCACATTCTTCATTGTTTTACCGAAAACCGCATTATTGAGCAGTTTATACAAGTATTTATGGAACGCATTGGTAGCTTTTTGTCTCAATCCAGTATTTAAATCAATGTAGGGCTTCATCCACGATTTCTGTTGAAATTTTAAAACTCTATGAATTTTTCTTTAATTTTAAGCCCAAGTTGAGACACTGCTGCAAGTTTCGATAATGAATGATATATTTTTCTTTTGTCAATAGCGTTGTCATTAGTTTTATATTTTTGGAGGTGGGTGGTCTGCAAGTCCTCCTCTGATACCTTTCTCGATGAACAACAGCATATCAACGTCGGTGATGAGCTCGAGTTTAATGCCTGTTAACTTAAGCATTGCATCGAAAGCGAGTCCAGGAGCTGTATAATAGTGCAACGGATCTAAATTATATGTCGATAGACAGCTGCGTCGGAAATTTTCGAAAATGTCAGCTAAAAGGAGAACATCGATTTTGAGATATAAATCTAAATATTCTCCTAACGTTGATATTTTAAAAGTTTGCCAAACATTCATGGCGTGAGCGTATGAATCTTCGAAAATTTCCTCGTTATTTAACCTAGAATAAAACTGCTCTTTGGATGGTAGCTCAGTCTCGTCAAGTTTCATCCAACAATCGGTATAATCATATGGGAAAACCCCCTTTTTAGTCATAAGACTGAATTCTGTTGCACTATTACAATGCTTGCGAGTGATTTGTTTTTCATCGCTTTCCAAGTAAGATGCTAATTTTTCAATGCTACACGCCATAAATCTGTATGAATCTAAAAACCTGAACTCTACAAAAGTGCCTCGGACTTTTTTTGTGAATGAAATATATTTCTCCTTATTAATTGGTAGAAGATAAACCGCACCTTCGAATGCTACGGCTAATGCTCTAATTAAAAAATGAGCGTCATATCCCGATAAATTATGAAAAATGACCGGCACCGCGTGAGAGTTTTTATAATTCAAATTACACCCAGTGTGTGCGGGCCCGCGATACTTCCCTGTAAAATGGCAATGATCTCGAACTCTCAACTCGTTATTTTCGAAAGGCTTCTCACAAATATGACAAATGGTTACAGAGTTGAATGCACTTCGCTGATCATCGCTGAGATGCTCCATTGGTATGATGTTCGTCAACCGAGTATTTACCAAGCTCGCGATATTCTTCAATTCCTCCATGAACCACCCAATACAATCCAAACCTCGATGAGATTTAAATTCCGAAATGGTATCATCGTACGAGCAGTGGAAGTAGTAAGCGATGGAGTGAGGCGCATGCTTTTGGTAGCCCATAGTATTCGTCTCCTCCACAGGCGCAATCGGCTCCAGGAGACATTCGAGATCAGCATATATCACGAACGGAACATTCTCTTTATGCTTATAGTTTCTAAACCTCATGAATTTCGCATCACCCTCGGGAAAATACACTCTGCACTGGTTCGTACAGTCAACGATATGCTTCTGCAGCACGATTTCGCTTTGAAAGTGACAGAGACATCTGTCACACAACCATTTTTTGCCATCATGTCTAGAAATCTGCGTGCTCACTAAGCGTGAAATGTTTTTCATCCATGTAAAGTGATGGATAGGACTCGCAAGATCATCCTCATCAGAATCATTTCTGTCACTCTCGAGCATAAGAAGGTGAATTGTCGATTTAGGAGATGTTTGTTTACTGATATATATCGGCACTATTACACTGTTCTTCCTCTGATTATCAACACCATAAATGTTAATTTTGAGGTTATTCATTTTTTCAAAGGTTGGCACTTTTTTTACAGTAATTGGAAAATCCAAACCTTTGTACTGTAAACTTCACTGAAATGTCTATAAGAGCTTGTTCGATTGCAATTTATAACTGGCGGAGAAAGTGCGGCAGTGACTGCCCATAAAAAGCAAAATTCGTCATTGCTTTCTATATTGACAACAGCACGCTTTCGTTGAATATCTTTCGGAACACTGACGTATGTACCTCCCCGGAGTCGCACGTATTTATTAAAATCTACAGTTAGGTTGAATACTTCGTGCAGTGACCAACCAGACTCTTTCCCATGGAACTCCTCAATTTTTTTCAGCAACTGATCTTTTACATGCTCCTGGAACCACATGTCGATGTTCGTAGAAGGAAGAATTGCCTCATTCCGCGTGTTAAAAAATTTATCCTCCAACGCAGTTTCACCTATTTTTTTAAGTTGAAACTTGCACGCTAATATTACATTAAGCTTCAAATTGCCATAACGCCGGGATGCAGCTTTCATTTTGGCGAGGATCAAAGGCTTAGAATCATCTAGAAAAGCATCGAGATCTTTGTGTTGAAGGTTGATGAATTCGCCCGTTTGGATTCTTTTTTTGAACGCCGTCTCCATATCCTTCCATCTCACTTTACCAGCTGCTCCAGAACCAGCTCCTATTTTCTTCAATTTTTCTATCACCGATAATACCGACGCAATTGTCGCTTGAATGCGCATTTTCTCATGCACTGAGGGACATTCGCGCCGAGAAATTTTCGTCAATAGTTTCACGTTTTTTTCCCCCTTCCTAATCCACCTTAGTGCTATAGCTGGTGATGATCTTTTTTGTGAAATTAAATAAGCGTTTTTCATAATAAAAATGACCTTCTTACACTTATGAGTATCCATATTAGGTGAAAAAATAACCCGAGAAGAAAGAAAGACTGCACAAGTGTTAATGGAGGGTTAAACGATTGGAGCCAGCAATATATACTCCCACTCTCCCCCCGCCATTCTATGGACCATCAGCATCAGCAGGTATATCAGTTGCACGAGTACATCTTCGTTCGGGTCGCCATAGATTAAACATAGGGTTCCAGGGGTAGCGTTGCGTGGCCACAAGATTTTACGCAACAGTCTAACTGCTAGACGACATTCCAATGTCATCGTAAGATTACGCAAAATGCACTCTGCCGATAGAATTGACAAAATTCCAATGCTATCTTAAAAGGTATGGCGAAAAATGATGCACTGAGATTAACGTGTCTCGACAAGCATATATCTCTCTTTTGCGCTTGCAAGGGTAGCACTGCAGGGGGTAGCGTCGCGGTGGGCTTTTATGACCTCACGATTTGGCCTTTTCCAAGCTGCAGTCGTACACCTAGCATGTGACCAGCAGTGATTTATGACAGGAAATGAGGAGGCGACAGACAGACGCGCCAGTTAAGTAGCATTTCAATGCCTTTGTAAAGATTACGTAAAGTGCAGTGAGATTAACGTGTCTCGACAAGCATATCCCCTCTCTTAAATTTACGAGGGTAGCCCTGCGGGGGTAGCGTCGTGGGCGGTTGAAAAATCTAACGCTCTAGTCCGTTATTTACTTGTTAGAGATAACAACATTCCAATGCCAAGACAAGCTGCACTGCAGCTGCCAGATATACAGAATAGCTGCATTCTAATACCACCCTCAAAACTAGCCCCCCACCCTGCCCTACAGAGACGCCAGTCTAACTGATAATCATCAATCAAATGTCGCCATGGAAAATAAGGCGCCCCGCCGCTGCCAGAGATAGCGGCATTCCAATACCACCCTCAAAGCTAGCCCCCCCCCCCCATGTCTCGAACCATAAGAGATTAGGTGCCCTCCAGTTGTTAGAGACCCCCCCCCCCCCCGCCCCTCCGATCGGCTCCATGCATTCGGACTCTTAAAGATAGCCCCCCCCCCCCCCCGGTTCGGGTCACGGCTAAGTGGTTCGTGTCTGAGCTAAAAAATGTCGGTCAATGTCAGGGTAGGGATCTTGAGTGAGAACTGTCCGTGTAACACTACTTATGAGCTATGCCGAATGTTCATTATTACTGATTTTGCAGAGAAAACATTTCGATATATTTGAAACGGATTTCGCCGAATATAAACGACAAAAACGCGCGAAATTGGTTGAAGAAGGCGGAATCGGAGGGCGAACCAAGAATGCTGTCTGCAAATTTTCGCAGTCGACGTTTGAAACGAACGTTGCGGATTATGTATTACAAAGCATGGCGCCATTTTGTACCGTTGAGATGCAGTCCTTCCGAAAAATATTCGACGGTAAGTGAAATTAAATCATTTATTCCCGTGCTTTGTCATCAGATTCCAACAAAATACGTCATAATTTTTTTATTTTTTTTCTCAGACATGGGTATAGAAGCAAAAGAGCAACCGTTAAAAAATATGTCGCGTCGCACTCTAGAACGCCGAATGCGGCAAGTATTTGACAAGCACGTCGAAAACATCCGCAATTGGGAATCAACACGGAGGCGGGGCCTATCCAATATGGCCTCTTCTCTCCAGTTCGTTGCCAGTATCCAGCTCTAGTTAGCATGGGTCAGCATAGGGAACAGTTGTAAACATTGGATTACCGCATATTTTTCGGCAAAATACGATTTTTGTAGTAAGATTTGACAATGGGGTTAATTACCGTTGAGGATTATGCGTGGATAGAATCCACTGCGCAAATTGGATACGGATCAAGTGATTATCACCATAAGGATTACAATGAACCTACATGACATCACATGTTTAACCTCAAAATCTTTTTAAAAATTCCCGTCACTTTTCGGCTAAATAAATGCGTTCGAACAATAAATTATTAGTTAAAATATCAAACTATCACATGAAAAATGTTTTATTTATAAATTATTGTCCATATTTCATAAGTTATGAAATTGAAAGTCACGTCGCTTGTGTTTACACGACATAACTAAAACGATTATTTATATTCTGCGTGTGATGAAAATCTCATGCCCTCGCATCAAATATCGACTATGTCTTCTCGATCTTTATTTATTATTTATTTCTTGTAATAAAACAGCAGATTTTAAATTATAGTTAAAAAGTGACAAATTTGCATGGTAATCAATGGTAATCATCAGGCAGCAACTGGAGAGAATTACTTTGAAATTTGGCCGCTAGAGGTCAGGGTGACATTTGTGAGTTCCCAATACATTGGCAAAAAATGCGATGTACGTTTGCACGACAGCTGATATCTGGACAGCTAATAACCGTCGGTTTCTTGGCGTGACCGTGCATTGGGTAAGATTTGATGCACATTATGGTTTTGGAATATCAGAATTTACCACGGAAATAAACAATTCACATCTTTCTAGATTGATCCACGCAAATGGGATAGGCACTCCGCTGCTATTGCTTGCCGAAGATTCCCCGGTTCACATACACACGACCGAATAGCTGAATTGTTGGAACAAATCCACATTTCATTCGGTCTAGATCCAAGCAAAATTGTTGCCACTGTCACAGATAATGCAAGCAATTTTGCGAAAGCATTCCGGGAGTTCGGAATTAACATCTCGACAGACATTAAAATCGATGGTACGTAACACGTTCGCACATAATAATATTTCTTTCATTTACCGAGGGTCCGTATAATAATTGCAAACTCCGTTATTTCTTAAGATGAAATCGAAGTGCCAGCATCAACAGAGGCCGACGATTCGGATTCTAACAGTGAACTGTCTGACAACGACGACGATGCCGTGCTGGCTGAAAATGAATATTCCGTACCCGATGATTCCGAAGAGTACGTTAGTGTTTTCAGCGGTTTGCCACGACATTTCAGGTGTGCTAGCCATACGCTGAATTTGATAGCCACTACGGACGTTTTAAAATCTATGAAAGCTTCCAAATGCTCAATGACTTCTTTCAACCAAGTGATGTCACGGTGTCATTGCTTGTGTAAAGTACTTCGTTCCTCTAAAAAACGAGAGATATTGACAGGTATATTGGGTCAGTCTCTTTCGAGACCCGTAGCAGTACGATGGAATTTGCTGTTTTCGTCACTGCAACAAATTCATGATCTGCGGGAGAAAGTTGGCCGAGCTAATCAGGTTTTCGGTATAACGAACCCCTTGAGAGAGTGCGATTTTTAATCTATTGCTGAGTACCTGACGTGCTTGAGACCTGTATCGGTAACTATAGATAAGCTCCAGGGTGAAAATAACTGTTTTTACGGTTATCTTTCGCCAAGTCTTGTCTCCTTACGCCGTAAGTTGGAGCAGATTCAAAAGTCCAATAGTTTGGAACATTGCCAGCCAATTGTCAACAGTTTAATCGTTAACGTTGAAACCCGCTTCCATGAATTTTTCGAAGTTGAAGGAAATCGGATATTCGCGGCTGTCGCGGCAGTTTTAATGCCTCCGTTCAAAACACGGTGGCTCAGATGTTTGTCTGAAACCGCACAGACGACCGTGAATGCAGCTGTTTTAAAAGCTGTGAAAGATTTTTCAAATATTACCTCGTTGCAACAATCATGCGATCGTCAAGAATCTCGTTTTCACGACGACTTTTTCGATTTTGGTGAGGAAGATAATTCAATGAGCGGGCCTCTTGAATCTTCTGAAACCGAATTGGAATTGCGAAAATTCATGGTTGACCCATGTAGTGAACATATTTCGATTATCGATCAGTATCCAAGATTAAAAAATCTATTCGTCTACTACAACACACCACTACCGTCATCGGCTCCAGTCGAAAGACTATTCTCGTATGCAACGATGATGAATTTACCTCGGTATAATCGCTTAACCGACGAAAATTTTGAGAGGAGGACACTTGCCAAGTGCAATTCAAGTGTCGTTTGCTCCCTACTAAAGAAATAAGAGAAAATAAATACGAACGGCGCATTTTCGCCACGTACTGATGTGTAGGTACGGCATTGGTTCTATTCTATTGTGAAGCTAAACAAAATAATTATGAATGATATATTGAATAGATTTGATGCAATGATTCTTACATTTATTTTTAGCTTTCTTAGTCCTTAAGAGCAAAGTTTGTTCATAATTATTTCTTATATAAGAACTTCACAGTTTCAATAATTTTACATTGGAATAGCATCAATGAATTATCGTATCAAGTGATCACACTTTCCAGTGCAACCTATAAGTTTTGGTTGGTTAAACTCTCTTAAGTCCTCTGATAATCTCTAGTATGTAGAATATTGATCATGTTATAATTAGCAGCATTTATAAAGCACAGAAAAAAATTGGGCTTCAGAGAATTTGCACAAACTATATAGTGTCATCAGCCATGAAAGAAAGGCTTTATTTGACCCTCAGAAATCAGCTTCAGCAGCATAATACGGAAAAGTTTAAAAAAAAACTATCAATTTTGTCAATCGTTCGCATTTTTTCTTATGTATTTACTGTTATGAAAATAAATTACATCGGTTATTTCCTACTTAAGGTTGCCAATGTAGAATTCTTAGAAAAAAATTAGTTGATCTCCGAGGGTCAAATCATGTAAAGGCATTTAATTATTGCCACTGCGCCACCGAACAAAGGCGCGATCTCTAGAGTTACAAGCGTTCAATGGACTGGTCACGATTTTTTGGAAATCTCTGAATAATGTTGGGTACGTTTCATTCGATTTCGTAGTAAATGCAATACCATGTCGGTTAGTAGCTAAATACGTAACTCTAAGGATTTTAATAATTATGAAGGCATTCCAGTGCCACCCTGCCACAAAACAAAGGCGCAATACTCGCTTCGAATTCGCTACAATCTTATGGGGTTTAAGGTAATCGTCTCGTTGTGGGGAAGAATACGGGGAAAGTTGCGACTAGTCTTTATTCCCGTTGATAATCGCGTAAAAGTAATAATATTTAAAGAGTTGGATTCCAGCCTGCTACGGTCGGTCAACCCTTACGAAACTTTTGGAGGGTCAAGACATAATTAAAGCAGCGATACAAAAAAAAAAAACCATATTTAAAAGTTGGATTTTGGAACAACGAGACGATTGCCTTAAGGAGGATGGTCACCGCCGTGCGGGAACGGAAAATCGGTGAATGCCCGCTTGTGCGCGGGTCGCCGGGCGGGCAGCGGGCGAAAGAGAGGTCCGCGTCACAAGTTCCCGAGCATGAATTGTAAAACAACGAAAAGATGTTGTATTTTTAGAATTTCTTAATAACTATGTACATGAAGTATTTCGCTCTTTGCGAACTTCTTGCCAAAGATGTGATGATTATCATTTTTAACGTTGTTATGAAGTATTTCATGAGATATGTACGATTTAGCTCGATTTAGCTATGGTTGCCCATGTATAAGAGTACAACTTCAACAATCAATTACAGGGAAACTATGCAGAGGAATGACTTGAAATTTTGCACAGAGTCGTTATACCTATTCGCGAGTATCCTCAATAAATTTAAACCAATTCTTATCATTATGCGTTAGGTGACCAACCTCCTTAACTGATATTAACCGCTGTACTGATAGTAATGGTAACTTTTCAGCATTTATTAGTTTCAGTGTTAATAACATAAATGGATGTGTAAACAATACTATGCCATTATTCCACAGCATAGTATTATCACAATATCGATTTATGGAATTAAGATTGAGCCTGATAAAACAATGATTATATTGATGATGTATTATAGGCTCAGATTATACTAGAAGCATATTTTTTCTTGCCAAGGCCACTAAGATAATGTCAAACACATTCTCAATATTTTTTGTTGCGTTCCAACGTATACCCTTGCTGATTTTTACGTATTAACCCTTCCCATATCAATCACTCCTATCACTCCGCAGTGCCCACATCTCGCTATCAGTCTATCAGTGCCCGCACTTCGCTAAGCTAATCCAACTTCCCCGTAGCATCCGCAGCTTTTTTTTTAGCTATACTGTATCGCATTCGCCGTGGACATGGGATAGCTGCGGGAAACCCATGCCGGTACAGACGGCCTTATTTTTACTAAGTTTCCGATATGTTACTATCGAAAGCTCAGTAAAACTGCCTTCCACTCGGTAGTCGGCGCTAAGCCAGTGCACGGCTAAGCGATCATCCATCCAAGTAGTGGCCTCGGCCAATACTGCTTAACTTGGGAGATCGCCAGAGCCGTATACCGACCGCACGTCTACTACCGTCAGTACGTTCTCAGTATTTTTTACTAGTTCCGCCGTAGGCATTATTTTTGAAATTTCTCTCGCGTCCACATCTGTTTCCTATGAACTCAGAGTGCTTCAGTATATAATAAATAAGTGGATACGAGAGGGAAAAATTATGAAAAATGTATTTCCATTGAAACTGTATGCTTATCAAAGTTTAAATCTGAGACCAAAGAAGATGCTGCACGGGGAGAATTTTGTACCGAAAACTGGTATGTTTTTATACCAACGAAGGAACAGACTCAATTTGTCGCAACAATGAGTATATCTAAGCAATTAACTGGGTGAAAACGCGTTACATTTTAGATTGGGACCATACCATTTTCTAGTGCATAATTTTGTAAAATATATTACGACTAAGATATTTTATGGAAAAAGACATTCGGTTATGGGGTTCTTCTTCATTGTAAATAATCTTCACAACACACATATTTAACTGGCTAAAACGTTATAATAAGCAGAATTTGAAAGTCCAATATTTAGTTCCGAACCATTCCAATTTAGAAGGTAAAACATTAAAAATCGTCAGTACTATAAAATAATAATGAGAGAGTGGAAGACTTTAACGCCACCATGCAAAATCAAACATTCAGCACACTCTATCCCAAGTCTGTTCTCCCCACCACTACAACCCTTCACGCATGCCTGCGATGGCACATGCTGTGTGAGTAAGACAAAAATAGGAAAGGCACTCAGGTCTGTTCTGCGTATATTAACGTTAATGTTTGGTATGGTCTCGAAGAAAGGAAAACTGAATTAAAGTCTGTTTTTCCCCTTGGTATTCCCCATGCCAAAAATTGGTGAAGCTTCTTTCGAAAATCAGTATAGAATTCTCTCCGTGTAACATGAGAGTTATCTCGTGAATTACAATTTATACGATAAAATAAAATTGTTTAACAGAAATATTATTATTTAAAGTAACAAAATAAAAATAAAATTCTAATTTTGTTCGCGATCATAAAATAAGAATGCATTCTACTCGTGGTGCCACTTTCAAATAGCTATGTTCATGAAAATCGATTAACAAACGTGTAGTACACAACACTTTATCACTCATTATATTGCATATCCGCGTGTGTATTTATAAAAATAATACATGATTTTGCAAATAAACGTTCCATTTATATACAACAATTAAGCAACTCGGTTATAATGGGTAAATCGATTTAAAGTCAGTGTTTAAATTAGCCTATAAGCAGGGAGAACCCCGACCAGGGCCGAAACGGCAATTAATTAAATGTATATTTTAACGAACAAGAGCCTTTCCATAATCACAGAAATCATAACTTGTTTTAACTGCACATCTCCTACGTCAGCCTACAACTCCCTCTTCCTTGTTCAGCTGTAAAGCAACATCCACTAGAAACCATGCCTTACATAATGACTCTCAATGGCACAGCCCTTAAAACACTCGCCGGTTTTATTCCTTTCTTCACCAAGGACAACTGCAAATTATTTGGTTCCCTTTGAAGAGAAAGGAACACTTGTATCGAAGTTAACTGACTCGTCAATGGAATCCGAAATACAAGTACGACATTCGTGAGTTGAGGTAATCTAAATGTGAGTCTTTCCAATATTTAAAAAAAAACGTAAAATGAATGGTCTGAATAATTCTTACATTCGCTTCGATTGTTGTAGCAAAAATATGAGAATCTGGAGCAAAAACGAGGAAGAAGGAATTGTAACCTCATATAATCTCGTAGAAGCTGGCCCGAAACGACATTCAAATGTTCGAGATTGAAGACAGACGACGAGATTTAAGTCTGAACTTGTTAATGATTCTTGAACGATTTGTAGCTAATTAGAACATCATGAACTACTGACAGGTTTATTATTCGAACATGCCATGTTCATATAAATATTTACACCAGTCATGCAAAGTAAGTAAATTAACATAATGGCTGTGATTTTTTGTCGTGATTGTGAGAAAGCTTTCTCTGAATTACGTTGCAATGATTCCATTTTCGTATATCAGGCAAGTATGGCTATTCAACTTCAATCACAATCAAAAGTCAAACCCTTCGATCCAAATGCAACCAGAGGCAAACTACGAAATAGTTCTTTCAAAGATGTGGAGAAAACAAGAACATTTAGGGGTGCGTGCCAAAAAGGTATAAGAAATTGTAGAAGAATAAAATAGGAACTAAAATCGGCTGTATGTGTACACAGTATATATTTTTTATGTATATTTATTTCAGAATGAGATATCCATTGCTGGGCTTATGTGGTGGATCCTATGAATATCCGATCGCGCTATCCCAACCTTTCACTCAAAATAACAATATAGAGGATAAAGAAGCAAATGACAATTATATAAAGGTAGAGTCGCCTATTTTTTGGTAATGTTCAGGTGTATTATCAGGAATTTTTGTAAAGATAATTTGTGTATCTCTCGTAATAAAACTGCACGAATATATTTATTGGTATCATTACACACTGCAGGAATTTTGTTTTCAAACAATAATGAATCCTCAAAGTGGTGCAAGCTGCGCTGTACGACTACTGCTTTACGACTTGGACCACGATTGCGACTGTTCTAATGATCGGAATAAAAAATCCAGGCATATTTGTAATCAGACAACTGTTCTCTATCGTCTCAACTTTAATCGTTTTTTTTCTTTTTCTTTTATAAAATGGTGGCACAATTTTGGAAACACTCAAGTTTGTCATTTTTTTGTAAAACTTATTATTTCTCCACAAATGATATTTTTCAAATTTCAACGTTGCCCGTAGTCCGGACGATTGAGACAAGTCTTCTGATTACAAATATGCCTGGATTTTTTTTTTAGAGATGTGGAGTGAAGGATTCAATATTGTGTGACAACAAACTTCCTGCATTGTGTAATGATATTAATAAACATATTCACGCAGTTTCATTGCGACAGACACACACATTTTCTGTGCAAAAATTCATGATAAGATACCTGAAAATGACCGAAAAATAGGTAACTCCACCCTGAACGGCTCTATATTAACACGACCTTTAAATATGTTCAGACGGACCGTACTGAATTTTATAATCGATTATTCGGAAAATAACTACTATTTTTGTCTTTAGGTAATAAGTTTAGAAATAATATATTCGAGTAAACAATAGTTTAATAGTTGTAAGCGGAATTTTATAAAAAAACGAATACAACGATTTCATAATACGTAAAAACTCTCTCTCTCTCTCTCTCTCTCTCTCTCTCTCTCTCTACTAAGAGAATTTAAGAGGAGAATTTAAGAGAAAAGTAGCGAAATGGATAATTGAGCGCAGAGAGTAAAATAAAGATGGAGTTAGTAGATGTAAATATATAAATATACAAATAGGAATACAAATGTAAAATCACTAAAAACAAGTGTGAATACATATACATTATACTAATCCAAATATAAAAATGCACGAATGTAAAAAGAACCATGCAAAAGGTTAAATGTTATATGTGACAGCATAGCATGTAGCGCAAAGCGCAATATCTGAAATAGCGGAGAATGCTAAATAAACGACCATTTATTCATTCATTATCTCTCTCTCTCGCTCTCTCTTAAATTTAAATAAAAAATGTAAAGATAGAAGAAGTAGATGAAATAAAGGACTCAGGTATAATAATAGATGACAACTTAAAATTTGAGAGCTATGCCGCATTCGTGGTCAAACAGTGGCGAAAAAAGTGAACTTCATGTATCGAATAAATAAATATGTGTCAATTAATACATTAGTAACCACATACAAAACCATGGTGGCGCCACATTTTGATTACTGTAGTACACTTTTATTAAACATTAACGAATACTGGATGGATATACTACAGAAAACGCAACATCGTGCAATGCGAGCAATTATACGCTGTGATCGGTATACAGGAATTAATGATATGTTAAATGCACTGTACTTCCTAAATATAAGACAGAGGATAAATTTTAATGCATGTGTTTTTTTTTATATAAAGTTAAAAATGAAATGTTACCGAGGTATTTGAGTAGCGAAGTGCAATTAGTAGGTGCAGGACATACATATAATACAAGACGAAGAGGTGCAATAAAAGTAGAGAAAGAATATGTAAAGGCAGAAGAAATTGTATGAAAAAACAAGGGAGTAGATGTTAGCTTTAGGTAATAAAAATGTATTTTTTGCGTACTTGTATGTAGTAGCCAAAGGCTAAATTATGCTCAATTAAATAAATCAATCAATAAAAAAATACAGCTCTCTCTCTCTCTCTCTCCCTCAATCTCTCTCTCTCTCTCAATCTTTCTCGCTCTCTCAATCTCTTTTTCTCTTAATCTCTCTCTCTCTTTCATTCTCTCTCATTCTCTTTCATCCTCTCTCAATCTCTCTCATTCTCTCTCAATCTCTCTCAATCTCTCTTATTCGCTCTCATTCTCTCTCAATCTCTCTCAATCTCTCTTATTCTCTCTCAATCTCTCGCATTCTCTCAATCTCTCTCATTCTCTCAATCTCTCTCATTCTCTCTCAATCTCTCTCTGTCTCTCTCAATCTCTCTCATTCACTCTTAATCTCTCTCATTCTCTCTCAATCTCTCTCATTCTCTCTCAATCTCTCTGAATCCCTTTTATTCTTACTCAATCTCTCTCATTCTCTCTCTCAATCTCTCTTATTCGCTCTCATTCTCTCTCAATCTCTCTCAATCTCTCTTATTCTCTCTCAATCTCTCTCTGTCTCTCTCAATCTCTCTCATTCACTCTTAATCTCTCTCATTCCCTCTCAATCTCTCTCATTCTCTCTCAATCTCTCTGAATCCCTTTTATTCTTACTCAATCTCTCTCATTCTCTCTCTCAATCTCTCTCATTCTCTCTCAATCTCTCTCATTCACTCTTAATCTCTCTCATTCTCTCTTAATCTATCTTATTCTCTCTCAATCTCTCTCATTCTCTCTTATTATCTCTCAATCTCTCTTATTCTCTCTCAATCTCTCTTATTCTCTCTCAATCTCTCTCAATCTCTCTCACTCTCTCTGATTCTCTCTCATTCTCTCTCAATCTCTCTCATTCTCTCTCAATCTCTCTCATTCTCTCTCAATCTCTCTCAATCCCTTTTATTCTTTCTCAATCTCTCTCACTCTCTCTCATTCTCTCTCAATCTCTCTCATTCTCTCTCAATCTCTCTCATTCTCTCTCAATCTCTCTTATTCTCTCTCAATCTCTCTCATTCTCTCCTATTCTCTCTCAATCTCTCTCATTCTCTCTCAATCTCTCTCATTTTCTCTCATTCTCTCTCAATCTCTCTCATTCTCTCTCAATCTCTCTTATTCTCTCTCAATCTCTCTTAATCTCTCTCATTCTCTCTCATTCTCTCTCAATCTCTCTCATTCTCTCTCAATCTCTCTTATTGTCTCTTATTCTCTCTCAATCTCTCTCATTCTCTCTCAATTTCTCTCATCCTCTCTCAATCTCTCTCATTCTCTCTCAATCTCTCTCACTCTCTCTGATTCTCTCTCATTCTCTCTCCATCTATCTCTGTCTCTCTGTCTATGTATCTATCTATCTATCGATCTTATTATCACTGCATCACGTGAATAAATTTCCACTCGTATTTGAACCAAATATCGAGTTAAAATTCATTTTAATTTCAAGGAATTATCGATTCAAGAATCCATCTTTTTCGATAAATTTGTCGAGTGGAAATTCATTCGGATCTGAAAGTAAACAAATAGCGAGTGTTTTTCCACTCGAACCGAAGACGGCGTTCGAATGGTTCCCCCACTCTCCACTCAGTTTGGATGTAAACAACGAGTGGGAATCCATTCGTCACTCGGTCGCGAAGTAAATACAGAATGAAAAACCACTCGTTACTCGAACGCGAAACGAATGGCGAGTGGAAATTCATTCGTCACTCGTACCCGAAATAAATGACGAGTGGGAATCCACTCGTCACTCGATCACGAATTAAATACAGAATGAAAAACCACTCGTCACTCGAACGCGAAACGAATGGCGAGTGGAAATTCATTCGTCACTCGTACCCGAAATAAATGACGAGTGGAAAAGCATTTTGTATTTTAATGATGTATTTAAATACTTTTTCATTCGATGATGCCCATCCCTGAAATGAACCAGAAATTATTTTCGTGTAAAACGTTCTTCCTCGTCGTGTGAGATAATTATTATTGTCGTTTTAATATTAATAATAATAGTGATATAAATAATAATAATTATTATTCTTATTCTAATTATTATGATGATAGTTGTGATAATGAAAACTACTATTACTGATATTCTTATTCTTATAATGATTCCTATTATTACTAGTATTACTCGATCGGCAGTAATGCACTAGGGTATGTTGACATTTATTCCACTTCCGGTTTATTGATCTCGATCATAACTTACGCTGCCAAAACGGTGACAGTGAAGAAAAAAATGTATAAAAGCAATCTTGTAGAGCATAAAATTTCCTATAAAAAGCCTACGATGGCACCTATTGATCTATCATAATTTAGCGGTGAGAGCGACCCAAAAAAAAGCTGGACAATGCTTGACTTGCCCGAAAACTCCAAAAACTTACTTTAGTTTCTAAATTAAGTTTGCCCATGATAATTTGTATGAAAAAATCCGACGATTTTTTTCATGCTATCAAACAGTTGAAAGAACAGGTTACATGTCGCAAAAAAATTTTTTATAACAATTTTAAAGTTTGACGGCCATTCGTTGCTCGTTTTTTTCGTAATTTACATTTTTTCGTAAAACGGGCCCTAATTATTTTGCCCTAATTATTGGAGAACGTGGAATTTTTCATATCATCTTCGTCTTTTGATGTTCTAAAAATTTGTTCTACTGACATGTTGCCGTATATGCAACCACAGCGCCGTTATTTGCAAGTAAACTAACGCCATTATGTTTCGGACCGTTTTAACAATAAAAAATCATTTTTTTTTAAAAGTTTTTGTTTGCAAATTTAACGGTTCTGTTTTAAAAGTGTCTCCGAATTTTTTTTTTCTCTCAACGCAACTATTGCTGTTAAATTGTCATTAACAATCAGAATAAATTAACATTTTTCAACTTTGAGTACGTGTGTTTTTTCTTTTATTTTTTATTTTGAAAATTTTACCATTTAAAAATTACAAAAAATTTATTAATGTCAAAATTGAAAGGCCCATAAAAATGCGCTTACTGCAATGACAATACTACGTATATCGTTCACTCGAGTGGGTGGGAGATAAAATCACCGAATGCGGCACCTTATTTCTGAAAACTGGTGAACATTAACTCATGCAAATAATATACGCAGCAAGCAGCTGTGTTAAAGTTTTGTAAAATCTTTTCGAAGAATAAAGTTTTTCATAAATCCTCATACGTTTTCAATTCTAGTTATTGGAAACGAAAATATGCTAAAACATGATAGATATATGTCAGATCGGTAAACTTGACGTGTTCAATCTTTTTTTTTAAGCGTTAACATACTTTTTTTGTGCTTCTCATTTTTTGTTTCCTTTTGATTGACGATAAATAATGGCGAAATTGAAGAATATTTCTCACTTAAATACCCAAGTGCAAATGTATTATTACCAAAATTTTTCCGTTAAAAACAAAAATTTCATCACAGACAATACACAATATAAGTTTCTCTATGTATTGCTTTTAATATACCTGTGGAAGAAATTTATTTTAAGAAAATGAACAGGCCACAAAATGTACATTGTGTTTTTTTCAATGGAAAAAAGCATCACAGTCCCGATGAAGAACGAAATGTTTCAAAAAATAAATTTTCAACTGCCCTAACACATCTATGTACTCCAAGGCATTTTAAAAGTACAATTTTTTTTTTTACTACTGCCTTATCGATGCTACAATTTTCACTAAAATGCTGTTTTCGGAAATTCCAAAACGAAGATATAGCAAACCTCTTTGATATATATATTGTTTTACTTTGGAAGCTATCCGGCATGAATACACGTACAGCGTCGAGCAGCTTTACGGTAGAAAATTCTATTTACCATATAATTGTCTGTGTACACTTCTGACGTATCTGACATACCTTGCGATTCTTCACGTAAGGGTTGAAATGACTCGATCTTATTTTTTTTTTAGCATAGAAATTCGGTGATGCAGTGTTATACGTGAGACGGGAGATAATCTAATCAGGTAAGTGGAAGATACATTATGAAGCCAAATTTCGTCTAGGAAAAAAATTCGATAGAACAAAATTGTAATTTGTAAGCCAGTCGAAACTTTTTACTAATCAAATGAGCAACTGATACGATCATTCTACGAAGCCATTTTATCATTTCGATAATGGAATAAAAAATTAAGAGACCCGACCAAAAAAAAAGTAAGCAGCATGATACAATTTTATTGTAATAGTAATTTTACCTATGTTATGAATTCTCGTATACCATTTACATCTTCAAATATTTCCTTTCGTCGTTTATAACTCGTTTTCCCTCCGTAACGGATTATTATTGTATTTTCAATAAATCGAATATCTTCACCGTAACGCCGGCATTCACGCACATCGTCATGTCTACACACAACCACCGTCAAATGATGTTCCAATGTATATAATGTTTGTGTGCTGATAGATATTAGATATGTTTGCTTCGTTAAAAAATAAATACAAACAAATGTGAAAAGTACTTTTAAGGTGCTCCTGACGTTTGTCCAACGTGTTTCCTGAATTGCTTAAGGCTTACGATATAAATGCTGAAAATTCATGCTTGCATTTAATCTCGCGTGTTTAATATTAATTAAGCTTTTCATATATTATGCTATATTGAAAGATTTATCTCAAAATTTGAAAAAATCAACTATTCAAAATGAAGCTGAAAACGTCGGTAGTGTTATCAGTTGAAAAGGGTAATGGAGAATTAATAATTTGAGTTTCTACAGGTAAGTGAAATTCTACAATTGTACACCTATCCCCGTTTTTGATAGAAGAGCAATATGTATTAAGGATGTATGTTAGCTAAGTCGATTACTAGTTTTCTAATTGAAAATTTTGGATGTTAGAAAAGACGATATATAGCATTTTTAAGGATTTTTTGCCAAATTTTCGCCCATGTGAATTCTGAGATATACGAGCTCAAAATGAGACATTTAACATGGGATTCATACAGCAGCCCATGGAAAATAGCATTTATTCTAGAAAATCAAGTATTTCCAGACTACTTTTTGAGTTACAAAAATGTTCTAACGTAACCCTGTAGTTTTTGAGACACGTGAAAGAAAAAAAATTGTTAAGTGCCCACATACTTTCCGAAATATTATGAGTTAAACTTCGCGTTATGAAAAGAAAGCATTTATGTCGCGCGCGCAGTTCTCCTGCGCAGCTTGCCTCTCACGTCGCCACAGCGCCGCGCTTTCCCCCTCCTTGCCTAACTAACATACATCCTTAAATACACCGTTCACCGATGACGGAAATGTCATTTAGTAGTTTTATCCACATCATAAAGCTTTTATCAACAGGGATCTATACAATATTCACCCCATTTTGCTGTTTGCACCTCGTTTTGTCGCAATAAGTTTCTTATTATGATAAAGATAACATGTTACATTTAATGTCCAATACGTATGAGACTTCACATAGACGTTTTTGCGTTGTATTGCGCTCACCAGAGAAAAAGATAGGCCAGTCAAATAGTGATTTTAAATTCCACTAATTAATTGCTGGATGAAAAAATATGGAAAATGTTTGGGACGGTGCACATAATAAGGACTTGAGTTGTTGGGATTTCAGCACCGTTCGTTTTTGCAAAAAAAAAATATTTTAAAAACCACATTTTTCCCCGTTTTTCACACTTTTATGGCTTACGCTGCCAAAACGGTGACAGTGAGGACAAAAATGTATGTAACCAATCTTGTAGAGCATAAAATTTCCTATTGAAAAATCAGCAACGGCACCTACCCTAGCAAGTTGCCCGACCATATTTTCATGGTCAGTTTCGTGGTTTTTTAAGGTCGTTCCTGTGGTCAGTTTTTATAGTTGGTTGGTGCAAGAACTTACCGTTGAACTGACCATCAAACTGGCCAAATAAGGCCCAAAAAAAATGGACCAATAGTCCCCAAAAATGGACTGGAAGTAATAGACCATGGTCAGTTATATGGTCATGTCGTGGTCAGCCCGTGGTCATGTAATCGCACGATCAGTTTTATGGAAAGATTGCAGAGCAGTGGTCAGACTTGAGAATTGAAAAAGATGTACAATTAACTTCATGAATTTCGGGACAACGGATCGAAGGAGTATTGCGGAGGGGAATGAGTTTCACTGAATAGTTTTATTATTGCTTGGGTATGGATGTAGATGATGGAATGTACATAAATAAATTACAATTTTGTTATCACGATTATGACGACAGTTATTACATATTTAAATGAGGATTTTTTATCATACAGTGGGATGGTGTTAGGTGAATATTTTTTTTTTAATTTCAGCGGAAGCAGGAGACTAAATATTTTTAATGTACATGAATGAATTGCAATTTTTGTGATTACAACCCTCACACCATGTATTTACATTTGCATGAGTGTTTTTGAGTCACATCGAAAAAGATTCGCGTATGAAAATGTCGTTTATGAAGTAATGTATTATACACATTGATATTGATATTTACAATTGTAAAAAAAAATTAGTCGTAGCAACGAGTAACGTTCGTATCGGAAAAAATAGCAATAACATTATTTTACATTTCAATGTAACGCATCGCTCGGAAAACAAATATAGTGTTGATTGTTGCGACGTATTTATCTTATGTTTTGATTTATGATAATACTGTATTATTATATTTTGTAAGTAATGGTGTAACCGACACTTTAACGTCATACCGCAGTTTTCGAAGACAAAATGACTGAAACGCTGGAGATACTCCCCAGGTATTTGGAAATGTTACAGAAGATAGTATGTCAAAGCGCGTATCTACGAAACCTGAAAGCATTTTCACTGAAGCGCATTGAAATTACAACAGCACTTCTCCCACTTTTTCGTTCGTTTTTTTTTCATATTTTTTCATTTGTCACGAGTTTGAATGTAAGGAACAAAAATTTCCTTTTCGAAATATTTCACATTCAATGGACATGAATCGTGAAATTTTTGATCGTCAATGTAATGCGAGAAATTAAATATTTATAATCGATATGTATATTACAATTTAAAAAATATTGATTTCTCATGAAAACTGCGGCCGCCGGTATTCGTGATCGTACGCGCACTTAAAAAAGTGAATCTGTTGCACTTGCTGGTAATTAGTTTTTGTTTTTTTCCCGGATTGGAATGACGAAATTTGTCACTGATAAAAATTACATATTTTGTATGTTCCGCACCTTTCAGGGATTTTATATATTTTTTTTGTATAAGATTTGGACGAACAGACACTGCATACACGGTCTTGTTGTCGTGACTACATTGGATAATTATCATCGCGTCGCGTTTCGATATCTATCTCAAGATTTACTTTTTGTTTATTGTGTGCAAACTTTTCTTGGTTTTTGGTTGGTTTCACCGTTCGTTTTTGCGTACCGTTGCCAACAACTTAGCTTGCGTCATAGCTGAAGTCTTCATCGACAATTCTTCGGATGATATTCATGATTCTTCTTATCCATTTTCTACGAACCTTGAGTACGCAAGTATCCTGGACGTGCAGTCATGAATTTCAATGACATTGTCGGTAATAAATTCTACAAAATATCGATCAGTTATAAAACCCAAATAAAAGGAATATTTTTTGTCGAGCTACTTATACAACACTACTAATGATATATATATATTTTAATTAATACCTAAAAAAGCGCAAAAACTCGATTTCTTACCAAAAATGTACGCTCGCCGATCTTCTCGATGTAATGCGCAGTCTCGCCATCATTAATCCGTCTCCCAGACGTTCGGAAGGGCGATGGCGCGGTGATTGTTCTGTGTGCTGACAATAACTACCGGTTTTTCAATGTCATCGGTAATTACAAACGTCATCTTCGAAGTGAAATCGACATTTCGAATATGCCGTGCTCCAAAGGGATTCCCGATACAAGACAACAGTTCTACGAATAACCCACATATAATCTCGCCATTGTGAAGAAACTCGACGATTTCCACGATACTCCCGAATCCAAGATTACGGCAATAAACAAATTCATTACAAAATTTCGTTTCCTTGCTTCCTTCTTGACGACACCTGCAATCGATATCCTTAATGAGTACCCGTTTGTAAGAGGACATTGTTTCGGTACAGAAACCTGCGTCGCGTAAACATAGACATTCCCAATCGTTGGGTCGACGGTCTTCAATTTTTCCAATGACTCGGTATTTGATAGAGTCAACCTGATGATCGATGAATAATTTTTTGGTTTTTTTTCCATTGTTGAGGATTCCGTTTATCGACATTTTCGTTCGTCTTGAAACATCGGGATTGTGTAGGAGGCTTTCGATGAATCGGGCCATCAAGAATCGTGTTACGATTTGCAGAGCTCTGGAGTTCGCGCTGGTAACGGAATCGATAATTTTTCTGTTCCAGGATTCATAGGGGAATGCGCTGTGAGCCCACAACGGTCCCCAATTTTGAACGGTATCAGGCAAATGCTTCATAATATGAACGTTATATTTCATATTCTCGATACCGAACCTTTCTTGAAATTTATCGACATAAGCTTTGAGAAGAGATCGCGCTTCTTCGAAATGTTGGTCATCGATGACGTCGCTCTCGAGTATATACACCGCACGAGACAGAAGTGTCAAGTGCTTGACATCGCAATCTGGTATCACACCATCCAAACACGGTACACAATAAAACAGAAGCCAATTTCGCCATTCAGACGCCTTCCAGTCACTCCTAGTTTCCATTGGTCTCGGCTTCCTTGAGATTTTACTCGGTGGTCGAATTGACAACAGACGGGAATTTACAGACTCCAAAATTTGCGGCTTGCCAGCATACCAAACCTCGGTGGCCTTTGCGTCAAACAACAAAGACATGTGCAGCTTGGTCACACCCAAAAACAGATTGTGCATGCTTTCGACGACGACACCTTTACACAAATTGAATTCCTTCAGAATCATTAGTACCGACGGTCCCTTGACACCTTTTACTGTTTTATTTTCCTCAATCGCTTCTCTCATATGGGCTCGGATATCTGCATCGGTGCGACACCGGTATCTGTCATCGATCGGATATCTTCGATTCACTCCCTTCCCCTGCAGATGCTCACCTTTGTGGTAACAGAACGTACATCCGTAGTTGCCGTTAAACATGTTCATGTTAAGGATCGCGTATCTTGCCATTGAGTCCACGGTACAGACAAGTGTTACAAATTTACTTCTTACGATTTTATCGTCATTGGGATTCTTCCAGGTCATACCCTCTTCGTGCAAGAAAACCAATTCGTTCACAGTCGGAAGTAAGAATTCGTTTAATTCAGGATGTGTCTTATCGACCCATACACCTGCCAGTAGCGTATATCTTTTTCGCGCGTGTGGCGGAAACTCATTAATTTGAAGCAATATCGGCCACGCACTGGCATTTGACGAATTCGATATCTTACATCCATCTGTGTTGAGAGTGAACGAAAAATTGTTTTCGTTACTCAAGAATCCGTCGGGCTGACACATTTTTTTGTATTCGATACCGTCATAAATGTCCTCGAGTGCATCGTGGTTTTTTTTCGTGCGCGTAAATCAGTACCGAAGAGAATTTACTACCGCCGGATCTGAAAACAGCTCTCGCAGCTGCGGGACGAGTTTTACTTGCACAAAATATGGAAGTGCGCGTGTTCTTCTTTGCGGTCCGCACTCTCCGCATGCACAATTGCGATCGGGAATTTTTTCAACTCCAACGTAACTGTTACAACTGGGACAGTAGAAATGCCGAACTATATTCAATTCGTCATTTCTCGACAACAACTTCCAGAGACCTCTCGACGTGCGTGGCAATCCACTTTTTTTTATAATCGAATCCATCATCTCGAAAATTGTCATTACAGTTTGATACGTTAGATTTCCCCGAACTGACATGGCGATAATTTTAGCTACTACCTCCAATTTCGTTGTATTCTTCTTCGTTATCATTTCTCGATTCCAATCATCTGTTGCGTTGATGGAAAATATCTTCTTATTTTCGTCGTCTATGATGCTCGTACTCGATTGTTCGTCCGAACCGTTGTCGTCACTACAGCATTCATCCTCGTCATCTACTGTATCATCGTTCTCATGGTCTCGTCCACAGTTCGTATTTTCGACGTCGTTGTTGTCGTCGTCGTCGTCGTCGTTGTCGCCGTCGTCGTCGTCGTCGTTGTTGCCGTCGTCGTTGTCGTCGTCGTTGCCGTCGTCATCGTCGTTGTCGTCGTCTTCGTCGTCGTTGCGGTCGTCGTCGTTGTCGTTGTCTTCGTCGCTGCCGTCGATACGAACATCATTGTTCGTATTCCTTACGTCCAGATGCGTAGCGATACAACCATTATTCGATTCTTCTTCATTGTCGATGCACTCGAACTCTTCATCCATTTCCGGTGTTTCGCTCGACGCTTTCGACATCACAATCATTATGTTTAAATAATCGAATTATCATACCGATACCGAGATACTCTTGGCGGTTGTTGTTTCCAACGTTTTGATACCTCCTGCTTCATTTTACCTTGATTTCCTTGCTGCCTTTGCCAACAGCTTGGCATTCGCAATTTTTGAAGACCCCGAGGAATATCCGCTGGATTATTTCTCGCGTGATTCTTTATCCATCTTATCCTTAAACGATGAAGATTGCTTCGCGAGTGTCCTCGACGTACAGTTCGTCTCAGTTCCATGTTTTCCAATGAACTCTGCAATATATCGATAAATGATGAAAAACAGGTACAAAAACATTTCTTTTTGTCATGTAGATGTATGGTGGGTTGTAATTTAATGTTGTTGTGACGATACTTTATAATCATGCCATGCAGACCGAATTTTTCCACAATGTATATAATTTTTTTGCCTACGTTCTTGTAAAACTTTAGTACGATTCACAGTATCGTTTTTGAGAAAACAAAATCATGAAGTTAGTGTGTTTCGTAGGTTAACTGCACTTATGATATATAAATTCTGCCAATTTTTGCAGTTTTTATGCAATAACTGATAAGAAAATTGAACCAATATGCTGAAAAATATGTTGAGGATGGTCTTCGCAATGAAGCATCGACTGTACCGTCAAAGTTTTCAAGTCAAAGGTACACTCAAAGTCTCAAGTAATGACTGTTTTTACCAATGTATTGTCCATTCTTCCGAAACACACCACACTTGTGGACCTCATGGTCTTCGATCGTCTTTTAACTTTGACATTCGTTTACATATGTCAAGCAGAGCATACTCCATTTTCTTGAGGTTCGTAGCAATTTTTTGCCTTTATTTACGCCGAAAAATGTTGGTATCGATTATCGACCGCTTGAAAACCACTACTTATTATAATATATATAATTATATGATCATAGTATACTCATTACCCAGCTTTCCAAATAAATAACGGCATTAGAATAATAATGAAACGTAAAAACAAACCTTCTTTAAAAATATTTAAAAATTCCTAAAAATCTGTGATTATATGTACAACTTTTGAAGAAATCATTCAGAGTGGGGAGTTTTTTTTCTCTTTGTTTTACACGCTTTTAACGTCGAAAATATGCCGAAAATTCAAAAAAATACAAACACCTTTTTTAAAAAATATGAAAAAATTCCAAAAAATCTGTGATAATATGTACAACATTTTCAGCAATCATCCACAGAGGGTTCATTTTTTTCAGAATTTTTTCGACGTTCAAAATGTGTGAAACACAGAGACAAAATATTCCACATTTTGGGTGATTGCTCAAAATGTTCTACATATACTAACGCATTTTTTTTGCAAATTTTTCATATTTAAAAAAAAAAGTGTTTTATTTCAGCAAAAATTTTTTTTTTTTTAAAACGGCTATTTCCAAAAATCTAAAAATATTTCAAGGTAGCCTTTACACTCAATTTAATCATATAAAAATAATGAAACAAATCCGAGAGGGTCGGGGTCACGTGTTCATACACTTGGGATGGAATGCCTTATATGTTTCCACCATGCGTTTTGTATTGCTGCCTTTCAAATGTTGCGTCAATTTGTTGCGTTGAGCATACAAGAGATGGCGCGAACGTCGCTCGCCAGCGATGCTTTGCTAGCGTATAGGAAAACCCCTGACAGAAATATCAATTTTAAAACTAGAAAAAATGCCGCATGCTCTGCTTGACATATTTCAACGAATGCCTAAGTTACAAGACGATCTATTACCACGAGGGCATGATTTGTGTTTCAATGGCAGATGCTGTAAGTCTGGTGTCTTTTGCCGCCGTTTTTGCCGTCTGTCTATCTGGGATGTGTCTAAAGCTTAAGTCACATTACCTTTTTCTATGTTGATGAACGCTGTCTTTGCAGTCCCATGAGTCCCTTATTGTGTTATTCGACACGAATATCTTAATGGTATATCGGTATATCGCTGTCTTGTCCAACAGTGCAGCGACAAACTTTTTTCTAGTCTGGTCGCGAATCTGAAAAATTCATCATCGAGTTATGATTATCGCATATAAAAATATGACGTCTCGTCGCTAATTGTCGATTCGAAACTGAACCATAAAGGTAATATTTCATGCACGCGACTGCGACAAGTGTCGCATGTGGGGTACTTTCTGTCGCACGAAAGTAGATCTGAAATGAACTTTCGTGAGATAGAGTTTCACCTTAACGAGTGCGCAGTTTATGTACACTTATACACTACCGTTCATAAGTATGGGGACACTCGCCCCAGATCCGAGCCACACAAGAAGTTGTATCGCTCTTTAAAAAATGAAGATATCTCAATTTCCCAAGCGGCGTTCTTAAAAGGACATATTTAGCTTCATTTACCTTTTTTGGAAAAATTTTTGCGATTTTTTTTGAGCCCGGTAGGCACTTTGAAAGAAGGTCATTTTTTGGCTTTTTTTGGAGGGTGGAAATTTTCCCGCATATCTCGTAAAAAAAATTTTTCAACTTTTTTTCCGTGAAAAACTTGAAGCGAGGAGTACAACCTTCAATCTCATTTTTTGGAAAATTTTTTACGATTTTTTTTCGCAAAGATATTCAACTTTTTGCAAAAAACGACCATATTTATAAGGGGTAGTCTCACTCTGAAACTACTGGGTTTTCGTAAAATTACTAAGAGGGTAAAAAGTTGCATACAATCATTTTGGATGTATCACATTTTTTTCAGAATTAAAAAAACAAATTTGAAAAAAAAAAAATTTTTTCAAAAATTGAAAAAATTTTTTTTTCAAAATTCTTACTTAAATCAACGAAATATTTTTTTCATCGTGAAAAATCGGGTCTCTTACCTCATCTACACGGCTTTTTCATCGTCGTTTTGTTTACATTTGTTTCGAACGTCGAGCGGGTGCCACGTCTCGTCAAAGCTGTAATCGCAGCAAAAGGTGGCTTTTCCGATGAAAAAGCCGTGTAGATGAGGTAAGAGACCCGATTTTTCACGATAAAAAAAATATTTCGTTGATTTAAGAAAGAATTTTTTTTTCGAATTTGTTTTTTTAATTCTGAAAAAAATGTGATACATCCAAAATGATTGTATGCAACTTTTTACCCTCTTAGTAATTTTACGAAAACCCAGTAGTTTCAGAGTGAAACTACCCCTTATAAATATGGTCGTTTTTTGCAAAAAGTTGAATATCTTTGCGAAAAAGAATCGTAAAAAATTTTCCAAAAAATAAGATTGAAGGTTGTACTCCCCGCTTCAAGTTATTCACGGAAAAAAAGTTAAAAAATTTTTTTTACGAGATATGCGGGAAAATTTTCACCCTCCAAAAAAAGCCAAAAAATGACCATCTTTCAAAGTGCGTACCGGGCTCAAAAAAAATCGCAAAAATTTTCCCAAAAAAGTTAAATGAAGCTAAATATGTCCTTTTTAGAGCGCCGCTTGGGAAATTGAGATATCTGCATTTTTCAAAGAGCGATACAACTTCTTGTGTGGCTCGGATCTGGGGCGAGTGTCCCCATACTTATGGACGGTAGTGTATATATATACATATACATACATAAGAATGTGCTGTCGTCACAAAATTTTTCCTTGCACATATATAATGCAGGCACGATGTGTATGTACTGTATTGAACGGAAAAAAAAATTAGGACTGTTACATGCAGATGATGGATTTTACATTTGTGGTGCCATGCGTGTGTGTGTGTGTGTGTGTGTGTGTGTGTCCGCGTGCGCGCACGCGGTAGAGAGACGGTCAAAATGCGAGAGATCTATGAAAAAATATTCATGAAGGTTAACAATTTATTATACTTGCCGTATTAATTCGTGAGCAGTTTTTCCGTTTACAAAAAGTGATATCAATATTGGGCACTTTTTTCGACAGGCGTATATTACACAGTACTGCGCGTTATGCGACACAAAGAGTTATTGGCAGTTATTGCGGTTATGGTGGACTGCACGTAAATCCGGGCGGCACATCAACGATTATTTTACTGGGGAAATAATTTTCGTCGTAATATTTTTCTACTTCGCGCACGTTTTTGTTTCACTCGTAAATTCCAAAATAAAAATACTTTTTATATTCTTTCGTTCTCACAAAAACTCGCGTCACCGGACAAAGGACAAATATATACGCGTATACGTACGCATCGACGCCACGAGGCTTACGGGTGGCTTGTCACGAGGCCACCACTCTGTGTGTCACGTGCACAACCAATCATCGAACCACAATTCCGCTGTATTATATATGAGTACGCCTGATTGGCTGGCGCTACCGGCAAACTACATAGCGGACACCAGGGGTGCGTTTGGAAGCTTCTCGAGTTACTCGGGGGGTAGTGGGTGCGCGCCGTTCAAATCGTATTTTCGGGTCTTCATGTACTTTATTTTCTTCCAAATTAAAAAAAAAAAAATTTATACCTTTTTCTCAGATAATCTTCCCCGCTTTTATAATCAACTTGTTATAATGTTTTTGTGTCGAAAAAAGAAAATAAATCACCTCATATATTTATTTACTTTGTTCTCTTTTTCCCATATGCAAATCATCACGCTGTCCTCTCTCTCCTCTTTCTCCCTTTCGCTCTTTCTCACTCCGCCGCCCTTACTACAATGTAGCCGTTTCCCGCCATACTTTTTTCTTTGTGTCTCGGATACATGTGAATAAAATCTGCTAATAAGTGGATCTCAAAATCTAGGCTTCACGTTTTTTTCTTTTTGAGTTTTTTGCTTCCTGAATTATAAAAGAAGATAGGATTATTTTCCGTGAAAGAACAATCAACATTTTCATGCGAAAATGTTTGAAATATCCTATAGAACGTTTTAAAATATATAGTAGTACAAATGTCCGTGCATATTTGTGTGTGCGCGTGCGTGTGTGTATGTGTGTGTGTGCGTGCGCCCCGCCCGCCAATCGTCGCGATCTCGCAGCGTTACTTCCAACTGCGGCGCAATGTCGCGGTTATCCCGACCATGCTCGCAGGTACCATTGCTGTTCGCTGACAATAGTCATGTTCACGTTTGCGCACGCTTTATGCATCCCCAAAATAAATGTACACTGTGATTGGCTAGATCGTGCAGCAGGAGACAGGGGGGAAGCGAGCGTGAGACAGAGAAAGAAAGAGAAAGCGGGAGAGAGATACAGGAGACGAGAGTGAGAAAGAGAGAGAGAGAGAGAGAGAGAGGCCGATTCCTCCGACACAGATTAACCGACGTTCAATTTTTTCTATACAGTTTGGAGATAGGCTGAACTCAGTTTAAACTTCGATCAACGTTGGAGGAATCGGCCATTAGGGAATGTTTTGCTATAGTCATTCAAATATTTCTAAACTTTGTTATGGCTACAAATTGTCTCCATTTAGAAAATTGTTGTCACGTTCATTTCAACGTGATGTTTATTTATATGTATTTAATTATAACGTGTATCTTTGAAAGATGAATAAATATGGAATATGAATGTGCACGATAAAAGTTTCAAAAAATTATATATAATTGAAAAAGATTATTAGCAGCCGAAGCCGTTCTGGCTCCATATACCGTTAAATTTGCGACAGTCACAGCGCACGCATAGTAGAAAAATTTTAATACTTTCGGAAAACCACGTTCTATAGTTTTAAGACCAAAAAACAGAAAATGTAACTATATTTTTCAAAATGAAAATAAGTAGGTGAATGGACGGAATTGACGAAAATATTTTATCCATGATATGCGTAATCGAATTTGATTGATGATCGATTTTTTAAATATCACGCCCATCTATCATAATCAAAATCCGTGTATCAAATATCATATGTTTTTACTTTGGTTACGTCTCAAAATTTTCAAGTACTTTTTTTCTTTAGATGAAACGTTTATTTCAGCACCAATTCAACATCGCTGGTTTGCAGAAATAAATAAATACCAAACAGTAAAATTATTATTTGAAGTAAACGTTTTCGAGCTTGGACCAAGGGGTCCAATATCACAGGGTGTATACGGAAACCGGGAAAAAAAATCCCGTGTTTTTCCCGGTTTTTTTTTCCGGTAGAAAAAATTCTCGGGTTTTTCCCGATATTCCCGTTTTTCCCGGTGCGTATACACCCTGTATCATAACAAGCGCGAGAGGCTTACGGAGAGCGAGTCTGGAAACACTTAAAAATGCAGCGTTGCTGGACGAGAGTTTTCCTAGACAACGGAACAAAGAACGAGGTGAGGCCTTGCAAGGGTTTTGGGGCTGAGGACAGTTCGTACTGGACCGCGCCGTCGTAGCCAGAAAAATAAAACTTTCGCGAACATACACGAAAGATGTAATCGCTCTCTCTCTCTCTCTCTCTCTCTCTCCCTCTCTGTCTGTCTGTCTGTCTCTCTCTCTCTCTCTCTCTCTCTCTCTCTCTCTCTCTCTCTCTCATGCTCCCTCATAATATGGGGCTAGAATGAAATGGTAACGCAGTTACAAGTCATTTTTTGCAGGTATGCATGTGGCGCACAACCCTTTCGCGGAGTCGAATTTCATATAATTAATAAAACGATGTAATAATGATGGTACGATCAGACTATACATGATTCATATAAATGATATAAATAGTGTTAGCACTGATCGAATAATTTTTTTGTCCTGATTCTCTGCGGTGCGGGGTATCGAAAATGTCGAAAACCCAACAGTTTCATAATGTATATATAATCTAAAAAAAACATATTTGCCTTCATATATCATATATACATTTTCTGCCAACAAATTATTCGTCATATTGAACTGTAGATGGTTTAACTACATATAGTATGCATATACACACGATATAATAGAGCACACATTATTCTTATCATATAGATCTATCCTTTGGTAAGAGAGAGTTTTCACTATATATAAAATCTTTCGTTTTCTTTCTTATTTTTATCTGTTCGTCGACCTTCCCAAGACCTCTCACACATATACATAATACAGTTTGTGGTGTGTGGATGATGCTAGCGTGTGTGCGCGCGACGCGACGGGCTGACCATGCACGTTTATATTATTCAGCGCGGTTTAGCTACTACTTTTCGACCGATGCACAGTGGGGAATTTTCACGAATTCCTGGCCATAAATCAGGGGATGATCGGAACTTCACCAAATTTGGTATACTTATGTTTTCGGGGTCGCTGATTACGAATCCGAAATCAAAATTTCAAAAAACAAAATGGCGGCTCAGATACGGCTGGTTCGAACCAAAATTCTTCAAAAAATCCAACGGAAAATCTACTTTCCCAATGTTTTCGGGGTCCCTAATTTCGAATCCAAAATCAAAATTTCAAAAAACAAAATGGCGGCTCAGATACGGCTGGTTCGAACCAAAATTCTTCAAAAAATCCAACGAAAAATCTACTTTCCCAATGTTTTCGGGGTCCCTGATTTCGAATCCAAAATCAAAATTTCAAAAAACAAAATGGCGGCTCAGATACGGCTGGTTTGAACCAAAATTCTTCAATAAATCCAGCGGAAAATTTACTTTCCCCATGTTTTCGGGGTCCCTGATTTCGAATCCAAAATCAAAATTTCAAAAAACAAAATGGCGGCTCAGATACGGCTAGTTCGAACCAAAATTCTTCAATAAATCCAGCGGAAAATTTACTTTCCCCATGTTTTCGGGGTCCCTGATTTCGAATCCAAAATCAAAATTTCAAAAAACAAAATGGCGACTCAAATATGGCTGGTTCGAACCAAAATTCTTTAATAAATCCGATGAAAAATCTATTTTCCCGATGTTTTCGGGTTCCCTGATTGCGAATACATCAAAATTTCGAAAAATAAAACACAGAGCCTGAACTATGTTTGTCGAGTGGCTACAATAATAGATTATACAGTAGGTTCGGGAATGTACGGAAAATAATTGTTATCTCGTAATACGGTAAACAAAGTTTTTATTATTGAAAAATACAAAGAGTATCTCAATCCTAATCCTTATTCCAATCCATATTCAATCCATATTCGGCTCAGCAAGTAGCCTCATAGCCTCTGCAGACAATTGCTGTGACTTTTTTTGAGGCAGTTTCCTTAGGTTTGTTATGAATGGATCAGATGACACTAGTAGCCAATTCAAAACATCCTGCATAGTATTCTCGCGTGATGATTTACGAGAAAATCCGTCTCGAAATTTTTTCACGTCTTTGTTTCGCGCTTCTTGAGCCTCCTCTGACAATTGTCCGATGGGTAAAATAGCCGAAGCTATTATCAAATTTCCATGGATCAATATTTTGTGCACGGTTGTTGGCATATAATACCATGGATAATCGCGCACGTACAGTTGCGCAGTTTCCAACGCGTATTCTTTGAAGTTTTCCACGTTGATATCGTACCCACTCGAGATAACTTGTAAAATGACGTGAAATCTTTTTATAAGTTCTTCGTTCAAGCCAGTTATCATTGCTGTTATTTCGTGGTTTTCAAAAAATCGCCGTGCTGTATTGCCATCGTTGGTGCTCCCATACCCAGGCTTTGGACGATCCACTATCAACCCCAATTCAGATTTCAAAGATTTTTGTATCTGTGCTTTTCGATCGCTAACCATCTTTTTTTCATTTTCGGATCGTGCCTGCCATTTTTTCAAATCGAGTTTGTAAGATAGATGCAAGAGGGACTCAAAAAAACGGATCCATGCGTGTAACGTGGACATTCCAAATTTCAAGTTATCTTCATTCACTTCTTTTTTCAGGATTGCATCAAGATCGTTAAATTCTTTTGAAGTAGCTTGACATAAATAGCATCTTTGTGCGGATTTCGTAGATGTAACAGCATTGCAGACTTTCCCATCTATCATAGTAAACAGCATTTTATACCTAACTGTTACTTCTCTGCCATCAACTCCAATTTTCAATGGTTTTAATGATGAGATTTGTTCTTCAATATACGCTGTTTCATTCTTCGTGGATTCCGTACTTTCATGTAGAAATTGCATTCTTATAGGCCGGCAATAGCGAGGCGATGATGGCCTCGGATTTTTCCATAAAAGTTTACAACCGGAGTCCATAGATTCACTCTCAAAAAATGCGAGTTGTAACGGGACAAGGGACGTTAGGAATATATTTGCGTCGGAATTACTGTCATCCTCAAATTTCTGTTTGTATACACCTTGGCCAGAACTTCCGTCACACCCCCATCTACAGATTAATTCCGCATTTGCCAAGTTTTCCATATGCACTGATTTCACAACTTCTCTCTGACTAAGAAGAAGACGCTTGCATGTGTGGTCCAGTAAGTCTTGTAATTTAATATCGGCACAATTTTCAGTAATAGTTATACTAGACCGCGGTGGATAACATAATGCTTTGGCCTCTCTAACTGCTTCGTAATTTGGATATGCCGGACAGTTGATACCTTTCAGCGATGCTCTTACAATATTATATTGATGTCTGGTGAGTTTGGCTTCGACCATAACCGAAAGAGCTTCATCTGTTGATAGTGTATTTTGCACTGCCTTTGACGATGTTGGTGCAGGTGCGTGCGTTTCAACTGCAATGTCCTTGACCGTTTTTGACGAATTTACGTCTCCGGAAGAGCGGAGACTCATTTGCGCTGCATAGCACAACTCCTCAGGGGTATGATTTTGCCGCAACTCTTCTGTTCTTCGTCGTTTCGATCGCTCACTTGATGCAGCAAAGTCCACTGAGGGACGACCACGTGTGCTGGCGTCACTCGGTTTCGAATCAGCAGGAAAGGCAATATCCATCTCCAGCCACTCTTGATTCTTATGAAGAAAATTGGTCTCCTTCCTTCCTGACTCTTGCCATTTTATGCGTATCTTATGAATTAACTTGGACAAATTCTGCCTGGCATCTTGGTGGATTTTAATCACGCATTGACTCTTCTCCGATAATTCCCGTTCCAATAATTCTACTTGCTCATTATATTCTGACGTTAAATATTTTTTCAGAATTAAAAATATTTCCTTTCGTTTGAATGAGACAAGCGAAGCACCTGAACCTGAAAAGAAATTGTACTTAGTATTAATCATAAATTGCATTGTATTACGAATGAGGATTAGACATACGCCTTTATGCATTTGGTCATACTTCATTAAAATGTGGAGTTGGCGTTCCGAATACAATACTAAATTTCTAATAAATTCCTTTCCCTCTGGAAAACAAATTCCACGTAAACTAAATCAGGTATCAGCATTTTTCACGACGATTCTTACAAAGTATGTATATATATATATATATATACATATGTATGTATATTGAAACGTTTCGAGAAATTCCCCAATTTAGATATTGAAGGAATTCACGATTTTTACTCTGTTTTATGTAATGTTATGATTTTTTTGTGTTCGTCTGTCGTCCCGTCGTTTCGTCCGGGCGGACAGAAGGTTCGACACGGGCCCGAGGTCAGTGACGTTTATGTAGGAGAGAGGTTTGCCAAATCTATGTGATAAATTTTACTGGTTTTTCGAGATTGCCTCAGATTGATTGTTATCGGTATTTCCCATTGGTCATGTATGACCTGGGGATAACGTGACCCGTCATCATAGGCACGTAAAAAGTGGGCCACTTAAATGAGAGGAGAACCTTGAGAAGCAAGGTCTCCTTTGGGGCACGCAAAAGTTAAATCCAGCGGCAACTGGGCAATAAGGAATTGAACGGGTAATGAATGGGTGTGATTAATTAGGACTGCAATGTAAAATGAATCTAAGATGCTAAGGAACAGTCTGCGTTCGTATGTCTGAATCGAATCGTCGTATTGTCCTCGTTCGTCCGTCAGTCGTTATAGCCTCGCTTCGCGAGTTATGTGGCGCGAGACTATACGTAATGTTTTGAGACTCGGTGTGCTCTGAGACGCGACGTCTCTCTATTGTTGTGCCTGGTTGCCCGTGTGAATGTTCGTTGAAGTTTGAGTGTGTATGCGTGTGTGTGAGTGTGTGTGTATTTTCTCGAGTTTCACAGTGTTCCCAATCGGGAAGCAATTGGAAACACAAAAATCAATTTTCCTTTTTATTTCGAAAATTAAGATCTCTTTGTCGGCTGACTGAATTGATGCGTTTATCCAGCGTCCTGGGAGTGGAAGGCCACTCACCCAAATTTAAATGATTCTACTAATTCTCAATGCGTTTATTCGTGATATAGACAGATGGTCGGAAAGATTCAAGAATGATGATAATTTAACACGAGGATAAGTGAAGCTTATCACTCGTGGAGGGTTTTCTCCGCAAAGCGCCTTCTTCCTTGTTCCCGCCCTCAGCCACAGTGCTGAGGGTTTTTCCAAGGAATCCGGTTCCCTACCTCGAGGTTATTATTCTGAGACGATCACCTGATTCACTATCCAACTTCCCGACGCAGTGCGGGGGCTTCAAGCAAACCAGGCTCCCTATCACCTGAAATCTTTTATTGAATAGCAATTGAACGAGAGTTATGATTTGCTTAGTCTTTAGAAAGACAAGCAAGTACGTTATAATGGATTCGCCCTAAAAAGGACGAATCAACGATGATCTCGATGAGTCTTAAAAAAGACTATTCGAGATAGTTGATGTAGCCAGATGTCGTTCAGCTCGTAGTTCTTGATGCACGATGTGATACGAATGCGTTGAGAATCTCGACAAGTGTTGACTCGAAGTGGATATTGAAAGTAGACGAAATTACGTCGTAGAGAAAGAATGTCAAGAAATCGCTTGACACGAATAATGCTCACCGATAACGTTGATCAAAATGAGGACGAGGCTTGCTCGTCAGGATCTTAAATACTTTTCCATGAACAACCGGCGCCGTGATTTGATTGGTTGAAGGTTTTGGAGTAGGGCAATTTTGTCAAGCTTCTGGAGCTTTTGCACACGGTACGATGGTGGCGTCATGGGCTTCTCGGAAGGAGAGATTCTATTTTGGGATTTCGGGGAATCGCGAAATTGGTCGAATATGGATGTAAACAATGGATGTCGAAATATGCTGTATTGTAACGGTAGACTGCCTAGTCTGTCCCGTTACAATATATATATATTTATATTTCGAATCTATTGTCAGGGTCGACCGGTCGACCCGCAGCTGCAGTTCCAGGTAAGCCCAGTTCGGCTGACCGAGTACCTGGCACGTCACGCGGCGCGCGGTTGACTTATCGGATGACGCGGACGCGCACTAAAATTGCTCTGGACCAGGCCGCGCACCTTTGCGCACTCTCGGTGAGGCGGCATTCGAAAGCTAATATTCTAAGCTTTATTTAAAAAAAAAATGAAGGCGGGATTCCGCGGGATTCTATACTAAACGTCTATGCAAAGTCAATATTTACTTTCGAACGAAGGCACTTTTCGGGATTCTCGTTAGACTACGAAAACATGGACAAAAAAAATATTTTTTAATTGTAAAATAGGCAAAATGTTCTACATACCTTGAGGAAGAATATCCATTTTGTTTGAATCAATTATCACTTCCCACTATCCGTATACAAACGTTCAAAGTTGCGCTACAAAACACAGCACGGTCGACGCTCGCGACTGTCACCAACAAAGGTCGACTTTGAACTGAAATATCTAAGCATCTATGAGAGGTAAAAGGTTGGGTCAAACGGGAAATTACGCAGAAATTAGTTCTCTACAAATACCCGTGACCGTTATACCTGTATGGAAAAATTTTTTTTTTTATTTTTGGCCAGGAATTCGTGAAAATTCCCCACTGTGCGATGTGACGTTACGCCTTTCGGTTATTAGCGACCCCACTCCTTCACTATCCCCGTAGAATAGACATATATAATATGACGAACTGCGTGCGTGTGGTGTCTGGTTGTATTTAAGCTTCGCGAGTCTCTTTGACCATTCTATTTGTATCCGATTGTGCATACAATAACTTTGTGTACGCATATATCAATTATATTTTCTCTGCTTGTTGTGCGCGGCTATCGCGCAACAAGTGTTTATTATAAGACGTTATCGTGGATATTATTGTCGGATCGTTATTTACATAGAACGTCTTTCTCTTCGATATTTATATAGGTGTTTTGTGTTTGTTTCATATTTTGCTACCACACGTGTGGCGTCGCGTGTCGCGGCGCGGTATATTATTTTGTGTTTAGGATTTTGTGTTTAGGATTTTGATATTGAATTTCATATCGAAAACTGGAATTTGCTCAATTTAGATTTGGCAAAATACCGCGCGACAAGTGTTTATTATAAGACGTTATCGTGGATATTATTGTCGGATCGTTGTATACATAGAATGTCTCTCTCTTCGATATTTATATAGGTGTTTTAGTTTGTTTCATATTTTGTTACCACACGTGTCGCGTCGCGTGTTGCGGCGCGGTGTATTATTTTGTGTTTCGCGAAATTATACGTGTTCCTCGGAGAAAAGATGCTCATTTAGGATTTTGATCTTAAATTTCATATCGAAAACTCGAATTATCTCAATTTAGATTTGGCAAAATACGCGCGTTACAATTATATATTACGCCCGCGGCTGAAGCGATATATATATATTTCATCATGATGATGAACCCTTCGTCGTCGTCTGAGCAGTAAGTTATATTTATGTACATACACTGAAAAAAAATTTGGTTGAAAAGCTTGAAATACGTTTGATGCAACTAAATTATTTAGTCCCATACGCACGACAAAATATTTGTAGAATTTATCAAAATATTTCGATAATGAATTAAATAAATCGTGATTTAAATCAACAAAATTGAGTGTTGCATTAAAATATTGCAAGACTTTGAACGTAATATTTTGTTAGTATAAAAATAATTATATCTTCAATGTACATGTAATTTGTGATCACACAACACCTAAAATCAAATTCACAAAATAATATACTATTCGAACAAAAAATTGAGAAAATAAACAAGAAGCAGTATATAACAATGAATAAAAATTCAGTTATATCGAGTACGTCTCTATTAACATACAAAAAAAATTTATGTCAACCAAATTGTACGTACGGCTTATCGAACTATTCATACAATTCAAAAGACAATTGAAGTCACCACCACGCTCAAGAGTTTTGTGGTGGCAACACACATTTTAGTATAATCAACTAAAATATATGTGTTCGACGGGAAAAATTTGTTGTTTCAACTACACTGAAAAAAAATTCATTTGAATCTAATCTAATTAACTAATGGTATTTATAATCAATAAAATCATAATATATTCATTATGACACCCTAGTCTACATATATATTAGACTGTCTCAAAAAAAGCTTTTTTTTTTTTCGATCTCCCAAGTCATGAAACCATAGTTAATAACATAATATTGAACCTCGTGAAAGGAAATCGCCGTGCAATTTTTTTAAGAGGTGACGCATTGAGTTTTTGTATTCGCCATTTGATTAACACGTAAGAAATCCAATTTTAACGGTTGGAGGTGGATAATAATTTTTCTATACAACGGACGGAACTCTATATGGTAGCATTTCACAACTTATATGTTTTCTTTGAATTGGCGCGTCGTAGACAATTTTTAACTGCACGATCTTCGAAATTTTTAAGATTGCGTAAAACGTGGTTGTTCACCTTTTCGAAAAATGGGCACCTAGGACAAACGCCTAGCTTCCGCGACTAGGCCACAGTAAAATGCTGAATAATATCTATCAAATACATGAAATACATTTAATTTATTCAATTTAACCGAACTTGATGTGTCTGTCTATCGAGAAAATAAAATTATCAAAAATTTTAATAGAAACTTTTTCGTGTAGAAAAAAAAAAATTTGGTTTTGATAAATACAATTTTTACATTTCGAAGATCGTGCAGTTAAAAATTGTCTATGACGCGCCAATTCAAAGAAAACATATAAGTTGTGAAACGCTACCATATAGAGTTCCGTCCGTTGTATAGAAAAATTATTATCCACCTCCAACCGTTAGAATTGGATTTCTTACGCGTTCATCAAATGGCGAATACAATAACTCAATGCGTCACCTCTTAAAAAAATCGCACGGCGTTTTCCTTTCACGAGGTTCAATATTATGTTATTAACTATAGTTTCATGACTTGGGAGATCGAAAAAAAAAAAAAAAGTTTTTTTTGAGACAGTCTAATATATATATATATATACAATATATAGACAGATATATACACGCATGTGTACATCATGAACAGTACATATACATTTCGTATTCCCATATAATTACAATGCTATTATAATCGTAATAATATATATTATGAAACTGTTGGGTTTTCGACATTTTCGATACCCCGCACCGCAGAGAATCAGGACAAAAAAATTATTCAATCAGTGCTAACACTATTTATATCATTTATATGAATCATGTATAGTCTGATCGTACCATCATTACTATATCGTTTTATTATTTATGTAATTCGACTCCTCGAAAGGGTTGTGCGCCATATGCATACCTGCAAAAAATCACTTGGAACTGCGTTACCAGTTACCATTTCATTCTAGCCCCATATTATGAGGGAGCATGAGAGAGAAAAAGAGAGAGAGAGAGAGAGAGAGAGAGAGAGAGAGAGAGAGAGAGAGAGAGAGAGAGAGAGAGAGAGAGAGAGAGAGAGAGAGAGCGATTACATCTTTCGTGTATGTTCGCGAAAGTGTTATTTTTCTGGCTACGACGGCGCGGTCCAGTACGAACTGTCCTCAGCCCCAAAACCCTTGCAAGGCTTCACCTCGTTCTTTGTTCCGTTGTCTAGGAAAACTCTCGTCCAGCAACGCTGCATTTTTAAGTGTTTCCAGACTCGCTTTCCGTAAGCCTCTCGCGCTTGTTATGATACAGGGTGTATACGCACCGGGAAAAACGGGAATATCGGGAAAAACCCGAGAATTTTTTCTACCGGAAAAAAAAACTGGGAAAAACACGGGATTTTTTTCCTCGGTTTCCGTATACACCCTGTGATATTGGACCCCTTGGTCCAAGCTCGAAAACGTTTACTTCAAATAATAATTTTACTGTTTGGTATTTATTTATTTCTGCAAATCAGCGATGTTAAATTGGTGCTGAAATAAACATTTCATCTAAAGAAAAAAAGTACTTGAAAATAGCCCATTACCTCGTCCTTTGCGACATTCCCTAAAGTATGGGGAATTGATTCATCAATAATGCATCAATAATGAATGCTGACCGCTGCGCCGTTAGACCGATACGCATCACGCACAAGCAAATAAAAATTAAGCGATGGAAGCCGAAGCAATGATTTTTATTTAAATTCGTAATGAAATTTGTTTATTAATCCTCAGATCTAAGGAACAAAAATCAGAGGGCTACTGCGTCATAGAATACGCAGAAACCCATGCGAAAGCCATCGTCGGTATCTACAATCTGTTGTATAAGGATAAAAGTACTGGGCTATACGAAAAACGTTGCGACAACGAGAAAATAGACTATCTCTTTTCGCAAAGAAATTCCGCCAATTCGAACCCTGACGAGCATTCACTGAGAATCCGACGGACGCATAATGGCCGAAGCTGGTACAGTTTGGTCAATCTCCTCTCGCACGCAGCCGGTAAGCATAAACACCATTGCCGGTGAGCATCCATTTTGCATTGATTTTTGCGATAAAATGATGTTACATTTTGCCCAAAGACACACGGGAGAAATGCGTCCAATGGATAAAAGAAGCGGAAGGAAATACTGGTCGAGGGTGCCGAATAAAGCGACGAAAAAATGTAAACGCCACTCCGCTGAATCGACCGAGCCCGAACATCAAAGTCAAGAGACTCCGTGCTAACGTGGTGGAAAAATGCCAGGCAAGAAAAAAAATAGTGAGTCGCATATGCTCGTGTTAAAAAATTTAATATCCAAGATGCCGTGAAACGACACCCGAATTAATTCCATCACTTTTCTATTGTATTCCTCTACTGCGAAGAAACAATTGCACGTGGTCCGATCGATGAGGAAACGAAATGCCGGACTGAACGTTCTTGATACCTTCGACACAAATGAAAAGGTATGTTCGATGCGATATGACGAAGCGACGATGCAAGTAATGTGCTGTGATACAATTTCCATGAATAGCCCGATTGTTGAGCGAACAAATTTTTTAAAAGTTGACTGATTGCGAACTTTGATTCGTGGTCTCACTGGACAACATATTTATTCTCTACTGTAGTCATTTTCAATCGCTCGTTATTATTATACGACAAGAGCCCCTACGTTCAATAAAATTTGAGGTCCAAGTTTTGAAATATGGAAATTGAAAATTCCCATACCACCATGACTAATAATTTTGTATGTATTTGCCTCCTACACCAGTAACTGTTTTGTTAAGAGTCGTAACATTTTCCGTTAGGTGCCGGAACAACTAGCTGTGATATATTCCGCGATAGATACGGAGGTACCTAATAATGTGCAAACAGAAGATTCGAAAAAACAATCCGACGACTTTGATTCTGAAGAGAAAGAGGGCGATGTTGTTATGCCTGTGTCGATCCCGAAAATTGCAACTTCAACTGATTCAGCGATGATAAAGTCCGACAGCAATGAAAGCAGTAACATTGTGATGACAAGTGTACAGGAAACAAGAATGAGCGACGATAAACAACCACCCGACAATGATGTGAGTACGAGAATTTCAAGTAAACTGATATGGCTGATACCGTTGACATATGAAAGAACACGTCCGATTTTTTTTTCCTACTATAGGTATTGTTCGTCGACATGAGCAATGTACTCGAAGAGAGCGTCATGTCTGAAAGTATGGGCACAACGAAAGATCCTCTAGAGTATTCTCAATCATCGTTCAGCAACAATGTAGATAAATTTTTTTGAAGAATCGTATAGCAATATCGCGAAGTATATCGCACATAAAATATTATTTAATTATTCATTGTCGACAGAATTATTTCTCGGAGTTACAGCCATTCGATTTATCGATTACAAAAAAGATGTCTCCGGATGTGACCGAAAAGCGAAGAACCAACGAACGCGTACCGTTATTGTCGATGTCGCCCAGTGACGGTTGGACTGTGCCATCGTCCAGTATCAGAGAAGGAAAGGAGAATTCTGAAGGCACAGCGGTAAGCAATGGATTTTTTCTTATTGTATTTTGTCATGAACCGTAACCTTTGTCATGAAGCCGAAGACGTACAATGCAAGTCCGAGAAAATGTTTTTTTTTTCGAAAGCATTGAAATGAAGTGAAATACGCAATTATTTTGCTCGTAAAAAAAGTTGGTGGAATTAACTGACCTGGAACAATAATTTTAAGACAGGAAGGATTTGATACCAGTCAATTCGTTCGATGTGAAAGGGAAAGTAAAACAAATAGCGTTTCTCAGATCATTTGTATGATGTGGGGAAAAAATGGAATATGAATGTTCTTAAATGTTGGTTGTATTTTTTGGGTTGAGGTCATTGAGTGAAAAAAATGATATGAACAAAAAATGATGAGGGTCGTGGCCTACGTCAATTTCCTTGAAATGCCTCAAATATTTATTTATTTATTAAAAATTAATCGATCGCGACACCAATCACGACCATAATCGATTGTTTTATCAATATAAATAGTAAGGAAAAATAAACGAAGAATGCTTAACCCAAGAGAAATACATTCGATACCGGGATACAGTAAAAAAAAAAAATCATTCCATACTGTATAAGAATATCGCAAAGTGTATCGCACATAAAATATTATTGAATTATTAATTTTTTACAGGATTGTTGCTCCCAGTTACTGCCATTCGATTTATCGATCGGAAAAAAGATTTCTCCCAATGTGGCCAAAAACCGACAGACCAACCAACGTGTACCCATATCGTCGGTATCGTCGGTGCCGCCCATTGCCGATGGGACTGTGCCATTATCAAGGATAGGAGAAGAAAAGGTGGATGTTGAAAGCGCAGTGGTAAGAAATGTTATTTTATCGATTTTTTTTTCTCACGAACAGAAGCCTAAGACGGAAAATGAAAATTTGAGAACATTTTTTTTCCAAAGCATTGAAATGAAATAAAATACCCAATTATTTTGTTTAAAAAAAATTTGGTGCAATTATGTGACATTGAACGATTATTTGAAGAATGGAAGGAGAATGAAACTATGTTTTTTATTGTTGAAGTTATATAAATAATAAATATAAATAAAAGAAATGGAAGCTGTACATAATTTTTGGTTTTTGCTTTTTTTCTCAAGGTCTCTTTTAAAGAAATAATAATACGTCATAGCTGTTTTTGAAAGCTATTTATTATAAATGAGCACATCGTCTGTATACGATTTTAAAACAAAACACTCATTAATGGGTTGTTAATACCTTTTTTAAGTTGCTGAAAAGTCTTATAAACAATTATGACATATTAATATTTATTTATGAGAGATATCGAGAAAGAAGGCAAGTACGAAAAAAAAAATGGCAGATTGCCTTGAAATTATGAACGCTTATTATTTGCATTCCTTTGAAAAAATGAAATTATAAATGTTATAAAATTGTGGTTGTATTTTTTGGTTTGAGGTTCTTGAGAAAAAAGTTATTGTAAATGAAAAATGATGAGGGTCGTGGCCTAGGTGAATAGGTTTGAAATGCCTTATTTATTTATTTATTCGCTTATTGAAAATTCATCAATCGCAGCAATCGCGACCATTGCCGACTGTCATATCGATGATGAAACTAACGAAACATGAACGCATAAAACTTCGTCCGAGGGGAAATACATTGGATACCGCGAAACATGAGTCCGAGGGAGCATCGTGCTATAAAAACGACAATGAGGTATTGTCGCATGTGTGAAATAACTCTGTTAAACGAATAAGTAGTGTTTAAACCGCTCACCCCTGTCAACGATAAATATATGGGACATTCCACGCCAAATCAGCCACTGCTGGACCTTTGCATTTGTAAATGTTTTTTTTAGCTCATGATAAAGAACTGACCCGAATTTTTTCAAATATTTATCTCAAAAAATGCACCCAATACGATTTATTGATAAATTTTCTATTTTTTTTTGTTTGTAACTTCCTGAAAAATGAAGCGATTCGAACCAATGAGGGGGTTGAAATTTTTGTTTTCAAATACTCTTGCGTTTAGGATTATTTTAAAAATCGTTCATGCCTCAATGCAATCAGTCTTTTCAATGTGAAGCATAAAATCGCATTTTCTATATTGATTGTCTCCTTCGATTTTTTTCCTTTTTTTTTATGAAAAACTGTTATTAATTCAAAGAATTTTAAGCCTAGTTGTATAGTGGGCAATTTAATCTTTCTATTTGAAAAAAAAAAAAAATTCTGAAATTAAATTCAATGAAATGAAATTAAATCCAAAATGTCTATAATTCGGTGAAAAATGGAACGAAGCGTATGGATAATAGACGAAAAATTAATCTTTTCGAATGCAATTGTTATATCTGTAAAATTTTCCCGAAAGACATCGTCTGTGAAATATAAACACGGCAAACTTTTTATTCTTGGCATTATATACAAGAAACAATGACTTGTTCTTAGTATTCTGGAAATATGAGGGATTTGTGAAAATAATTAATTAATTTCTAGACAAAAACCCGATTGTGGGTTCCTGGTATCGCGAATATCAGTAGCAGTCATCACATGCACTCCAGTAGCCACATGTTTTCGGGTTACAGGAGCGCTGCAGTCGGTACTGTGGATCGCTAAAGACACTCCTACCACGCACAATAAATTCAAATTTGATGAAAAATATCTTTCAGGAAAATTTTACAGACTAAACATTCGAAAAGATAAATGTTCGGTCTCTTATCCATACGCTTCATTCGGTTTTTCACCGAATTGTAGACATTTTACAATTAATTTAATTCAATTTAATTTAATTTGAGAAAAAAAACAATAGAATATTTTTTTCAAATATAATGAATGAATTGCCCATTATGAAACTAGGCTTCAAATTCTTTAAATACATAAAAGTTTTTCATTAAAAAAAATGAAAATAATCGAAGAAGACAATCAATATAGAAAATGTGATATCATGCTTAAAATTGAAAAAACTGATTGAATGAAAACATTAATGATTTTGGAAAAAACTTGAAACGAAAGAATATTTCAAAACAAAAATTTTGACTCCTTCTTTTTTTTGAATAGCTGGATTTTTAAGAAAGTTATAGATAAACGAAAAAAAGAAAATTGAAAATTTTTGAAAAAATCCTACTGGGTGCATTTGTTGAGATAAAAATTTGAAAAAATCAGGTGAGTAAAAATTTGAAAAAAATCATGAGCTGAAAATGATAAAAAAAATTTGCAAATTTAAAAATGCAAAGGTCCAGCAGTGGCTGATTTGGCGTGGAATGCCCCATATGTAAAATTTTGCCCATTATTCGTTTCTGCTTAGCAATGTATGCAATATGAAAAGTAGACCAAATGTCCAAAACAATTGAAATCATTCTTTTTTCGATAATTCCTGGGCCGTTTCACATGAAAATAATACGGACGTTATTGTATAGATGGAGAGGGGGAAGAGAAATGAATTGAACGAATTCGAATATCACGCTGGAATTGTGTGCTCGACACCCGAAAACAGACGTGCAGATAATGTCAATACCGAAAAAGATAAGGCAAAGAACACGGACAATGATATCGAACCGTTACATGTAACTCAATTGTCCGAAAAAGTAATGCAGATGAGTATGGGTATCGATGAAATCGAAACGCCTCGGGTGTCGAAAAAAAAAAACGAAACAGTATTACCGAACAGCAGGAGTGAGTGGAAAACGATTTTTTCAAAATTGACAAACACTTATTATCACGAACGAACCGCAAATACGGTACAAGCCTTTGTCGCTACATACCTGTGTGTGGTGTACGTACGTGAATACGTATCAAAATGTCGTGTGAATATGTCGTATAATACGGAATTAAATATTTTTTGTACCCTTCGCTCACTTTCCCTTTAAAAATCACGGGCATATCAATGAATTTGCAGATGCCGTATACGATGGAGGGAAGAAAAATCGAGTTGTCGCGGGAAAACTCAACGGAACAAGTAAAAGCCATACTTCAATTGAATGCATGTGTCATAATAATTTTGAGTACGAAAGACGTCATTTTTTTTATGCGTTCGACTTTTCTGATGCGTTTTTTTATTTATGAACAAGGATGACGATCTTGACTCGGTGAGATCCGAAACAAATGACACTTTCTCCGAATTGTCGAGGGAATGTGAAAGTATCTATAAAAGTACCGATGAGCACGAGAGATCCTTGGACTACGACGATGATGAGACTGCGGAACCATTGTTGCATAAAAAAAGTAAGGACCGCGAGTCGGTTAAAGAAAAATTGACGGAGATCGCAGTATCATCGACGAAGGCAAAATCGCAAAAATTGAAACCTGCTCCAAAGTTTACCGGAAATTCATGCAGTAATAATACCAAATTAATTCGTAAAGTGGTACTGAAACCGGATGAACGACAACGGAAACACGAGTCATCCGCCCTCAAAAGCCAAAAGGTATTATTTTATATTGTCTAAGCAGATGCTCGTTGCATACCACGAGTAGCCGTCTTTTTATACAAAGGGTCGAAAGCATCGAAAGTGACATACACTTTATATATTAGAATAGTATAATCAATGAGGATCATGGTATCGCAACGCGAAAACACAACAATGTCTACAAAGAGTCAGCGACACAAGATCAGTTGACTGAAAAAATAGTACCGTTGCTGAACAAATTTCGGAAGAGTATAAAAAAAGATGTGCGGGCCATTGTCAAGGAAACCTACGGTGATGTAGCGACGAGAGGAAGCTCGATCCACGAACGGCAAGAGGTTGATGAGAATGACGGTATTAAGATTCCATCGGACCGAGATGTCGACGGAAAGGTAATTGCAATAAAACGCGATTTGCTTTACGTGAACGTATATCAAAAGTTACGCGATGAAATGATCTTCGCTAAATGCATCAACAAACTTAAACAACGTAGTTTATAAGCCACTAACTTGCACTCCTCCTCCTTTTTTTCTCTTTTTTAAAGGTTACGATGGCAAACGGCCTCAGACTCGAGGAAGATAAGCTATGGAGGGCTTCGGATGCGACGACCATGAGAAAACGAGCCAACTTCTTGATCGATGCTATGTGGACGCCCGAAGAGCGCTTAAATCTTTGTTTCGACCAGAGAAAATGTCCCGGATCTCGAAAAATCACCGACGACGAGTGCCTGAAACTAATGGGTATGTTTGAGTGCTATTGTTATGTACTATCCGGAAATTACATCGACACCCTATTTCATCTTGTCTGTGTTCATTGTTATGGAATTCATTTCTGTTCAGAGATCTGCACTGAGCTGGAACCAAAAAGTAACGTCAGTTGGGGCACCGCACGAAGTGCTGTAAAACGCCTACGATTGTTTCGCCGTTGGATCTCGTGCAAATTGAAACAGAAAAGATATGAGGTAACACCAAAAGGTGCACAGAGTATACTGAGAAAAAAACGGAAAGCCGACATCGGCACCACAAACTACAACGACGACGACGACAACGATGTCGACAACGACGACGACGACGACGATGTCGACGACGACAACGACGCCGACGACGATAAGGAGAATAATGAAAACGACGGCAACTTGAAGCAGAACCCCGTGCGATCGAGCAAACTATCGGTGCCGAAATCAGTAAAACCGCAAGAGGAATATACGATACCGAAAAAAGTTTGTAAAATAAGGACACAAACTGAAAATTCGATTCACGATTCTGAAGGAAACGTCAACGAGAGGAAACCTGCTGTCGTAACGGGAAAACAAGCGAATAATCTGCTGAAATTGCTAAAATCGTCTAAGTACGAACGTGGAAGAGAGCAAGGAGAGTTGTATACTTGGAACGATCTGAAAAAGTTAACAGGTATCGATCATCAACAGTTGCGTCGAATACTGACACCGGATTGTTGCATAACCGTGAATGGTAAGGAAATTATATTTTACAGTTTGTTTGAAACAAATATATATCAGGGAACAATGAATTACAAATTTTTCGTATTTCTCGATACAGGAAAATGCCGCTTGGTCTGCATTCAATACGAGTGCGAAGCGATGCTGCATGCGACGATAATATCGCAAAGGCTTTTCGGTGTCAGGAATAAACTAAAAAAAGAAGAAATAATCGCAGCGCTCCAGGACAAATATTCAGCGGAATTCGCCAATTATTTATTCAATAAGTACGCGGTGCCGGATACCTGTGATGACCAAGCAATAGATTACAGGTATTTATAAAGTGGACAAGATAAATATCATATTCAAATTCGTAATTTTCGGCGAAAGAAATTCATTCCATGTCTCGAAAAACTGGAGACTACGAACGTTCACCGGAGGTTTCAAGCGTGGACGATAAATGAAAATATTATTGTATGCATAACGGGCCATACTAATATACGTTTAATAATTATAGATGGAACGTAATAAAATTGTTACATCTAAGGATATGGAAGCTTTTGCCGGAAGTGATAGTGGACAGCGAACAATTGTCACTGATGTTACAAGCATTACCCTATGGCGGTACGCATTTTTTCAATCTACAAAATATTCCAATATTAATGAAAATTATTGCAGTAATAAACAAAAATGTTTTTTCAGATATCGATATTTCCGAATATCAAAAAATTTTCCGACAATACGGAATGCTCCACCAGTCATCTACAAGTAACAATAATGATCCGTCTAAGATTATGAAAAGAAACCATACATCCTGCCTTATGGATCCGTACACGGTCCTACTTGATAACATTGCGAGAATCAACGACTAAGCGACGAACAAGTTGAATGAATCAATAAATCGATTCCATTATAAAATGCACGCTCCTATTACACACGGTACACACGCTGACGCTCTTTTTCTCACGTACTCACGTACTTTTGCTATGTCATCTGAAACTCGTAGAATAGTTCGTGCTATATCACTTATTATCACCTCGCCCTCTCTCTCTCTCTCTCTCTCTCGCTCTCTCTCTCTCTCTCTCTCGTACTTCGGATTGCATTTGTTTTTGGATTTCGCTGTTCTCCGATATTCTTGTACCTTTAGACTAAAAAATAGCTCACGCGGTGGGCAAAATTTTTTTTTTTCTACTGCCTCAAAACGACGTTTAAATTTCATAAAAAGGCTATTTTCGGGAATTTTAAAATTGAAATATCATTGAATGTTTCGGTGGCTATGTTTTGTATGACAAAACAACACTTTTTGTCAAACCTTAGATGCGTGTGATTTTTTTCGCTACCGAAATATCTGTATTGAAATATGTAAAAGCTAATTTCAAAATAGATTTGTAGGTATTTAAAAAAATCGCACCTATCTCAGATTTGACAAAAACTTTTTTCATCATAAAAAACATAGACACCGAAGGATTTAAGGATATTTCAATTTTGAAACTCCCGAAAATAGCCTTTTTACGAAATGTAAACGTCGTTTTGAGGTGGTAGAACTAAATAATTCTTGCTCACCCCTTTCGCGTGAGCTATTTTTTTTGTCAAAAAGTACAAGAATGTCGAAGAAGAGCGACATAAAATAAATACCCTTCCTTTTACCACCCCAACGTACATTGATCTAAAACCCTAATGCGAAAAACATGCCAAATTTATGTACCTACCACTTTGTTGTTACCGTTACCAATGAGATATGGGCATAAACCACAGTAATTATTATTTCATTTACTGAAATTTATTTTTTTAGTGCACATGTATTTTGGCGTCGTGAGCAATGTTATTCAGTATTTCTTACATTAATAATATAGTATTAACACATAATGTAAAACTACTTATTGTAAAAGCAAAGCATACAGTTTGTTATCTATTGTTTCATTGTATTTCGAAATACATCAAAATTTCGTCGATGACGGTCACTGAGCGAAGAGTAAACTTGTTTATAAGGTATTGCTTTGCAGCTACAAGTGGGTTTTTGCAATGAATATACTTTTGCAACTGTGCCGCCTCCTCAGTGTGACTTCAATAAACGACTGATTAGTGTCATTTCATTTCAACGGATGCTCGCACAAAATAAACGGCGTTAGAATTTGCTGACACAAGTAATGTGTGCCAAGAAACTGCTAACGCGAACTATGTGCGAGTAGACACTCAATTTCCTCACCATTCTCCGTTTCTAGCGCGAAAATCCATGGTCGAACTCGTGGTCAGTCTCATGGTCAGTTTCGTGGTCAGCCCAATAGCCTTGGGCCATTGGGCCTAAAAATAGCCGGTCCATTTTTAAGGAAAACTATCAGGCCCATTTTTTATAACGAACCCATGGTCAGGATTCGTGGTCAGTTCGATAGTTGGTTTTTGCACCAACCAACCATGCCGCCATTATGGTCAGTATTCGTGGTTTTTTGATGGTCGGGCAACTTGCTAGGGTATCTATCCATTTTAGTTTGGCGGTGAGCGCGACCCAAAAAAAAACTTGAAAATGCTCGATTTCCATGAAAACTTCAAAAACCCACTTTAGTTGCTCAATTCAGTTTGCCCATAATAATCTGTATAAAAATATCTGACTATTTTTTTCATGCAATAGTTGAAAGAAAATATTTCATGTCGCAAAAACTTTTTTTCGCGTAATTTCATTTTTGACGGTTGCTCGTTTTTTTCATAATTTACAATTTCTCGTAAAACGGGCGTAATTTTCGCCCTAATTGGGGAGAAGGTAGACATTTTTTTGAGCCTCTTCGTCTTTTGATGCTCTGGAAATTCGAACTTCTGACACGTCGCTGGATGTGCAAACGCAGCGCCGTTATTTGCAAGTAAACAAACGCCATTATGTTTCAGACCGTTTTTAACAAGAAACAATTTTTTTTGGAGCATATTTTTGTTTGAAGATTTAACGATTCTGTTTGAAGAGTGTCTCACAATTTATTTTTCTCTCAACGCAACCATTGTTGTTAAATTGTTATTAACAATTATAATAAATTAAAATTTTCCAACTTTAATTACGTGTGATTTTTTCGTTTATTTTTCCCTTTGTAAATTTAACCATTTCAGAAATTACAAAAAATGTGTTAATGCCGAAATGGATTTTTGCAATAACAATATATGTTTATAGCCATTTTTTAACAACCTTTAAACGAGTTTTTCAATGATTTTTTCCGCGTCACAACATGGTATTTTTTATTTTTTTTACTCTGATTATTTTTGTTAATAACAATTTTTTTAGAAAAAAATGTTCAATAATGATTTTTTTTCGGTCTTGTAGTGATACCAAGCTTATATCACGAAAAGAGAACCCGTAAAAAAATCCCAATATGCAAGCATAATTTTTTATCTTTGTATTTGAATGTATTTTACCGATTCTTAGCGAATAATTTCAAAACCATGCAAAAAATGAAATACATTTCCACCGGAAAATATTTGTGAATATTTTTTATGCACAAATGGAAGTAGCAAGTACTTAAATAAGTCGGTAGCTCATTGTCATTCACATAGTATATTTTTTATGACTAACATAATGTAAAAAAATGTAAGAAAATTATCAAAAAAATGTAGAAAAAATTATTCCCTGACTTTTCTTTTCTTAACCCGTGTTTCTCTATTTGAAAAACTTGACTCATTAGCGTCGACGTTACAAACTTCATTGTAACTGTCATTGTCTGTAATAATTCCTTCCTCGTCGATTTCCTTATCATCTTGTGATAAAGTGTTCATAAGATCATCCAATTACTCTAGACGGTCTATTATGGGCTCATCGTCTTCGTCATTACCATCATCGTCATCGACTACCTCAGTAGCAATGACTTGAATGTTCTGGTCATCCTGGATACGATGGCAAGAGAGAATGTGGAAAACGCTGCGGATGCCGACAAATATGGGACATTGTTCAAAAGGGTGCAAGAACTGCCACGGAGATGACTGCCAGAACATTCAAGTCATTGACACTGAGATATTCAATGACGATGATGGTAATGACGAAGACGATGAGCCCATTATAGACCGCCTACAATCATTGGATGATCTTATGGACACTTTATCACAAGATGATGAGGAGATCGACGAGGAAGGAATTATTACAGGCAATGACGACAATTTCCATTATATAGAAGATGATGAAGTTTGTAACATCGACGCTACTTAGCCAGGTCGTTCGAATATGTAAACATGGGTTAAGACAAGAAAAGTCAACGAATAATTTTTTCTACATTTTTTAAATAATTTTCTTGCATTTTTTTACATTATGTTAGTCATAATAAAAATATACTATGTGAATGACAATAAGTTAACGATTTATGTAAGTCCTTGCTACTCCCATTTGTGCATAAAAAATATTCACAAATATTTTCCGGTGGAAATGTATTTCATTTTTTGCATGTTTTTAAAATTATTCGCTAATAATCGGTAAAATCCGTTCAAATACGAAAATAAAAAATTATACCTGCATTTTGAAATTTTTTTTACGATTTTTTTTCGGTGATATGAGCTTGGTATCACTACAAGAACAAAAAAATCATTATTGAACATTTTTTTCTAACAAAATTGTTATTGACAAATGGTATAAATAATGGGAATAAAAAAAATATAAAATACCATCTTGTGGTACAGAGATCAGAACAAGATCGGAACAAGTAATTGAAAAACTCGTTTCAGGTTTATTAAAAAATTGTTATAAGCACATATTGTTATTGCAAAAATGCATTTCGACATTAACACATTTTTTGTAATTTTTGAAATGGTGAAATTTACAAAGGGAAAAATAAACAAAAAAATCACACGCAATCAAACTTGGAAAATGTTAATTTATTCTAATTGTTAATGAAAATTTAACAACAATAGCTGCGTTGAGAGAAAAAAAAATTGTAAGACACCCTTCAAACAGAATCGTTAAATTTTAAAACAAAAATATGTCCAAAAAAGCAATTTAACGTTAAAAACGGTCCGAAACATTATGGTGTTTGTTTACTTGCAAATAGTGGCGCTGTAGTTGCACATACGGCGACATGTCAGTAAAACAAATTTTGAGAGCATAAAAAGACGACGAGGCTCCTAAAAATTGCACGTTCTCCGACAATTAGGGCGAAAGTTACGCCCGTTTTACGAAAAAATGTAAATTATGAAAAAAACGAGCAACATATGGCCGTCAAAAAATGAACTTGCTATAAAAAAAATTTTTGCAACATGAAATCTCTTCTTTGAACTGTTCTATTACATGAAAACAATCCTTGGATTTTTTCACACAAATTATCATGGGCAAACTGAATTCAGCAACTGAAGTGAGTTTTTGGAGTTTTCGTGCAAATCGAGCATTTTCGAGCTTTTTTGTGGGTTGCTCTCACCGCTAAACTGTAATAGGTAGATTGGTGCTATCGCTGACTTTTTTTATAGGAACTTTTATGCTCTACATAATTGGTTCTATACATTTTTGTCCTCACTGTCACCGTTTTGGCATCGTAAGCCATGAAAGTGTCAAAAACGGGGTAAAATGCGGTTTTTTAACGGTTTTTATTTTAATTTTTTTTTTCACAAAAACGAGTGGTGCTGCAATCCCAACAACTCAGGTCCTTATTATGTGCACCGTCCCGAACATTTTCCATATTTTTTTATCCAGTAGGTGTTGTGGAGTTAGCGGAAACTATCCTTAATATTTTTTCCCTATTGACAGTTTCATCAGAACACCATTACGAGTATCTCGCGTACATAGCACATCGTCTTGAATCTATTTCCGTTTGTGTTGAAATATTACGTTTATAAATCGTCATTTCATTGGTTCTTTGTATTTTTTCATTCTCGGACTAGTTTTTTTCATCATTTATTTTGAGTTTACCTTCAGTATTGTATTTTATATTCGTTCACATTGTGTTTGGTTTTTTTGTGTGTTCTTGTGTGGTGTTTTGTGTGATTTATTTATTTTTGTGTGAGATTTGTGCGATCCCATTGACAATTTAAATATGCCTGGGAGACGTAGAGGACGACAATCTCGAATAGATTTGACCGACAAAATCAAAGACGGAAGAGTGTATAAAAAAAGTGGAACATCTCGCGACGGAAGAACCATGTAAGTCAAACGAAACGTCTTCAGTTTTTCGATCGTTTATTCAAAAGGTGATTCAAAAAAATCGATATTTTTTTTTCTTGGTGCTCCATCGAAAAACGCCATTTCATCAAAAAAAGTATTTTTCCAAAAATTATGGATAAAAAAAGAATTTATGTAGTGCTGAAGCGTCTTTTCGGTTTTTTTCTGCTTTTTGTTAAAAATCGCGACGTGAAATTTTTTTTTGCTCCCATAGCAGAAAGTGTTCGTATTCAATACAATCATTATCTTTTTTTTTTCATTTTAGGACTCTGAATTTTTTTGCAGCTGCCTCAAGTAATTTATTTGCCATTTTTTTTTTTTTAATTGGCTAAATTCACTGATCTCAAACGATAATTTTAAGACGAAAATAGGAGTGGGACTCCTGTTTTTTCTATTTTTTTCAGAGGGATGTAAATATGAAATGTCAATAATTTAAACACATTTATGATTTTCTCAAAATCTGTCATGAATGGATAATTCTATGTCAAAACTGTTTACGGAAGCTATTCCTTATGAAGTAGCAAAAAAAAAAAAATTTGAAATAAAGTTTTTCTTTAAACTTTTTTTTTCAAGAAGATTTTTTTATACACTATTCAAATTATTTAAAAAACGCCATTATTATTATTATTTTTTTTTTTTTTAAATTAGGGGAATTCACTGATCGCAAACAATGATTTTAACCCATTAGCGCCCAGAGGACGCAATTTTGACATCTGAGTTTGAGCTGTTACCATATGATGAATTCGAGCAGAAAAAAATCGAGAACCACTTTTCCCTATGTTTTCGAGTATGTTCTTTCGAACGGTGATGGTTAAAACTGCGCCAGAGAAAATTTAACCATCGAAAAATCGAAAATACGCCAAAAAAACGTGATTTTTTTATGACGTTTTTTTTTAAATGACTTTTCGTTCCCTGTCGATTTTTTTTCATGCCTCAAACCAACTCATATCGCGACCTCGATGTCTGAACTAAAAATACATGAGGTCATCTTTTTTTTTTACGTTTTGGTTAGCCAAAATGGCGGCCAGATTGAAAATTTTTTTCCCGAAACTTGACGAATTTTTTTCTTGAAAAGTATGGACTCGAGCAAAGATTGTTTATGAACAAAAATGTCTTAAAATTAGTCAAAGAACACGTTCGATTTTTTTCGGAAGGATCTGATGAAATTTTGTTTTTTTTTTGAAAAAATTACGAAACGGCAATTTCGACAAATGTCATCAAAAAGTCTCAAACTACGATAAACTTTTATATTCGCACACAAAATTGAAAAAAAAAACGTCTTTACCCATTATTAAATGTTGCCCGATTTTCACCGCGTGGAGGTAGACGTTAATGGCTAATGACGATTAATGGCTAACATCCAATTAGATTAATCGCTAAAGACTTTTTTTTTCAATTCAGTTTTAGGCATGAAAAAAAATCGACAGGGAACGAAAAGTCATTAAAAAAAAAAATACGTCATCGAAATATTTCTACTGCTAATCTGATTCGTATTAATTGTATGGTCCCATTAATAACGTCAGTCTGTATTAACGAAAAGGCTCTAATCGAGGTTTCAATACGTAAATCAAAGCAACATCGAGGTAAGTCGTACGACTTTGTTGACATCGACTTTGTTTACATTTTGTTACATTGTCAATCAATGCAAATCAGATTTCAAGCATGCATTGAAAGTGGTGGCCATCACTTTGAGCACCTTTTATAAGAGTAAGTGGTTGCACCATTTTTTCAATCGATTTAAGGCTGAAAACATTAAAATTTCCATTTTATCGATTTTTTATGCTAAATCTTGGTTGATCATGACGAAATTTGGTGTGTGAACTTATTCATAGTTCCTCGATGAAATTACGAAGAAAAAAAATAGTGGATCCATTTGAAAAAACGGAGGTGACCTTGAAATTCTCGAAGCGCCTCCACCTAGATGAACCTCGTAGCCACCACTTGATGACCCCCTACGAACCATGCAACTTTTGTAGGAAAAGTTTTCGCCTAAGACTGGCAAGGTAGAAAATATTTCTACTGCTAATAGTTAATGCCCCACCCTGTATAACGGTGAAATCGTTTTATTCCGCGTAAGAGAAATGTTGGTTCAAACAAGAAATGTTTTTTCTTCCCACAAAAAATAAAATGTTCGTTCACAAAAAAAAATAAAATGTTCGGTCAAAAAAAAATAAAAGGTTCGTTAAAATGTTCGTTATCGAAATTCACGGAGACAGTTTGGATGAAATAAAGTAAAACGAAGAAATTGGAGATATTGTGGTCAAACGATGAAAAGTATGTAAAAGAAAAATGGATTCACGCGACGGACAGCGATTCTGCTTAAAAATTTCTCCGGAGTTTCTGAACGTTCTGACATACCGCGACTTCAAACTAAGATCTACTCTGGCCTCCGACTGCCAGCGATTCGTTACTTAAAACTTTCTTCCGACTCTGACGAACATACCGCGGGCTCATTACCCGGTCTTATATAGGGTCCTCTAGGATGGCTTAGTTTCGGCGGTGGGGAGGTACGCCCTTAGACGCCTTAGACACTCCAGGCTCCTCCGCCGCCTCCACCTCACATCCCCGATGATCCCCTGGAATCTATATAATCGAAAATTTATACTTATGATTAACACGAATTCATCCTTATAATATAATATTCACTCCTGCATTCCTTTATAATAATTATTCCATTATTACCTGATAATCAGAAAACGAATTTCTCGTACATACGCCGTCTTTTCATGAAGACGCTCACTCTGTCTCTCTCATACTTACATATTTCGTATTTACTTTCTCACTCACTCTATCCCTCGTTTTGGAGGTTCCACACAGCGGAGGAGTAAACCCCTCTTCTTCATTCTGGTCACTCTCTCCTTCTCATCTCTCTATGCTTGCATTTGACTTCTCCTATGGGCCACGCGTTGACCCGTCATAGGCTCTTGATGTCACACACACACACACACACATACATACACGTACATTTCCATTCGTCTTTTCTCATTCGTACTCTCGTTCGGCGACAACTTCTCCTCTGTTTCTCTGTATCTTTCTCGCTCTGGATTTCGTTCGATCTTTTCTCTCATTCCATTCATTCCTATTTCTTTTTTTTTTATTATTCACCATGCGGAGGTTCTGATGCAATGGTGTATGACATGCAATTTCTTTTGGATTATAATTAATTCTTTCCAATAATTATACGAAAGGAAATTATTTTAGCGTATCCAAACTACTCAAAATTCTCATAATTATTAACCAGTTATTCAGATTCTACATTTGTTATAACAATTGAAAATTCTATCTATATACTCCGGATCTTGTGCAATTTTATGGTTCTGGCTTTATCATTTCTCTTACTTGTCGCTACAGGAAAGATCTATTTCCGTGCTCACGCAACTATCGCACATACATTTATTCATCAAACTCGTAATTATTATTTTAGGAAAAAGGATTTGTTCACAATTTTCATTTTCACATAAACCTTTATCCATGCATTACGAAATCTCCTGAAATCTTTGAATTTGGTCGTTGTTAGTTAAAAGAAAAACGTTAATTAAATAATGCGATTGCTACGCTTTTGGGGTCTTTGTTGGATTCGATGCCGAATTTTGGTGTCGCCCCTCCTTCGTAGGCGAGAGCTTGGATTCGTATGTCGATTCGGGATGTTCGATTCTGAATCGATCTTCAGGAGAATCGATCTTCTCGGCGAGAAAGATCGATCTTTTTGATCGATTCTCTGGCGTCCGATTTTTTCGTCCAGAATCGATTTTTTGTCTACAGTCTGCAATCTACAAATTCACGCAGTTTCACAGACGGTTTATATAATACACGTGGTGGCGTATAGCGTGGTCGAGCGCCAACCAATAAATCTGCTCGCGAGCAGATTTGAAACACTTTGATTGGTTGGCGGGTTGGCGCTCGACCGCGATCTGCGCCACCGGATGTATGTAACTTGTAACTCATGTCAGCCTTTCGTTGCTATATCTATATACTATGTACATTTCTCCATATCCGGAATTCGGACCACGCCACGACGCCACTGGTAAACTCTAACGCTAGCCTAAAAAAAAATTACGATTGGTAAATTCGTGTGCGAGAGTCAAATTTTCACGCGTCGTGCTTCGTGCTTCGTGTTATTCTCGCATCATTTCTCGTTTATCTTTTCTCTTTAAGAAGAACGGGAGAGAGAGAGAGTGCGACAAAGACTGGTAAACTCTAACGCTAACCTGAAAAAAAATACGATTCGTAAATTCGTGTGCGAGAGTCAAATTTTCACGCGTCGTGCTTCGTGCTTCATGTTAACCTTGCATCATTTCTCGTTCATCTTTTCTCTTTAAGAAGAACGGGAGAGAGAGAGAGAGTGCGACAAAGACTGATTGGTTGGCGGGTTGGCGCTCGACCGCGAGCTGCGCCACCGGATGTATGTAACTTGAACTCATGTCAGCCTTTCGTTGCTATATCTATATACTATGTACATTTCTCCATATCCGGAATTCGGACCACGCCACGACGCCACTGGCCACTGGTAAACTCTAACGCTAACCTGAAAAAAAAAATACGATTCGTAAATTCGTGTGCGAGAGTCAATTTCACGCGTCGTGCTTCGTGTGTTATCCTTGCATCGTTTCTCGTTAAAAAGAAGGGGAGAGAGAGAGAGAGAGAGTGCGACAAAGACTGGTAAACTCTAACGCTAGCCTCAAAAAAAATTACGACTCGTAAATTCGTGTGCGAGAGTCAAATTTTCACGCGTCGTGCTTCGTGTTATCCTTGTATCATTTATCGTTTATCTTTTTTTCTTTAAGAAGAACGGGAGAGAGAGAGTGCGACAAAAACAAATTTTTACGCGTCGTGCTATCGTATTTGTTGTATTGTTTATCGTTTCTCATTGAGAGAAAGAGCGAGAGATTGCGAGAAAGACAAATTTTCTCGCGTCGTACTATCGTTGTATCGTTTATCGTTTCATTACAACGAACCCGAAGTTTTTCAGGTGAAACGTCTAGTTGTTTTGCTGCACTGTCGATTCAGGTAAGAACTGAGCTGATTTATAAATCTATATATGCATACATCTTTTAGAATAATAACCGATCCACAGCGGTAACCTCAAATTCCTATTCTCAATGTATGTGTATTGTTCTTCTTATTTTTTGTTGTTGCTGTTGGTTCCTGGTGTGCATGTGTGTGCGAAACCCGACTTTCATTCTTCATTCCCAGTCCCAGAATCAGAAAGCCTTTCTGATAACTGATGTTCTGAATTGTGACAAACTTACAACTTATCGACTTGGTTAGCGACAGGGCTTGGACCAGTAAGAAATTTAATCGCCTATTTCACGAGAATTGTCGAATGGACTGGCCTAATCTAACATTTTCCAGAGGAAAGTTGTCCTCTAACTTCAGATTTTTCACATATTTGCATTTTGCAGTGACATCGAAACTAACAAAGAAGAGTGGCACGTGGAAATTCTTTGTAGCCGGTGTTGACAGTGCTCAGTGCACTATGTGCCTGAACAATGTTAAAACAAGTGGCAATACCACAAACTTGATGAACCATCTAAAAAAGAATCATCCGGCAGTAATTGCAAGTGATCCACCTGCGAAGAAAATGCGTCTCAACTCAGGATCGAACGTATATTATCACACATTCAATTGGAAGTCAATAAGAACATTTTTCTTTTTTTTTTTCAGTGTGAAAGTAATGTATTGTCTTTGATATAGGCTGGACAAGACGATCCTGACGATCCCGTTGAGGAGGTTCAATCTAATGAGCCAGAATGTAGTGAGATTGTCGACTCACTGGCAAATAATTTGCTGAGTTCGAGTACTTCAGCACTCATGACGCAAAGATCGAGAACTCTCACTTCAGTGACGAACCTAAGTCGGAGTAGAACACCATCGCCATTGATTTCACAATCGAGTTCTGCACAGCCAAAGATCGATCAAAGTTTTCAAGATGTGAAATCCTACGGAGGTAAAGATCAAACTGCATTTCCAATTTTCTTTCTGCCCAGCTCATAAAAAAATTCTGTTCAGCTCGTCGTTTGTAGTTTGTAGCTAGCTTTTCCATGACGCTTTTTCTCGGTGTAACTCATCACTCATCACCTACTTCATTCTTATTCCATTTGATCTTCTATACTCTCAATTCTCAAACTCATTCCCACCCCGAAACACAACATAATTGCAACATGATAATAATAATTGTAATGTATTTTTTATAGAAGGAGGTTCCAAAGCTGGGCAATTCACGAATGCTGTCTTATTCATGATTGCAAAGGATCATATGCCGTATCAAACAGTGGAAAACGAAGGTTTTCAACATCTGATGAAGACAATCGTTCCATTGTATAAGATTCCCGGGCGAAAAACGATAAAAAACCTCATAGAAGGGAAGTATGAGCTATTGTCGATGGTCGTGAAACTTAAGCTCTCCGCTGCAGAAACTATAACTTTGACCACAGACGTCTGGACGGATACGTTAAATACACGAAGAATTTGGGAATGACCGCACATTACGTATCAGAAAAAAAATTGGAATCTGTGACGCTGGGTGTTACTTCGCTCGAAGATCGACATACAGCAGAGTACTTAGGTGGGTGGCTGCTGCGTATCTGCACGGAATGGAAAATCTCACAAGATCAAGTCGTTGCTGTGATAACAGACAATGGCGCGAACATATTAAAAGCCGTCAACGATACTTTCGGGAAGCATAAACACCTACCGTGCTTCGCCCACACATTGAACCTTGTTGCTTCTAAGCTTATCGATGGAGAACCGGTGGTTCGAGCTCTGCGCGATAAGATCAAGACTCTCGTTACGTTTTTTAAGCACTCTGTAGCCGCGACGGACGAGCTCAGAAAGTTCACGGGGAAAAAGCTTATCCAGAGTGTTCCAACAAGGTGGAATTCAACGTATTTTATGCTCGATAGATTTATCGAGTTGTCAGAAAACGTTGGCGCCGTATTGCTTAAGTTTCCCAAATCACCACCGATGTTATCGGCAAGCGAATTGCAGCTCGCGAAGGAAACGGTACACGTGTTAAAACACGTCGAAGCCGTATCAACAGAGGCTTGCGGACAATCGTATGTCACGGCCAGCATAGTGATCCCTCTAACAAACTGTCTAAAAAGGAAAATTGAATCTTTGGAGACGGAATTGACGACAAGCGCGGGAATGAATTTAAAAGACCTACTCTTAGCAAGTTTGGATAAAAGGTTCGGGAAAATCGAATTCGTGACTCTTCCTTCCGTTGCAACGTTACTTAAGAAGGTTTAAGAAGTTGCATATCACAAATCCACTGGCTCAATCGCAAGCGACTCAAAAGATTATTAAAGAAATGCAACTAATATCGAGAGAATTCAATGAAATTCAAAAAGAGAAAGAAAATGTCGTTCCTGAGAAAGACCACTCGAACGATGATAGTCTCTGGTCATACCATGAGGCACTACTCAGTAGACAGCGTGCAATCGTTGATCTCGACGCAGGAACCTCTTCGGCGACTGAATTACCGACAGATTTAAAACACTATTTTAATCAACCGACGACTCCACGGAATGATGACCCGTTGAACTACTGGGGTGATAACAACGTTTATCCGATATTGAAGAAGGTTGTACAGCGCTATTTGCCTATTGTAGCAACATCTGTCCCGTCGGAACGCTTGTTTTCTAAGGCAGGTAATATCCTCACCGAGACTAGAAACAGGCTTTCCCCGGATCATCTACAGCAATTGCTATTTCTTTCGTCGCTCTCGAGCAAAGACTGGCTTATTTAAATAAGCCAGTTTTGGGTTTTGGTTTTAATAATAATTAAATAATTATTATTATTAATAATAAAGAAAACTGAAAACGTTGAACCTGTGTTATAGTTACGTTTTTTCTATGACCGTCTCACAGCTTCCCAATATTCTAATTACCAAATCATCCATTGCCGATAGATTAATGACTTTCAACTTGAAACGTATCCTAGATTCGTCTGACAAATACAAATGCATAATACATACAGTTTTACAGTGACGAAAATCGATAACTATTGTAAATTTAGTAGTAATTTTTTTTTAACATAATGTTCAGAGTTTCTTTTACTAACAATTTATTCATTTGCAGTGATACATCGATCTTCGTTTACATGCAGTTGATGAATTTAGAATTTGCGGAAACATGAAATTCCATTCTCAACTCTTTCGTTTTTTTTTTTCAATGCTTTGAGTTTGAGTAAATAAATCGATTTTTCTAAGATCGATTTTTTGCGTTCCGATTTTTTACAGAATCGATCTTCAGCCATCTGATTCAGAATCGATCCAAGAATAGATCTTTTTGAGAAGATCGAACATCCCTAATGTCGATGGGACATACGCCTTCTGAATCCCAGGACTTGGGACAAAGCGCTGCTTGCTCTCTTTCTTTGGCTATAGACTCGGCGTTCTCTTCGTGCAGCATAAACATTCAGTGCTCATTAAATTGGAGTCCAATAACAGTCCAAGCATAAACAGATATTCTCAAAAGTTTGTTCAATTTTGGTCGTCGATGATGGGGTGCTTCGTCGAAATCTTTCTTCCATCGAGTCTCCTCGACTCGACCACTGCGTTAATTTATCGATCACGTGCAGAGCTCATGTAGACCGCCCATGAGAATTATCCGATGACTTTTTCCAGATGCCGTTCCCAAAAAGTCGTAACAAGGCTAAAACCTCCCATAATTTCGGAGCAAGAAAAAAAAGAAAAACAACAAAGATTCAAAGAAGAATTCTCTTCTCTTCGACCAATTTCGATTCATGGAAATCCCGACCTAGTTTAAAATAAAATTGAACATTTAAATGCAATAATCTATAATCTAACGCCACCTTTACCATCACCGATGACCTGACCCAGGTACCCATGCTCATTCTTGACTTTACATTTTTACATCCGTTCACTCACGTACTTTCGGGAATTCAGTTCATAAAGTCTTCATTCGGGGATAAGGAAAAAGAGGATCACCGGTCACTTAGCTTTAGATGAGGCATACACGCTCTGTCTCTCCTGCTTTCCTTCTCACACACACCCAAAGAGACCGCCTGTGGTTCTCACGAAGGCAAAGACTTTGCACTCAGCCTGTATTAGTGTCCCATGCACATTGCTTTTCGTTGTGCACAAAGGCCCACCACTTCTGAGTAATCTGATGCCATGGCCAAAGATTTCTTCAGCATCGACGGATGTTTTTCTTCACGCCCGACGATGGACGTTTTGTTATAAAGAGCTGCGATATCGACGCCGCCATGGCGTCACCTCTCGATAATTTATGCTCACTTGAGACCATATTCGTGTCGACGAAGACAGCCCGAACTATCCGAGTTCTCCAAAGAAAAAAAAAACGTTTCTCTCGTATGACCGGGTCCCTTTCCTCGTATTGAATTTTATTGAGAATTACAAGATATAAGTAATCTCAAATCGATGCAAAAGTCCCGAAAGTCGCGGGACGTAACAACGCAATATTGTGTTGAAATGATCGACGTTCATTATTTACATTCCTTAAAAAAAAAAAGAAGAAACAGGAGTCCCGCTCCTTTTCTAGTCTTAAAATCATTGTTTGAGATAAGTGAATTCTCCCATTTTTTTTAAATGGCGTTTTTGAGATAATTTAAATAATGCATAAAAAAAATCTACTCGAAAAAAAAAATTTCATAAGAAATAAATTTCGAAAACAGTTATGACGTATTATTATTTATTTATAAGATATTTTGAGAAAAAAGGCAAAATAATCGCAACTTGTGTTGAAATTATTGACATTCATTGTGTACATTTCTTCGAAAAAAAGGTAAAAAGCAGGAGTCCCACTTCCATTTTGGTCTTAAAATTATCGTTTGATCTCAGTGGATTCACCCAATTAAAAGAAAAATAATAGCGTTCTCGAGATAATTTTAATCGAGTGGAAAAAAATATTTTTTTGAAAAAAAATTTCAAAATTTTTTTTTTGTCCTTTTTAGGTTGTGGTTAATCAGAGGGGAAAAAATCAGAAGATTCTAAAATGATCAGGGCCATGGCCTATGTGAATCTGCTTGGAATCCCCCATATATTAGGGTGGTCCTTATTTGGGTCTAAATTTTATTTTTGCCTTGTTGATCAATTCTAAGTACCTCTCCAAAGCTATCGAATTTTACCATTTGATGAACATACGGTTTTTCGCACTTTATAGCTTATATTTTTTCCTTCCGTAGTATTGCACCGAAAAATATAAAACTTCGCACATTTTTCACTTATTGTATTCGGTCTTCGATGCCAGTTTTAAAATTATTCCTGTTATTGAACTCCACGGTGAATCGACTAGTTGAGATAGCTTTTTAATTAAAAGCTTCAGCGGAGTTCGTAATAACTCGAAAACTGTGTGAGATACGACGATGATGAAAATTATCTTTTTTGTAAAAAATTACATTCTCTACAAAAAAGATTCGATAAGATTTTTTCCTTTCTTCCTAAGTCTTTCAAATATTTTTAAACATGAAGCGGGCAACTACATTTTTTTCTCTTGAAATAGAAAATTCGTTAAGAAATCTTAGTCGAGACTTTCCCCAAGTTCTCAAATTTTAATATTGTAATCATGTACAATTTTAGGTCCATAAGAATTAATTTTTGTTTCCTTTTGTATAATTTTACATTATTACGAAAGTATTTGATCATTTACGAAGTAAAAAAAATTACAATGATGAAATGTAAATTATTTTTAATAAGTTTTTAAAGTTAGGGAAAATTTTTCATTGAAGAAAAAAAAATGAGGAATAATTTTTTCAGTCTTTTTAATGGAACGAACGAATAATATATTGGTGCATTTTCAAATAGTCAAAAACTTTTGTAATAATTTAAAATATTATTATCTAAATGTAATTTAAAATAAAAATTAAAAACGATAGGAAACAAAAATGAACTCTTATGTACCAAAATCGTACATGATTACAATATTAAAATTCGAGAACTCGGGGAAAGTCTCGACCAAGACTTCTTAACGAAATTTCTATTTAAAGAGAAGAATACGTAGTTGCCCGCTTGATTTTTCCAAATATTTTTAAAACTTTGGAAAAAAAGAAAAAATCTTATTCAATATTTTTTGCAGAGAATTTAATTTTCTACAAAAAAAGTTATGTGCATTATCATCGTATCTCACATAGTTTCCGAGTTATTATGAACTTCGTTGAAGCTTTTAATCTCAACTTGCCGATTCACCGTGCAATTCAATCATTAGAGAAATTTTTAAGCTTGCATCGAAGACCTACTACAATAAGTGAAAAATATGCGTATTGTTAAATTTTTCGGTGCAATACTGCGGAAGGAAACAAATATAAGCTAAAAAGTGCCGAAAATCGTATTCTAATCAAATGGTGAAATTCGACAGATTTGGGGAGGTACTTAGAATTGATCTACGAGGCTGGGCCTTCGGCTGCTTTTTAAAAAATATATTTAGAGACATTTAAGCCCATGGGAGCGATAAAATAAAATTTTGACCCAAACAAGGACCACCCTAATAAATGGATATATTCGAGTGTTTCAATAAAAAAAAAGTTCGATTTTCCAACGGGCCACACCTGAAATAATTAGTTTATGCATTAAAAAAATGTCTATCAAAAGATTAGAATTTTAGGTTGAGTGGAAGATTCGCCGCATTTGAATATTAATTTTTTTTCCTTTATATCGAATTTATGATGAAAATTTTTCGATTTTCCAACGGGCCACACCTGAAATAGTTTAGGTTGAAAAATACTTATGTCATAAAATGAGAATTTCAGATTGAGTGGAAGATACGCCGCGTGTGAATTTCATTTTTTTCCCTTTCTATCGAAGTGGTGAAGATTTTAAAAAAATTCGATTTTCCAACTGGCCACACCTTAAATAGTTAGTTTAGGTAGAAAAACAATTTATTTCGAAAGATGAGAATTTTAGGTTCAGTAGAAGATTTACCGTATTTGATTTTGAATTTTTTGTCCCTTTATATCGAATTTATAAAGATTCAAACAAACATCGATTTTCCAATGGGCCACACCTAAAATGGTTAATTTAGGTGAAAAAAAATATACATGTCAAAAGATGAGAATTTTAAGTTGAGTGAAAGATTCTCTGCATTTGAATTTTGATTAATTTTTTTCTTTTTATCGAAATTATAATGAAAATTTTTCGATTTTACAACGGACCACACCTTAAATAATTAGTTCAGGTGAAAAAGAAGTATGCCAAAAGATGAGAATTTTAGGTTGAGTAGAAGATTCTCCGCATTTAAATTTTGATTTTTTTTCTTTTTATCGAGTTTAAGATAAATTTTTTTTTATTTTCCAACGGGCCACACCGGAAATAGTTACTTAAGGTGGGAAATTATTTTTTGTCAAAATATGAGAATTTTAGATTAAGTAGAAGATTCGCCACTAAGTTTGAATTTTGTCATCCCCTATCTATCGAATTTATGAATGATGTTGAAGTTTGCATCGTTGTGTTATAAACGGAAATAGTGGGCTACGTATGAACGCTTGGTGGCCCTGAAAAGGGCCGGGGGTTTTTTGATTAAATTTAAAACTGCTGTCTTAAGCGAGGCTCGGGCGTCGGCGTGACTTCGGCGGTTCTGTTATGGAAGTCGCGGGAATGACGATGATGCTGCGCATGGTGGGTAGTGCTCGATTAACGGGTTCCTTTGATGAGGTGCTCGGTGCGGGTGGCGCGCTTCGAGGTCTCGAGGGGATCGTTGGACACTCGATAACTCGGTCCGGGCGGTGCGGAGGTACGTACGGGCGATCTGGGCGCGTGGCGTGTTGAACGAAGCGTTCGTCGAGCGTAGATTCTCCTACTTTCCTCGGAGCTGAAACGGTCTCGCCGTTTCAGCTCTCGGACTTGATTCGCCGAATTTCTCGAACGAAATCGAGTGTCGACCGAAACCGGCCCTGTAGGCGGGGGGACCACTCTTTACCGGGGCTTCGCAGCTTCCCAGCAGGGGGGCTTTGTCGACTTCGCAGCCGAGTGCCAGGGGGGCTTTGTCGACTTCGCAGCAGAGTGCCAGGGTCGAGACTTCGCAGTCTCTTGCGTATCGAAATTGATTTCGTGGATCGCGGTAAGCGACCCACGAGAGGCGAGTGAACTCGTTCTCGGATTGCTGCCTCGCTTGCCCCTGGGGGCGTTGTTCAATCCGCGGATCGTCGCTAGTGGGTTCTGCCCACTCGGGTGCCGGACCGACTTTCTTAAAAATCTCTCTCCTCTGCTGCTGCCTCCGGCGGTAGGCCGCGTTGCGAGTTCTTGGCATCCGTATTCTGAATTTGAATGCTCGTTGTCGAAGGATCGTCGTGGAATGAATCAAATTACCCGGCCGGTCGACTTAAGTAGCCTGGGATCGTCCGTTATCCCCTCTCTCGTTGTGTCGAAGAGTGGGGATGAGCCCGAGATTTCGAGGAAGAGTGATGATGAAACCAGAGTCGTATATTTGTTTGAACAGAGTCGTTTATATATTTGTGAACAGAGTCGTTTATATATTTGTGAACAGAGTCGTTTGTATATTCCTTTAATAACGATAATTAATCGTACTTTCCAGCAACGATAGCTCAAACTCCCGAGAAGCGAGAGAACAAATTGAATAATATATTTTTAGATTATATTCGAGACGGCTATCGTACTTTCCAGCAACGATATTTTCAAACTCTCGAGAAGCGAAAGAGACAAGTTAAGGAATTGAATTCTAGTATGATATGTGGGTTGTGAACAGAGTTGTAGTCGATCTGAAAAGATCGGTTTGTTTGAGGGGAAGCTTCCGTACTTGACAGCAACGGGAGCTCGGGAGAATCCATCGAATATGCGTGAATCGCCCTGCCTTATAGACTAGCGCGTACCATGGAGAGAGACTCGGGATAAAAAATCTACTGGCGCATGAGCCAGAGTCTCATCGGCGCAGTGCGAACGAAACGGCGTCCGGACGGCGCAGCGAGAGCGAGAGAGACAGACTCATCCCAACCGGCGCACCAATCAGACGCCGTCCAACCGGCGCACCAATGGGAAGAGCCCTAGTCAGGCGCCTCGCGAGTGACTTATCTTTATGTTTTTCGTTAAGCTTATGAGATTGAAATATTAAATATATATGTGCGTATAACAGTTGGATGCAACGAAAATAAGAGTTTTTCGAAAATAATGATTTTAACGATTTTATTGCGCATATAGGCTACAGGTACCCTGAAAAGACTCGAAATGCGTTTTCGTAATGTTTACTACGAGGGTCCACTCTTACGAGGGGGTGAATATTCGAAAAAATCGTATCTTGAGCTGCGTGAATTAGGTCCCCGTTTTTATCGTCGTTATGGGCTCTGGGGCTATAAAGAAGACCCGAAAAAAAGTTTAGGCGATTTAAATTCTCAGGAACCCACCCTTACGGGAGGTGAATTTTCGAAAAAATCGTATCTCAAGCTGCGTCAATTAGGTCCCCGTGTTTATCGTCGTTATAGGCTCTGGGGCCAAAAAAAACCCTTAAAAAAGTTTAAGTGATTTCAATTCTCAGGAACCCACCCTTACGAGGGGGTAAATATTCGAAAACATCGTATCTCGAGCTGCGTAAATTAGGATCCCGTTTTTATCGTCGTTATGGGCTCCGATGTATCAAAAAAGACCCCAACAAAAGTTTAAGCGATTTACACTCTCAGGAACCCTCCCTCACGGGGAGGGGGGGGGGGATGAATTTGCGAAAAAATCGTATCACGTGCGGCATTAAATTTGGTTCCCGTTTTTATCGCCGTTATAGGCTCAAAAGCATGAAAGAAGACACCAAAAGAAGTTTAAGTGATTTAAATTATCAGAAACCCACCCTTACGGAGGGTGAATTCTCTAAAAAATCGTATCTCGAGCTGGGTGAATTAGGTCCCCGTTTTTATCGTCGTTATAGGCTCTGGAGCTTCAAAACAGACCGCTAAACAAGTTTGAGCGATTTAAATTTTCAGGAACACACCCTTGCGAAGGGGTGAAACATCTGAAAAATCGTATCTCGTGCTGCAAAAATTAGGTATCCGTTTTTATCGTCGCTATAGGGTCTAGAGCTTCGAAAGAGACCCTAAAAAAAGTTAAAGCGCTTTAAATTCTCAGTAACCCACCCTTACATGGGGGTGAATTTTCGAAAAAATCGTATCTCAAGCTGCGTGAATTAGGTCCCCGTTTTTATCGTCGTTGTAGGCTCTGGGGTAATAAAAAAAACCCCAAAAAAAGTTTGAGCGATTTAAATTATCAGGAACCCACCCTTACGAGGGGTTTAAATTTCTAAAAAATCGTACATTGTACTGCCTAAATTAGGTCCCTGTTTTTATCGTCGTTATATGCTGAAAAGCATATAAGAAGACCCCGAAAGAAGTTTAAGCGATATCAAATATCAGGAAACCACCCTTACGAGCGGTTGAAATTTCTAAAAAATCGTACATCGTATTGCGAAAATTAGGTCACCATGTCTATGGTCGTTACAGGCTTTCAGAGATTTGAAAGACCCGACACAAAGATTGAGTGATTTAAATTCTTAGGAACCCATCCTTACGAGGGGGTGAATATTCGAAAAATTGTATCTCGAACTGCGTAAATCAGGTCCCCGTTTTTATCATCGTTATCGGCTCTGGGGCTATAAAGAAGACCCAAAAAAAAGTTCAAGTGGTTTAAATTCTCAGGAACCCACCCTTACGGAGGGTGAATTTTCTAACAAATCGTAAGGGGGGTTCCTGAAAATTTAAATCGCTCGAACTTTTTTTGGGGTCTTCTCCATTAGCCCAGAGCATATAACGACGATAAAAACGCGGACCTAATTTATGCAGCCAGAGAAAAGATTTTTTAGAAATTTTATCCCTTCGCAAGGGTGTGTTTCTGAGACTTTAAATCGCTCGATCTTTTTTGCTGTCTCTTTCGAAGCTCCAGAGCCTATAACGAACGATAAAAACGAGGACCTAATTCCTAATTCACGCAGCTGGAGAAACGATTTTTCCGAATAATCACCACCTCGTAAGGGGGGGGGGGGGGTTCCTGAGATTTTAAATCGCTAAAAGTTTTTTTTTGTCTTGTTTATCAGCCCAGAGCCTACACTGTTAAAAATGTTATGAAATTCACAATACTTTTACTGTACCAAAGTAATTACATAATGGATTTTTTTTTAAAATCGCATTATGAATTTAAATTATTGTAACTAGCGCCGTGATTGTTTTGGACGCTGTGACTCCATCGGCTTAAATTTTATTGGTGCCCGACATTTTTAAAAAATCGCTATTTTTTGCTTCAATATGCAAGGTAATCGACTGATTTTTGGGCAGACCAGAGGCACAGATTTTATACGGGTCATGTGAGTTTCAAAGGTATACATTGATAATTAAGAGAACTAGATCGAAATGGAATTATTTTTAAATTCGGTTTTTCGTATTTTGCAGCTGGAGTACCAAACATTTTTTAAAATTAGTAATATTTTTTCTTTTGCACGAGGATGAGATCTACAACTATAGTATCGAACATTTGTTTCTCAAGCGCATAGAAAAAACAAATAAAAAATGAGATTTTTTTAAAACATTTTTTCAGTGTTGCCGACATTTAATTTTGGGGAAAAATTAGGGGGTTATTTGTTGAGATCAAATGTACCTACAAGAAAATCAGCAATACTGGGTACATGGAAAGAATAGCAATTGGTCAATTATATATCGAATCTCACTGGACTAAATATGAAAAAAACTTAGATGGTGACAAAGCTACAGAGCTACGAATTTTCTGTTTGAAGTAAATAAGGCTTTTAGGAACGCGTAATGGATGGAATGCATGAAAATCTTTACCATTTAACAATTATTGCACTTTACGGTTTAAAATAAAAATTTACAAAATCTGATATCAGCGTAATTACTATGATTATCACGTCATCAAATTGTTTCTAGACTTTCACGATTTTTTAGTGAAATACTGAAGGCAAAGAAGTGAAATTAACTATTTTAATTTCAATTTATTCCACAGTTATTTGCGCTGCCAAAAAAAAAACAATTTGCCAAGACACGGCAAAAATAGAGAACGGAATAATTCATGATTTACATGCGCATTCGGAATTTTGCGTACCGGATAACCGTCAAGAGCTTATCGCGCGATTTAAACAGGCATTGGCAGAAGCTCTTTCGCTTCATTGGTACTGGTTGAAGCCTCTGTACGACTCGTTGGCAGCCGTGTAAGTTATCACTGAATTTTTGCATGCAGCTGCTCGTTAAAAGGACACTAATAAATATATGCATTTTCAAATGCTTCATATGAGATGGGACCTTTAAACATAATAATGATAAGTGCTGTACGGCTTAGCTGGGTAAAAATTCGCCGATTAAAATGGCTCAACGGGCTAAGCCGTTTGGCTGGTTAAAGCTTAGCCAGCTAAAGTAGTAGCTTAACCGGCTTAGCCGGTTAAAAAACAGCCGGCTAAGTGTGCCAGTGTGTGCGAGTGTGTGCGAGCGTGTGTGTATAAAGCCTACGATCAGCAAAAATCCGTAATATTATGCGAACGAGATTTTTGAGACATGATGAGTTTTCGATACGAGATGAGTAGTGATGCCGCAACACGAGACGAGATCAATTTCTCGTCTCGTCTCGTCTCGAAAGCTCATCATGCCTCAGAAAATTTCGTTCGCATAATATTTTGGTTTATTGTGGTTCGTAGGCTCTATTCCAACACACTTGCATACGCTCACACACACTCGCACACACTGGCAATCACTTACACACACTCACACACAGTCACACACACTGTCGAACACTCACACACTTTCGCACGTACACGCACATACTCGCATACGTTCGGGTACATTTGCACACACACGCATATACTCGACACACTCGCATACACTTGCACACATTCGAACACACTCACACACACACTCGAACATGGTCAGACACACTCGCACATACTCGTACATACTTGCACACACACACACACACACACGTACACACACTTGCACGTATCGGCAAACATTCGCACACACTCGCACACACACGGATACTGTGGTTTTCTTTTTTCTTTGTGGTACTCTTTTTTTTGTACTCTTTTTTCATTTGCCGAGAAATCTCGCAATATCTTGAAAATTTTTACTAGATTCTCGTTTTGTCTCGTCTCGTCTCGTCTCATCGCGAGACGGGACTTTTCCCGAATATCGTGACAAGATTCTCGTTTTATCTCGTTTGGCAGCATCACTAGTCAAAATAGGATTTAATGTGGAAAAAATTAGAGAAAGCGATGTTTTTTTATACTTGACGGGGGATGGGGGGGGGGGGGGGTGGGTCGGTAGTGTAATTCTCGATTTTCGATAAAATCTCATTACGTTCACCGCCATCTTGATTTGAAAATTTATTTTTGGTATTTTAAATAACTCGCTCATTTTTAACTATATAGTGTTACGTCCTGGGCGAGGATTAATACGTCCCGCCCGTGATGCACGATTTACAGTCACAAGGAAACCTCTCCTTCGGCCGGAATGCGCCGGTCGGGGATAGAGGCTTGCGGTAATGAGATTGGTAAAATATTATTCACTTACTTTTTGAACGTAGCGGGTTATTATTCCAAAGTAATAATTTCCTCGGGGTCGTTGGAATCTGCGCTGTCGGAGTCTGCACCTAACGTTGACACGTCGCTGACACTATCTCTATGGGGCCGGTGAACGGGTCCCGGGAGAATCGGGTCGGGGAGAACGTACGGGGCCGTTCCCTCGGGAATTCTAAATATCGTGGCTATTCCCACAGGGCGCTCCTTGATACTCGGTGATCCGAGAGGAAAATCGGATTTCGTTGAAGGGCCCGGTAGGGGTTGGGCCACAATTTTTACTGCCGTTTCAGCAACCGGTACGATAACCCGTACTTCACCGTTTTGTTGGGTCTGTACGTTACTTCCGCCCACAGGATGTCGTTCGATAAGAGCGAGGCGCTTTAATTTTTTATCCTTGCCACCGCGGCGTTTACCCATATAAATCTAAATAAAAAAAGATTTGGTGATCCCTCTTTGAGTGATTCCTAACTCTCGGCTAGAACTCTCATATGGTAGGGTTGGAACCTCCACCCCAGTGCGTGCAGCTAGTGCATGGTTTTGTGGCTGGCTGGTTATAGTACAGAGCGTGCATCTGGCGCACGGGGCTGTACCCGGAGAGAGGAATAAGTAACTACGTGAGCATGTGCATCTAGCGCACTATGCTGTAGTTAGAGAGAGTGAGAAAAGTAACTACTCAGGCATGTGCATCTAGCGCACTATGCTGTAGTTAGAGAGAGAGTTAGAAAAGTAACTACGTGAGCATGTGCATCTAGCGCACTATGCTGTAGTTAGAGAGAGAGGTAGAAAAGTATCTACGTGAGCATGTGCATCTAGTGCACTATGCTGTAGTTAGAGAGAGTGAGAAAAGTAACTACTCAGGCATGTGCATCTAGCGCACTATGCTGTACTTAGAGAGAGAGGTAGAAAAGTAACTACGTGAGCATGTGCATCTAGCGCACTATGCTGTAGTTACAGAGAGAGTTAGAAAAGTAACTACGTGAGCATGTGCATCTAGCGCACTATGCTGTAGTTAGAGAGAGAGGTATTGGAAACACGTGGATTTCGATAGGAGTTCCGCTCGAGAATGTAGACAGCTCGAAGTTCGGTTTGTTCAATTTCCCCCTTCTATTTAATGCCGCTGGTGCACAAATGAAACGCGAATGCGTTTTATTTTTCTTTGGTTTTTCGATTATTCATTTATTTTTTATGTTTTCTTACACTGGTTTTGCCGGGGCTACCGTGCTACCGATTCTTATGTTGAAAAAGTACAGTATTTTAACTTAGAATGAATTTGAATAATTCGCGACGGGCTATAGCTTTGATTGATCTCGGGTGACCAGGCTCGAAGTTCGACTGATTTGTCCTTAATTCGCGATGGTCATTATATAGGCCCTTATTCTATTGTCGCGTAAAGTGGGAGACGTCGGCGCGTGAGGGAAGAGTTTCTCTCACACCTCGACATTCTGCTGACGATAATCTCCAGACGCATTTCCAGTTATGACGACTGGTGATATGGAAAATCAGCGTCGAGACATCGATACTCTCTAGACGAAATTCCGACTATTGTTGGTGCCAGGATATCGATATTCTCGAGGCATGATTGTAGTTCAAGTGATATGAAAAATCAGCGTCGAGACATCGATACTCTTCGGACGGAATTCCGATTATTGTTGATGCCGGTACATCGATATTCTCGAGGCGCAACTTTTGCTTATGTTCAGGCTCGTCCCTAGGCGATAAGCGCGGTCATCTTGTGCGAGCCGGCAAGATGCTGATTCTCACCGGCTTCCAACATCTGTGGGAGGTCGGTGATAACGCGCGACATACGCCGGTTCGTCACTCACGCGCCTTCTCCCCGCGACGAGCTTCGTTAATTCGTTAAAGACTGAAATTTCGTATGTATGCTCGCAGGCATATTTCGTGCTTGGCGGGTTGCATGCCTGCAGGCATGCCTCACGCGTAGTGGGTTGCATGCTCGCAGGCATACTTCGTGCTTGGCGGGAGAACTCCGGCAATGAGGGTCGCCCCTGGTCATTCGTGTTTTTCCCGTGAATAAATGAGAGATTAAATATTTCTACTGCGGATCATACGGATCCGGTTCTATGTTTCATTAATGGTTCATATAAAATAAATTTTTAATTTTTATCTGTTTTTACGACCCAGGACGTTACACCTCCCCCCTTTTAGACTGAGGCAGTGCCATGCATTGCCGAGGTTCGGCTAACAGCCGGGAAGCAATTTCTGGGTCGATTAGGCTTGCTCGTGATATTTCTTGCCTAGGTAATGTCGGATAGGTCGAGTTTCGTTCCTGTAGTTCCATCTCGATGTCTTCGGTCTGCATCTGGTAGTTGGCCTTGATAGAGTTCTGCGTAGGTGTTCGTTCGGGTGCCTCATTAGTTACTTTATTTTCTCGTCGGTGTCCTAGGGCTAGTAGCAACCCGGTTACTGAATTCCATATGGCCCCGAGTAGGTGGATGCTCTAGCCATATACCGAGTGAAGAGCGTAACCGTGGATGCATGTGTCCAGGATGAGTTCTGCTATTTTTATAATAATGAGGATCGCGAAGACTCCTGCGCTTGCGATGCCGAACTTTTCAAATCCCCGCCAGAATCTCCGGGCTGCACTTTCCGCGAGGTGGTCTAGAGTGTGTTCATCGAGGAATCTTTGGATGGAGACACTTCCTGGTGGGACTGCGTACCCGACTGATCCTCTGGCGATAGTGTTTAAGAGGCCTGCTTTTTCGGCTGGGAACATTATACGGTTCCTTAATCTCTCGATGTCTGCAGCGGTGTATATCTCGCTAGTGGCGAGGTTTCCGGCTGATGCGTATTCCCATGTTGGTGATGTCGATGGTCTGAGAGTTTGTGGTGGCGATACTACTACTGGATGTGGCGAGAAGCGATACCAGACGTCGTCGATAAGGTATTGTGCTGGTAGTATTGGATCGCACTCTATCTGGGTTGCTGATTTTAGCAACATCCTTGAGGTTGTCGACAAGTAGTAGGACTCGTTCAGGTATGTGACGGGGAGCTCGTAGTGGCAGTCATTTGCGCGTCGCAGAGTACACTCGATCGGAACGCATTTGACGATGTGTGCCACCTCGCCTGCTATCACCGCCATGTATCCTGGTCCCCTCATTAGCACGTAAGCGAGTCTTTGTGGCAAAAGCGTAGCTGTAGATAGTGCGTTTTGTATCACTTGCCTTTCCAGATTACATCGTTGCATCAGTACGTCCCTGTAGAGGCTCTTTATTTGTGTCCGGCCGTGTTTTTCTACGTATACGAATTTAGAGTTGATATATGAAAATATGTCGAGGTTGCTTGTGGATACCTTCCTTTTTGCTGCGAATGTAAGTCCATTTGGTGTTTCGAGGACATATAACCTCGGGTGTTCAGTACGAATCAGATTGTATCCGCATATGCCCTTTTGTGATCGGCCAGTGAGGGAGAAGGTAGTGTCCTGGGTGACTAACGTGTAGATATCGGGTGAATGTCCGTCCTTGTTGTCTGATAGTTTGGTGGCCTGGCCCTCGTAGAGAACGTCGTACCTGTTAAAGTTGCAGGTGTCTGTTGGTTCTGTTTTCCAGAAGGCGGCGTTGCCATTTATGTCTATGCAGTAGCCGTCTTCCAATTGGCACTGGGTACCGGATAGTAGGATTACTTTGTTTGCTGCCAGGTCGACGGTTGCGTAGTAGTCCGTTAGTGTTACCGTGACGGATGCTTGCACGACCACGTTGTCCCAAGTTTCAAACGGATCACTATATTGGGCCCCGGCGCATTTCCCGTCCATTGATACTGATCCGGCCATAGTGATGCTCCGTGTGTTCGTGTTGTTACGTTGCAGGCCCACGATTTGAGCACTCATGCTGAGTTGGGCTATACCAGCCTCCTGTAGTCGTGTGCATGCATTTCCGTCTAGTTCCTGTAGGTATACTTGCCGACCGTTGTGGACGATTGAATTGTGTGAGTGCATGCCGCAATGGTAGATAGTTCTGTCGATTTCTATGCGACACTGCATCACCCTGGTGCTGTCGAAGTCTGCTAATTGGAGTAGCTGCATCTGTACCAGCGTGGGTGTTGGGTCGTTATGTGGGAGGTCGCATTCCCCGACCTCGTTTAGAGATATTGTCGTTATGTTGAGAGAGGCTCCACCGCAGTCATAACCGATTAGTACGTTGGTTTCCGGTAGTCCGGTGATGATCAAGACCGTGACGATAATTCTGATGGTTTCCATCCTGTAACAAGACGTATCTTTATATTGATGTTCGGTTATGCTAGGGTAGGTGGTTTCTTCCTCTCTCAGTTTTTGTTCGGAAAACTGCAGCCCGCCATTCTCGCGGTAATGTACTGTATCATTGCTATTTTAAACGCTTTTTTTTCGTTGGGTAGCAGGTACTTATTTCCTAAGAGCGTGGCGATTCCTACGTCTTCCTGGTCAATTTGTATCGTTTTTGTTGGTCGTGTTTGATCGAAATTGTTCGTGATTGTGAATTCCTCTTTGAAGGGGTCGTAGCTGCTGACCTTGCTGAACCTGAATGCGTTCCATTCGTCAGTGAAATGGATCCACAAATGTTCCTCCATTCCTTCTGGTTTGGTAGGGTAGATCCCGTGTTTGGTCAATCCTTTCCGTGTATTGGGCCTAGAAGAACGTGTCTTCTTTTGGAGGTTTTCTCTGTAAAATTTCAGGAAATCCTCCCGGTCTTCAGGCAAGCGGAATTTTTCGCCCTCTAAAGTTATTACTTTTACGGCGTCGAGGTTGACCGCGCTTTTGGTTTCGGTACCCTTTTCGGCGTTATACGTTGTGTGTTTTATCTCGTTCGTTCCTTTAATGAGGGTCGTTGCCTTATATTTTCTGGACTGCCCCCCATGGATGTAGCGCACCGTGAAGTTTCGGCCAACGTCCCATTTTCTCGTTGGTGATGCTGCCCTGTTCGGTATCCGGCGATGCGATCGTTCATGATCCCAAGTTTTTTGCGTACGATCCAGGGTTTCCTTATATGCCTTGAGGAAGCCCGCCATATCCCAAGGTAAGTTGTAGGTATGGTTGTTCAGCTCGATGGAGTTGACCTCCTGAATGGCCTTCCTCAGGTAGGCTGCCCTCTTGTTGTCGGAGCGAGGGATGATGTACTGGACCACATCGGTGTCCACATCGAACTCGAGTGCCTGGTGCCGTTCTATGCGGCCCTGGCGGCCCTTGTGGGTGATGTGAAATCCTTCCCTCGGCCCCTTAGGATTTTGTGGGACTTCTTTGTTGGATTTAGACATTTTTCCTGTAATGATATGATTGCAAGCATTGTTAGTTGTTATTTTTTTGTTTTGGGGTTGTAGCCATATTGCATGTCACATTTTACGGTGCACTGGGCTTGACTATTCTGATGGGTCATTTTTGTACTTGGCCAGTGTCTCGGGGCTGAGACGCTCGACCGGTATGCAAATCGTTTGCCACGTTTGCTTTGGTTCGTTGTCCGTGTTGTCGTTCTTATGTTCCCGATTTGCTTCTTTCTTGCGGCTGCTCATTGAAAGATCCAGAGCCGAGCATTGTTCCTCGAGCGTATCCCTTACAGGAGCCGTTATATTGGTTGGTGAAATACCAGTATTTGAATGTTTCTTGTAGATCTCGAGGAGCTGGTGATTCAGCAGTAGCTGGTGTAGTATAGGGCTGGTCTGTAACTGTTGGTTTGGTTGTTCACTAGACCTTCGCAGTTTGAGCCTTCTACGATGATTACGAAACCATTCGCTCACTGTTTTTGCGGGTAAAGCGAGGTTACCAGCAAGAGACTCAACCTTTGCGACTCTGGGATATGGACCAAGAGCGAATGCCCGCCTCAGTCCTTCTTTTTGATCTTCGGACAAGAGTATCCGTTGTCCTTTTGCTGATGGTGTGCCGGGATTGTTGTCGTAGCTGGGTCCACTGCTGCCTTGCCTCTGGTTTGCTTTGTGCTTCTCGTTCTTTAGCGCCCGAAGTTGGTTGATGTTGCTCGGATCAGATAGCCAGATCTGCATTTTTATGAATAGTTCACGTTTTCTTACGCTAAGCGTGTGTCAGGGTGTTGGCTTACTGAGAACTTCACTGACCCATCCTTGCGACAGTCCGAGTACAGCCTCACCGAAGATCTGTTGACTTATCCTGTTGGCCGACAACACCCTTTTTATTTTTGTTGTTATTTTTTGTGTGTCGAGAAACTGAGTGAGCGCAGCCATCTCGTAGGTGCCTAGTGAGGTACGCAGATGGGGGTTTAGTGGGGGTGGTGGTACCACCTGATGCCGAGGCAAGTGAAGACACATCAGCTGCCACTCGTTGTTGATTGGTTTTTCTCGATCTGGCTGATTCTTAACGACCCGTTCCGGGTCCTCGACTGGTAGATCGAGCAATCTTGGTCTTGCCGTTGTGCCGAGAGCAGGCGCCTGCAAGTGGCGCTCCATCTGGTTGAGGCTCTCTTGTTGCGTTACCTCGGTCGTCTTTTCCTAAATTTTCGTCAAGTCGATAGGGCTGCTGACCCGTCGGGATGCCTCGTTGTTGCGAAGAGGAGGAATGGTGTTGAGCCTGGGTGTCTGGTGCCTTTCAGCGCGCCCCTGGCTAGTTCCGTTGTTCTTTTCTTCCTTCGTTTCCTTGAGGTCCCGCGGGAATTCCTTGCTGCTTTTTGGCATCTTTTTCCCTGTAATAAAATCGGTTATAGTTTTGTTGCGCCTAGCTCATTCGTGTGCACGAGTCGCTGTTTACCCCTGTACAATATTTTAACATTTCCTCCTGATAGGATTTCAGTGATTTCGCAGGGTTCGGTGTACTGGTCGCCAAATTTCCCGATTTTTGGTTCCTTTAGCATGAGCACTCTGTCTCCTACGCCAAATGTTTGTGGGTTGGTTCTCTTATCGTAGTACGTTTTAGAGCGTTCCTTTGCAGCTCTGAGGTCCTCTGCAGCCAATTCCTGTAGATCGTATATTTTCCCGAAAAGTTTTTCCAGGTATTTTGTGTATGTTTGGTCCCGATGTTCCTCGATCTGTTCGTGGTTCGGAGGTTGTCTAGCGAGTTTCCCGTACACTAGTTCGTGCGGTGTGTAGCAGGTTCCCTCGTGTCGGCTTGTATTGTAGGCGAACATTGCCATGTCGAGGAACTCGTCCCAGTCGTGGTTGTCGTCCACGTATTGTTTTAGGTACTCCATCAACACATGATGCGATCTTTCGATTGATCCATTGGTCTGCGGATGGAAAGATGTCGTCGTGTATTGTCTGATGCGAAATTTCTTGGCCAAATTTTTCATGAGGCTGCTGCAGAAGTTGGTTCCTCGATCTGTGAGGAGAGCTTTTGGTGCCCCGAATCGTGCGATGAAGTTTTTAGCGAATGCGTCTGCTACGGCAACTGCTGTCGTGCTTTCCAGTGGTACGGCTACTGAGTATTTTGTCAGCAGGTCCTGTATAGTGAGGATATTTTGATTTCCCTTGACTGTTATTGGTAGTGGTCCGACGATATCCATGAATATTTTGTCGAACGCGCTACCCGGGGTATCCGTTATCATCATTGGCTGCCTTGTTTTAACTCGGATGAGCTTTTTGAGCTGGCAAGCTCTACAGTGCTGAATGTACTCCTGTACTTGGATCTTCATGTTGTCCCAGAAGTATGATTCTCGAATCTTGTTGTAGGTTTTGGTCATTCCCTTGTGACCTCCGGCTAATGATCCGTGAATTTCCTCGATAATCGGAAGTCTCTCTGGTTCCGGGGGAATTCGGATCAACTGCTCGCAAATTGTTATGGTCGTCATGTCTTCGCTTAGGACGTTGTGGAGCTCGGTCTCGATGGTTTCCCATGGGATTTCGTCGATCTTGTTTGTTCTTGCAATACTAAAGCTTCTTATTTCTAATTCTGTAATGACATTTCGTAAGGATCTCATGGAATCCTTCAGGTCGTCTATGGATGAGTTTGCTCTCATATCGGCCTTGATCGGTAATGCGATTGTATGTTTTGTCTTTTCAGTTTTTACTCGAGCGCTCGTAAGCGCCAGGTGTTCAAATCTTGGTAATCTGTTAATGGCTGCTAAGTCCAGGGCTCCTTCATCAATAGGCTGACCTTTGGTAGTCACGAAAATTACGAGGTTGTCTTTCCTCATAACTAGTCGGTCCCTTGTTCTTTTGATGTTGAAGTCGTCAATGTTACCGTCATTCTGCCCGTTATCGCTACTAGAGTGACAGTCTATTGTTGACTCGTTGGCGTCGGACGCCGGCTCGTTTGATTCGTCAATGTTACCGTCGTTCTGTCCGTTATCGCTTGTAATGCAATTTTTGTGTTTTAGCGTCACAGGTCGTTCCGACTTCCGGTTACGAGAAAATATGCGAATAATTCGGTTAATTTTAATATTCAGAGTATGGATTTGTTATCGTTTGCCTCAGTTTTCGCGTTATCGTACGTTTCAGTTTTCAAGTCTGTTTTAAGGGGTCAATCACAGAAAGGACACCGAGTTACCGTGAGATCGGGCCAAAATAACGAGCCACCCGGTATATTCGGCCTTTCTTGGGAGAGTAATCGAGGGGAGTATAGAGGATCGAGTGGAAACCTCGACGCTTCATGTGTATGGTATGGAGGGGAGAAGGATGGTTACGTTTGAGTTTCGTTTACGTATGGAAGGCCGTTGTCAGCGGGGCTTGCGATCCCCCCCCCCCCCCAGCCGCCACGGATTGCCCGATCGCATCGCTATCGCTAGGCTTAGTTTGAGGTAGTTCTGGATCTCCCCCATATCCGAAGAATACCCCTCAGAGGACGATCCCCGAAGTAAAGAGTAACCCCCACGCCATAACACCTTGGCATTTTTCAGTTATCGATTGGTCAGCGATATTTCGTCGTTCGAGTTTCGTGCTATCGCTCTAATTTTCCCTCAGGTTCCTGTCTGTGATAGAATTTATTGTATGTGTGATGTAAGGAGAAGAGTGGGCTTGGAATCTGATTACGCGTGCGCGTAATCGCCCCCTCTTCCCACGTTACCTTTTTCGATCGAGTGATCTATTCGGAGAGACTTGCTGCGCGTCCCTCGACCAGAGTGGTTCGCCGCTCTGAGAGCTCCCGTTATGCTATCGATTCTGTCCCTGTTCTCGTCACCACGTGTCTTTTCCTTTCCTTCGCTATCGCTTCGTTCATCAGTTCTCGTTAATGTCGTCATGAGTCATTTTGTGTGTGCTTTCGGTAAAGGATCTGATTTTCGTGTACGCTATCGAAAGTAATTGAATAAATTTGCCTGAACCAAGGCCCCATACCGTATTTTTCTGTGTTGAGTTCGATTATTTCAGAATACGTTCTTGAAGGCACTCGAGAGTTGGCCAGCCGTCCACGCCCTCTCACCACAACCTACATCCTGAGCGAATCGGGTATACCGTCACCATTCTCGCCATCCAACACGCCGGCGTCCTTTTTTTGGTTAAGTTTTTCGTTCCCGTTTATTTTGTTCCGTTCAGATAAAATTACGTTTAGCGGGTTTGGTAATTCCCGCCGTCGAATTAAAAAGATTATCTGGCGCTCAACGGCTCTCCCGGCGTGGTGGATGGTGAGATTGGCCGAAGGTGACGCGAATCGCGAGATTCCCGTCACACGCTACTAGAGCTAGAGTCTATTGTTGACCCGTTGGCGTCGGACGCCGGCTCGTTTGATTCATTGTCGGTTGATGCTTCTTCAGTTTCTAATTCAGATTCGGCTCGTTCCCGAGAAGGTCCTGCTGAACCAGCAGAGCTAACGTCCATCTCTCGCACAGTTTTCCTCTGCCTCGAGCGTGTTACTCGAGGGGATGGATTCGGCTCAGCTCTCTGCTCATGTTCATTGGGTTTCCTTCTCTTAGGGTTACGCCGTGCGATTATTTCGTCTGAATCTTCATCACTGGGATATTCTCTTGCCCTAGTGGCCACTGTTATTTGTTTTCCCGTTTCGGGGGGATTACGAGATAGCGCGTCAGCATTGCTGTTAGCTCTTCCCGGTTTGTAAATGATTTTATATTGGTAATTAGCAAGCTTCAAACGCCAGTGAACCAAACGATTGGCAGAGGCTTTTACTGAATCCAGCCAAACCAAGGGTTTGTGATCCGTAACTAGAGTGAATTTTCTGCCGTAAACGTACGGCCTGAAATGACCCACGCTATATACTATTGCCAGTAGCACTTTTTCAATAGTTGAGTAATTTCATTCGGCTGGCGATAGTGTCCTTGAAGTGTATGCAATGGGTTTGTCGCTTCCGATTTTCCCTTGGCTTAGTACGCCACCGATTGCTAGGTTTGAGGCGTCTGTTGTTATGATAAATGGTTTCGTGAAATCCGGGTATTGCAACACCGATTCTTTGCATAATGCGTCTCTGAGTGTGTCAAATGCGTTTTCTTGTTTGTCAGTCCATTTGAACACTGCCTCCTTCTTGAGTAATTGTGTGAGTGGTTTTGTGATACCCGAAAAATTTTCAACGAACCTGCGATAATATCCTGGTAGACCTAAAAATTGTTTGATTTTCTTTGCATTGGTTGGTCTAGGGTATTGTTGTAACGCTTCTAATTTCTTGGGATCGGGTTTGACACCGTCCTCACTAATTATGTGGCCTAAGTAGGCAACTTCTTTTCGTAAAAATTCGCATTTATCTGGTTGTAATTTAAGATTGGCTTTACGTAATCGTTGGGCTAAACGATTAAATTTTGCTTTGAGTTCTTGAAGAGAACTGGCGTAAATTACTATATCGTCCAAGTAGACGAAAAGTTCAGCGCCCTGTAACCCACACAACACTCTGTCCATTAGACGTTGGAATGTTGCGGGTGCATTTTTTAGCCCGAATGGCATTCTAATAAATTGGCAATGCCCGAATGGCGTGGAAAATGCTGTTTTATGTGCGTCCTCTTGGTGGACTGTAATTTGATTGAATCCGCTTGCGAGGTCAAAAATGGAAAAGTATTTAGCGCTACCTAGTTGGTCCAAAATCTCCGTCATCATAGGAAGCGGGTAGGCGTCTCCAATTTTTTTTTTCGTTGAGGTTCCTGTAATCAATAACCATTCGCCATTTCGGTTTTCCCTGGGAATCGGCCTTTTTTGGCACGATCCAAAGTGGTGAGCTGTATGGTGAATCTGATGGTTTGATAATTTTTCCGTCGATCAATTCGCCGACTTGTTTTGTTATTTCGTCTTTGTGTGCAGGGGGAAATCTGTATTGTCGTGTGAAAATAGGTTGATCGTCTGTTGTCGTGATTCGGTGTTCTATTGCATTCGTGGAGTCTAGGAACTTGCCAGAAATGTGGAATAAATCGGCATTTTTGTCGATTAATCTATTTACGCTCTCTCGCTCTTCATCGTTGAGATGGTTGAGTCGTAGTAGAGTCTTGATTTCGGATTCTATGTCCTGGTTATTTGGGTTTATTTTCTCAGCCGTTAGGACTTTGTGGTCATGTGTTTGGATGCTGAGTCGGCTCTGTACGTCCTCTCCGAGGCCCTGCACTCTAGGTGCTTTACCTGGGGGATCGTGACAGTCGCTTGTACTCCACACGTGAGTGGCGTCGTAGCGCCTGAATGCCTCGCAGCTCACCGACGGAACGGTGAGTTCTACGTCCTCCTCAGAGGTGTTTACAGCGAATATACATGCTATGTCACCTTTTATTGTCACTACGGCATCTCCGATGAGAATACCCTCGCCTGCGGACATGTGGGGAATGTACCCCTCGCTAAGATCCTGATTTTTTATGCGGAGATAGAACACGGTTCTCGATCTTTTCCTTATGACGACTGTGTCGTGTGTTTTAAAAGGAACTACGTTATTTCTCCATGACACTATTTCTTTATCGTAATCGATTGTTGTACGATTTTGCGCGTGAAATACTGAACCAAGGATTGCATCCTGGCTAATTGGAAAAGAGTTTTCTACTATATGAAATTCCGATTCTGCCCCCATTATGTTTATGTTCGTTGCACCTAGTGTGTAAACTGGTACGTCTGAAATGCCTTTTAGCTTTATCCGATTATTTTTGTCTTTTAGTACTTCCCGTTTGAGGGCTCTAAGCTTGATCAAATTAGGGTCCGCACCAGAATCGACAAGAAATTCGGATTTTGAGGTTAGTTGGGGTGACTCGATTTCTATAGTAGGGGTGAACGTGTGTCGTCTTAGTTCGACTTTTGCTGTTCTAACTCTGGTTTCTCGTTTTGCGTTACTACGCGTACCGGGCGCTCTGTGGGTTTCTTTGCCCGGCTTGCGCCCTGGTTTGCCGGACGAGGTTTCTCGTTTCCCAAACTAGCGCGTTGTTCGTCGTTTTGCCGCTTGCGACATTCGGATACTACGTGTCCCAAATAATTGCAATACTCGCATTGTTTTCGCAGTTTTTGTTGTTGGGGATCGTTGCGTTTAAAATCGCGATTTTCGTTCTGTTTTATATCCCGTGGTGTGTTATTGTCCGGGGGTTTGTTGTTGCGTTGAGGACGCTTTTCGGGATGTTTTAACCAACAGTCATTTGTTCCGTGACCGCTTCTTTTGCAATGATCGCATGTTACCGGTGGTCGTGTGGCTATTGATTTTACCTGTGCTGCCGGTTTATGGTCTTGACGCGATTCTCTAAAGTTTACACGGTCGCGTTCTCTTTCCTTTTCGATTTTTATTGCATTCGCGTAGGCTTGATACAGTGAGGTGGAACCTTCGAGTTTTAGCCGCAAATGAAAATCTGGAGGAAGTCCTGCTATAAAACATTCGAGGGTTTCGGCTTCCAAGCTTAACAATTGATGTGCGGACGCTGCCCCATAAATTTCCTCGTCTCTTATTACCGTGTGCAAATCTTTGACGCGGCTAATGTAATCAATTATGTGTTCCCCCTTTAGTTTGTTAATACTTCCCAATTCTCCGCGATATTGATTCGCGGTTTTAGAAGAACCGAATATTTCTTTTAATTTTTCGGTTAATTGGTTGACTTGAGTGAAAGTGTCGTCTTCTATAGCTGTGTATGCACGTCCCTTAATTTTATTCCGGAGCAATTTCGTTAAAGTTGCCTCCGAATGGGCAGGAAACATTTCTTTGGCGCGTGTACAGGCGCGGACAAATTTCAATACTGGGCCATCCCCGTTGAAGATAGGTATGCCTTCCAATGCGTCCTTAAAGGATAACTGTGTTGGACTTGTTATGTGCCCTAATGGTAGTTGGTTTTGGGGCGCGTTTGGTTCTGTGTTACGCGATGTTTTTGGTTGGGGTGTGGCATCTGGTCCGTTCTGAAGCTCGGAAATATCCTGTGTTATTTTGGTAAATTCGTTCATTATCGAGGATAATAAAGAATTTACGTGTGCGACTTGGTCGTTATTGCGCGCCAGTCCTGGGTCTTGTTGGGACGTGGTTCCTGTTGTATCTGTTCTGTCTACGTGTTGTGATTTGACTTGTTTTTCTAATTGGTCGATTTTATGTTGTTTTTCTTTTAGCTGATCATAAAGGAGGTCAGTTTGTGCCATCCATGGGTCTTTTTCAGTGAGAGGGCTTGTTTCTAGTTTAAAGGCTTGGTCAGCCAACGCTGCCTCTTTACTAGCAAGTGCTAGTTCGCGTGATGCCACGTCGCGTTCAATCGCCTCTAGCCTGTCTTTTTCTTCACTTAATTGTGTAAGTAACTCCTGTACTTCCTCGAGAGAGTGTATGGGTTTTTCTGCCATTTTGTTTTTATGGATTGTGTTTGATTTTACCAATGATCACTACCGATCTAATCCCACCGCTGTCACCAAAAAATTATACCTGTCACGTCCTGGGTGAGAACGATAGGGTATAAATAGAAATAGGGGTGCCTCTTGTTTCGGCCGGAATGCGCCGGTCGGGGATAGAGGCTCGCGGTAATGAAAGTGGTAAATTTTTACTTACTTTTTGGGCGTAGCGGGTTTTTATTCCAACGTGATAATTTATTCGTTATCGTCGGAGTCCGCGCTGTCGGAGTCTGCGCCTAACGTTGACACGTCGCTGACACTATCTCTATGGGGCCGGTGAACGGGTCCCGGGAGAATCGGGTCGGGGAGAACGTACGGGGCCGTTCCCTCGGGAATTCTAAATATCGTGGCTATTCCCACAGGGCGCTCCTTGACACTCGGTGATCCGAGAGGAAAATCGGATTTCGTTGAAGGGCCCGGTAGGGGTTGGGCCACAATTTTTACTGCCGTTTCAGCAACCGGTACAATAACCCGTACTTCACCGTTTTGTTGGGTCTGTACGTTACTTCCGCCCACAGGATGTCGTTCGATAAGAGCGAGGCGCTTTAATTTTTTATCCTTGCCACCGCGGCGTTTACCCATATAAATCTAAATAAAAAAAGATTTGGTGATCCCTCTTTGAGTGATTCCTAACTCTCGGCTAGAACTCTCATATGGTAGGGTTGGAACCTCCACCCCAGTGCGTGCAGTTAGTGCATGGTTTTGTGGCTGGCTGATTACAGTACAGAGCGTGCATCTGGCGCACAGGGCTGTACCCGGAGAGAGGAATAAGTAACTACGTGAGCATGTGCATCTAGCGCACTATGCTGTAGTTAGAGAAAGTGAGAAAAGTAACTACTCAGGCATGTGCATCTAGCGCACTATGCTGTAGTTAGAGAGAGAGTTAGAAAAGTAACTACGTGAGCATGTGCATCTAGCGCACTATGCTGTAGTTAGAGAGAGAGGTAGAAAAGTATCTACGTGAGCATGTGCATCTAGTGCACTATGCTGTAGTTAGAGAGAGTGAGAAAAGTAACTACTCAGGCATGTGCATCTAGCGCACTATGCTGCAGTTAGAGAGAGAGAGGTAGAAAAGTAACTACGTGAGCATGTGCATCTAGCGCACTATGCTGTAGTTACAGAGAGAGTTAGAAAAGTAACTACGTGAGCATGTGCATCTAGCGCACTATGCTGTAGTTAGAGAGAGAAGTGTTGGAAACACGTGGATTTCGATGGGAGTTCCGCTCGAGAATGTAGACAGCTCGAAGTTCGGTTTGTTCAATTTCCCCCTTCTATTTAATGCCGCTGGTCCACAAATGAAACGCGAATGCGTTTTATTTTTCTTTGGTTTTTCGATTATTTATTTATTTTTTATGTTTTCTTACACTGGTTTTGCCGGGGCTACCGTGCTACCGATTCTTATGTTGAAAAAGTACAGTATTTTAACTTAGAATGAATTTGAATAATTCGCGACGGGCTATAGCTTTGAGTGATCTCGGGTGACCAGGCTCGAAGTTCGACTGACTTGTCCTTAATTCGCGATGGTCATTATATAGGCCCTTATTCTATTGTCGCGTAAAGTGGGAGACGTCGGCGCGTGAGGGAAGAGTTTCTCTCACACCTCGACATTCTGCTGACGATAATCTCCAGACGCATTTCCAGTTATGACGACTGGTGATATGAAAAATCAGCGTCGAGACATCGATACTCTCTAGACGAAATTCCGACTATTGTTGGTGCCGGGATATCGATATTCTCGAGGCATGATTGTAGTTTAATTGATATGAAAAATCAGCGTCGAGACATCGATACTTTTCGGACGGAATTCCGATTATTGTTGATGCCGGTACATCGATATTCTCGAGGCGCAACTTTTGCTTATGTTCAGGCTCGTCCCTAGGCGATAAGCGCGGTCATCTTGTGCGAGCCGGCAAGACGCTGATTCTCACCGGCTTCCAACATCTGTGGGAGGTCGGTGATAACGCGCGACATACGCCGGTTCGTCACTCACGCGCCTTCTCCCCGCGACGAGCTTCGTTAATTCGTTAAAGACTGAAATTTCGTGTGTTAGGTGTGTTGCATGCTCGCAGGCATACTTCGCGCTTGGCGGGTTGCATGCCTGCAGGCATGCCTCACGCGTAGTGGGTTGCATGCTCGCAGGCATACTTCGTGCTTGGCGGGAGAACTCCGCCAATGAGGGTCACCCCTGGTCATTCGTGTTTTTCCCGTGAATAAATGAGAGGTCAAGTATTTCTACTGCGGATCATACGGATCCGGTTTTATGTTTGATAAATGGTATATGAAATGAAATTTTAAAATTCATTTGTGTTTTTCCGACCCAGGACGTTACAATAGTGAAAATGATCAGAACCAAAGTTATGGAAAATTTAATTCCTTATAAGTTTGATAATTATAATTTTTATCTTACGATCGATGATTACAGAGTCAGCCTGCAAATAGGGGCAAAAAACTGTTTTTTTTTCCATTATCTCGTTTATTGTTAAGTTTATCGTAAAAGTGCTAATAAATAATCAGGCAGAGAATTTCAGTTCCTACAACTTTGGTTGTTACTGTTTTTATCCTATGATAGATATTTTCAGACTTGAACTGAATTTAAGGGTGGAAATTTTCTATTTCAAATTATCTCATTTGCGGTCAAGTTTATCGTCAAAATCCTTTATTTCCTGCATGTTTGGTCAGTATCATTTTTATCCTAGTATCTATATTTTCACACTTATACTGAATTGAAGGGTTAACATTTTTTATTTTAAATTATCTCCTTTATTATCAAACTTATTGTGAAAATGGTAATAGATAATCAGATAGTGAATTTTATTTCCTGCAACTTCGGTTATTATTATTTTTATCCTACTAGTGATATATTTAGAGTTAGAAGTAAAATAGGAGTGAATTTTATTTTCCACCCCTAAATTCAGTATAAATCGATAGTAAATCAGTAAAGATCGATAGTAGGGTAAAAGTGGTAGTAGGTAATCAAAGTTTCAGAAAACGAAATTACCTACCTAACTATTTATTTTTATTTTTAACATAAACTTGATAATAGACCAGATCATTGAAAATAAACAAATTGTACCTCTAAATTCAGTATAATCCTGAAAATATCGATCGTACGGTAAAAATGGTAATAACTAAAGTTGTAGGGAATAAAATTCCCTACCTGAATATTTATTAGCATCTTCACAATAAACTTGATAACAAATAATATAATTCAAAAAAAAAAATTTCCGCCCCCAAATTCTGTATAGGTCTGAAAATATCGATCGTAGGCCAGAAGATCGTATACAATACTATTGCGTAAAAAGATTTCGCATGAGAAAACTACTGATTCGTCCATGAACTCAATAATATCTTGAGCGTATTTTCCGATAAAAAATAATGAGTTTTCTCGAACCAATCCAGAAATGAGGATATGGGTATAACTTTGGATACAAAAATCTTCTGAGATATTTTTATGTACAAAAACACGATTTTTGGATTTACTTCGTATTAACGTGCTGAGCTTACAACCACGTAAAAACCTATCGAAATTAATCAAAATGATTAAAACTTATAACAAATAAAGTCTCATCGAAAAAATGACAAATTCGACTTTCGAAAACTGTTCCGAAGGTTTCGAAGAAGCGACGTAGATTTAAAAATGACACGCTCACGCAAGAAGTTTAAATACATTTCTTGAGATATTTCACTAAACGCTTTTCTCCAAGCACCATTCAGTACATCAATATTCATCAAACTCGTAAAAAGTTGGTGGGTGACAAAATATATCGAAATATCGAAGTTTTGATACTTTCGTTGCTCGGATTGAAGCCTTTTTATTCGTGCTGTGATTGGTCACGTTTTCAGTTGTCAGTTTGTCACAATAACTGTCAGTTTGACAGTGATTAGTCGATCATTGAAACTAGATTGGAGCGCTGCAGCGCTAATAGAAGACCGCTCGCGCGCGTTAGCGCGCGTGATGGACCCTAGTTCCACTAAAAACACGATGTATAATATAATTTTTTATTTGTAGTAGAATTTTGAAAAAATAAAAAAAAAATCAAGAAAAATCAAAGTCTACGCTAAAACATGGTCAACAATTTTAACATCTGAGGATTTTTATCATTTTTGGAAAAGAATGAATTTGACTACTTTTTCTAGAAGTGTCATGACTGATTTATTTCGGTATCTAGGCATTCGGAAGCGGCCGAATGGAGATCATTTCAAAGCCTCCGAAGCTTCATGAAGAAGTGCAGAAGGCGACGTTATCCGGCCTGTCCGACAAGTATTCCGGAATTCGTCGACCAACTTGTTGATGCAGAAAACGCGATAAACTTAGAATACGATACCGGTCGACTTTCTGTTAAATTAATTATTGACGAAAATGGTGCTCATCACGCGTTATTGTTTGATGAAAATTTTGTCCGTGAGGAAATGAGTAACGTTACAAAACTTTTGATCGACGCAACGTTTCAATCGAGGCCACGAATCCCAGGAGCCTACCAGCTGCTCACAGTCATGGGAATTACACTACGACCTCGATTTAACGGCCAGTGGCGGGACCGGCTCCGCATCACACCTTGTTAAATCGAGGATGTGCATGCCCCGCCCATGTTGTATCTGCGCATCGGCACTCCGTGCTACGGGCCTGATCGGGGAGACTTTAAGCGTACCCCACCATCTCCCACCACGCGAAATACCGATCGATAAATGCGACATGGTGGGGACTGTCTATTAAATCGAGGACCATTAAATCGAGGTCCTAGTGTAAATTGAATCATGTAAGAATTTATTTAGTAAATAGCTATTAAATTGTGACTGTCTTGCTATTGATTCCATCCTTCCGCATTATAGGGTTTCCCATTTGTATGGGTAATCATGAGTCAGAAAACGCAGGCCGCGTATACTGCAGTATTGCAGTACGTTAAAGACAGCGTGATACCGTCACGAAACGTAATCCTCGTAATGAGTGATTTTGAACGTGGATTGCAAAATGCTGTCACCGGAGTATTTACGACGGCACACAGTACAGGTTGCAACACCCACTACGATCGCGTACGTTTATTCTGATGAATATCTGTATGAATGATTTCATTCAAACACACTAGTCTTCAGACCTGTCCTTTCCCGAATTCGGAAATACATATTTTTTTTTCTATAGTCCTAGGTGTTGAAAAAAAAAACAGTTGAAAAGATTTTTTGATTCAGCAGAAATTCAGCCCGATATTCTCGATTGAACATTTTCGGCCGGAATTTTTCAATGAGTTTTGGTTCCTCATACAAGAAGCTTTGTGACGATGAAAATTTCTTTTGTCCAGTTTTCAATGTCATCGTGTGTCAATGTCAACAATGTGAACGCTTCAGTTTTTATACTAAAGAATTTTTTCGAACTGAAATTTTTTAGAATTTTTCCAAAAATTATTTTAACAATTTTTTCAGAATTTTTTAAAAATATTATTGTAAATTTTTTTTGGCTGTAACTCGGAGAATCATCGTCATTTGAGTTGTTGTGTCTAGAGAATTATCGGATTTAAGACAAAATATAAAAAATAAAAAACTTTAAACTTTTGAACTCGCTTTTTAACGATGTAGATGAGGTATGAGGCTTGTTTGACTACTTTTTTTGCGTTAAAAAGCAAGTTAAAAAGTTCAAAGTTTTTTCTTTTCAATATTATGTTTTAAATCTGATATTTCTCGAGACACAATAACCGAGTAATGAAGTAATGTTTAAGCAATTCTAAAAAAACTGTTAAAATAATTTTTTAAAAAACTCTGAAAATTTTTTAATTAATTATAAATGCAAAAAAAGTAAACAAATTTTATTTCTTGATATATTGTCCTAAGCCTTATAATTCCCAAATGGAGCCCCTCTACTCATAAGAGTCCCGTCCAAAAGTTGTAGAAAAAAAATTTCCAAAAAAAATTCTGAAACAATTCTCGCTACTCCAGTGTAAACCTATGCACCTTTTTACTCCCATAACATTTCCTCTGAAACCCCATAGCTATTGGATTATGCGTTATTTTCTAAAACATATCTTTTTAAGCTAAGAATGTAATACTGAGCGAAAAAAATCGTACAAAACTTTCTAAAAATGAAAATGCAGGTTTTGATAACCTTCTTAAGTTTACTATAGAAAGCACCGAGGAAAAAAATTTTCCTGAGCTGTGGAGTTAATTTTCGGCGACTAAAAAATAGCAGAAAAACGGCAATGTTCAAAAGTACGTACCGGAGCCAAAATAAATGGTACAGAATTTTTCAAGAAGCAAAATGAAGGTAAATACGTTTTCTTTAAAACGCTGTTTAGAAAATTTGATTATCTCAATTTTTGAGTTCGCTATCTAACTTTTAGTACGGCAAGAAATTTCGACTGGTGTACCCAAACTTTTGGCAAAGTTATGGTATTTAAAAATGCCATAATTGGAGAAATGTGGAGAAAAACGAATATTTTTTTTTGTACGATTTTTTTGTAGAAAACCAAGAAATGAATGAAAAAAATTATTAAAAATTTCCTGTTAAACTAGATTAATTGTAAATATCCAGTTGAGTTTTTGCTAAATAGAAAAATCCTTCAAATTGTTTTTATTTAAACACCTAGAACTATAGAAATAAATAGGTACTTTTTAATTCGGGGAGGTTCAGGTCTGAAACCTTCGAGTTCGTATGGAATCTTTCATATGTACTTAGTTTATATGTATGTACATTAGGGTGTTTCAAAATTTTTCATTTTTATTTTTTATTCTCCAAATCCTCAAAACTTGACCAACTTTCCTTCGGGAATCGTTAAGGGGGGTCTCCGGCAGTCTACATTTCGGTTTTCGGGAATGGCACCCCGCTAGCTTCAGCCACCATCTTGAATGTGAGGGTGATTTATTATTTATTGAAGAACTCGTTGATTTTCAATTTCACACAAAAAATTGTAATGACCAAAGTTGTTTGAAATGAAATTTCCTATAATTTTGGTCTTGATAATTTTTTTCCTAGGATCGAAATTTTTTTATTTAGACCCGAAAAGAGGTGGTGGTTACATTTAATTAATGCATTATCTCGTTTGATATTGTTGTTAACGTATAAATGATAAATAATGAATTTGTTTGTAATTCAATTTGCTACGACTTTGGTTCTCATTGTTTGTTCCCTATACGATTGATATTTTTATTTATACCGTAAAAGAGTGGGGTTGGGTTTGGGTTGGGTCCATTCCAAAGGTAAAATATTGAAACTGAAAAGAAAACAAAATTGATAATAGAAATGAAGTTAACACTCGACATAACTGTAGTCCAGAGGCGGTGTATCGATATAGTCGAGGCTTTTTAAACACCGATTATTTTTTAATCGATTTTAATTTTGAACATCGCCCATCCCTGGTGACCACTGTTTCTGGGCAGTGTTGGCGAGAGAACGCGGAATTGGGCTGAACTCACCAGTGCCAGGGCAGGGCCTGGACAGATTTCGCTAGCCAATAAATCACAACCAGGCGCTATATAGACAGTAGCTTGGCTTCCCAATTCAAATTTATGCACAGGTTAAGCTACAGAGCTCCCGCTTCGCGAGGATGTTTTTTTCTATCAAAACTCAAGTTTTGAGGGGTAGGAGTACGAAAAATCATTTTTTTTTAACACCCTAATGTAAATGATTGCACGGTATATTCTGATTTCGAAAGAAAAACTATCAAAAAATGACTAATGTCACGTACAACGTTACAATTTAAAAATTCCTTTTTCTTAATTTTATTTTCCGTTTTTAAAATAAGTCGAGACCCACACGAACTTCAAACCAAAAACGTGCATCTTTAGAACTTTTCACACGCCTAGATTTTCGTAATAACTCTGCATGTGGGAAGCAATAAACTTCCAAATTTATGCGACAAGTTCTTTTGAAGTCATAGTTCGTTTTTCTCAAAACGAACTGTGAACCGCAGGTGCAGCACTAAGCTATAAAAATACCCCCTTCTACGATTAGTACATAGCCACGCGTCAATATATATATGTATACATGCATAGGCCTGCTTGACTCTTCTCAGCATGAGAATGTTTTCGTCAAGAGCCACAAGTGTTACAATAAAGGAAGCCGCTAAGCGTTCCTAAGACACGTGGGTAAGAGACCCTAATAATATCTTCATTGCCGCTCTGGAAAAGAATTTCCAAGAATTGTAGAAGAAGTCGAGCACGCCGATGCCCAAATTCGAAGACGCCACACACTCTTTCTTTCTCCCTCTCACTCTACCGCTCTCTGTTCATTCACACACACCACACACAAGATGCAATGTTACATATTAGCCACAGAGCGCACGTGTTCCTCCACCCCCACATAAATGGACCTGTATGGGACCTCGGCATGAGAGCAGGAATAAGAATTTTCCGACCGAGCTCCGAGTGCAACCATAGAGATGGCCAGGAGCCCTATGACACTCGGATGACAAGTCGTAAAATCTGATTTTTATTGCTGCTCAAGAAATAGAAACTAGATGAAAGCACCAAAAGCGGCGATGCCTAAAATTATAAACCCCACCTCCCACGATTCACTTAACCCCACTCTTTCAAAAATACAGATAGTCCATCTCAGCAGGAGATAAGCTACACCTCTATGACCATATTTGAAAATTCAAATCCCTTCCATTATTCAGATTCCGATCTTATAAAAAGGCACCCCTTTTGCCCAAAAACCAGTTCCGTCATAACCACAGTCGCGTCAGAAGCGCAGTTCCGGGCTCACATTATAAGAATTATCAGAAGTTTTAAAAGTTATATTTACCACAGATTATTTTACACCACTAACTCCGTGTAGAGTTGCTCAGTTTATATAAACTACCAATATTATTAAAGTTCATCGAACAAGTGTTTATCAAAAGAAATTAATCTATAAGTTTACGAAAATTGTGCGAGTTCATCGAACTAACATAACATCGAATCATCAAAACAAGTTATAAACGTCGACACCTCTCCGTTAAGGTAAATTTACAATCGTTATAATATCTTATGTAATTGCATTGGTTTAATATAATTATAATTTGAGTTTGCAAGACATCCTAGATAATTGTTGCTCATTTTATAACCTTTGCCCTTAGTAGATTGACTTCAAGTGTGTAAAGAATCCTAGATCCCTTTGCACTATTACGAGAATATCCTATATTAAACTCCCAAAACTATAATTCGGGCATACAAGACATCCTAGATAATTGTTGCTCGTCTTGTAATCTCATGTTAAAGAATCCTAGATCCCTTTGACATATCCCTAAATAACAAACTCATTTATTCCTAGTCCGAATAACAAGACTTCTCGAGGTCTATCAGCATACTTTCCCACTACCTATTATCCATCCGGGTAATAACAGAGTTAGCGTTTACCGCTCGACGCTTGACTCGATTTTCCTACCGTCTCCGGACGTGACACTAACTTTCAGGCGATTTATCGAAAAGCTAAAAGTTTGGGTCTGCAAAATTTTATTCAACGGGACGCTGACGCTAAAGAATTTTAAAAAAAAATTTTAGCATTAGCGTACTTGCCCGCCGGGATGATTGAAGAGCAGTATAGAATTCTTGTGAATAATTCGTCTGCACACGTCATCAGACGATTCAGTCAATTTAACATTCATTATACCCGTTATTGGCTGCAAATCGTCAAACCGCAGGGGTTTAGTGTGTTTGGGCTTGGTAGGCGCACAAATAACATAATCGAGTCTTATCATTCGAGACTGGGACATCGGATGGAAAATCGGCCCGGGCCTTGGGATTTTATTTGTAAGTATCAATTCTGATTGAACATGGGAATGTAAGTAGACAATCTGGTCGGTATACATTATATTTTCGTTAACAGGCAAGCTTCTCAAGTTACAATCCGACGTTCGGGCAGATATCCGTCGTCCCCTGAATAACGGCCAAATTAGCAGACATGCCCGATATTCAACTATATTTAAGCAACAACAACTGGTTAAAGGTCAGCTTTCTAAAATTATGTTGTTGAATAAATATATTTTTTTAATTTAGGAACTTTGATTTTAAAGAATGTTATGTTTCTTTTTCATGATATTAATTCTCAGACTGTAGCCATGTAATCAATCGAAGTCTATAGTTTGTATTCAGGGGTATATGTATTAGGGTGGTCATTAAATGGTTATTTCTGGAATTTCAATGTTGGATACTCGTAAATTGGCTTCAAATATAAAAAAACCGATCTCTAATATTTTTGAAATTTTTATTTCGAGCCGCGAGTCTCCCTGCTGTCCCGTTATTTTGTTTTTAATTAGAAAAATAGGGAATTTCACGGTTTCTGGGATCTCGCATATTGACAGTGGTTCCGGATAGAAAATATGTTCAGGGTTACGGAAAAAGTAATTTTCAAAATCCTACTTGTGCGTAAAGTTGTTGAAAATCGAAGAAATTTTATTTTTTAAATATTAAACACTGAAGCTTGCTTATCATTATAATCTTATGTTCATATCAGGTAAAACTCGTTAAAAAAAGTCCCTAGAAAAAATCGATATCTTTGACGTTTTCGAGATATTGTTTTTTTATTTTACGAATTTGTAAGTTTATTGTTTCATTTTTTATATGATATGATTTTGAATGCTAATGTGTTTTAATTCTGATATTTTCATTCTGTATATGGATACATTTTTTTTTCATTCTTTCAATGAACAATATTCATTGGAACTTTGCAAGTTTTAGGCTTCCAGTTTATTCTGAAATTTCTTTACCATTGTTTATTGATTTCCTCAAAATGTTTTCCTTAAAAAAAAAAAAAAAAAAAAAAAATTATCGACAATTTGTACTTAATTCCATACACATGTTCTTCCTATGCAATCGAAAATAACGACGATTCGAAATTCGAGGAAGATATAAAAAAAGTATAAAATACGTTATATAGCTTAAAAAAATGATTAAAAAATAATATACTAAATCAAAATTCCTACAACTCATTTGGAATATACGATCTACAGGGAGACTAAGGGCTGAGAATAAAAATTTGAAAAAATTAGAGAGCAATTTTTCTACGTTTGGAGTCGATTTATGACCATCGAACATGATTTTCCATTTAACGACCACCCTAATATGTATCATACATGTAACCTCCTACTCCGAGATTTAAGCGTGTTTACTAGCTTACTAGGAGTAATATGTTAAATAATTATGTTTGAGGAATAATAGTACACTAATAAATATTTTGTTCAGCGTGGCGGGAACTTCACATGTTGGAGATTACTCCAGAAGAGTTTTTGGAAAAAGCCGCATCCCTAAAAGGGAACGTCGATATATTGATCGCTTAGTACAGACAAGAGCAAGAAGACGATGTAGAGGACGCACTCGATGTGCCTCAAGTGATAACTCCGTTAGGTAAAATGTCTTAATCTGTATTATTACGAGCTGGGCCTTCAACTTATATTTTTTTGAATAAAAATACAATTTGTTGAACCGTTGCCCCAGCTGTAGGATGATATAAGTAGTTTGACCCACCTCATGTATAGTGCAATAGCCAAGCATTTATTCTATGGTTTCATCGTGACCCTCTCTGATATAGTTGATTATACACGTATATTGCAAACTATATATTCCATTCTCGAGCAGATTGTGATCCAGATTACGAGCAACAATTGTTTGCCCAAGATCCGCCTCATTGGCTCCTGGACAATGCAGAAGTAGCAGCAGAGACGGTTGGAAATGGTAGTTAAAAGTAAATGGTTCGTTTCGGAATGGACGGATTACAACTTCGGGAATTTGCTTTCTTTTTTGAACATGAATTTGTACCAACACCTTTCATGCATTCATTTTTTTTGCTAAAACAGCAACAATACATTGATCTTTCTAAATTCGGCCCGATTTTGTATTTAAAAAAGTTGTATCTAATCCATGATGTGTTGTAGACCCTTCGGATACTGAATCGGAGGATACAATTTCCGTCAGGTCCATCGAGGACTCAGACATTGAGGGTGTACATCAAATCGGTAATAATACATCATTTATAATTTTAAAGTCGACCAGCCCATAATCGTGATCGCTTACATTCATTTTTAAGGGAAACACCACTGTAAAAACAAAAGAAAAGCGCTGTTTTTACCATTTTTTTTAGATGGAAGAAAAGGTAAGAGGATAATAATATTTAAGGAAGTTATTAGGCATATATTTACAAATATACTATATATAATATACAATATACAATAAGTATAATACAAAAATTTATTATCAAATAATATTTAAAAATGGCGACACTGGAGCCATTCTCGTGAAACTGAATGAATTCTGCGGCACGCAATCTAGAAAAAATCTAGAAAATGAGAAAAAATCTAAAAAAAAAACTACTCAATCTACATGTCTATAGCTAGAAAAATACGTAGGGGATTTTAAAAATATTGATTTTTGTGTAATTGGCGAGTATTTGAATGAAAATGTTGAATTTTCGACAAAAGAGAGTGCACTTATTTGTTAATAAATAATGTTTAAATTAACTTCTCGAAAATCCCCTACGTATTTCTGTAGCTATTAATATATCTATAGATTAAGTGGCTTTTTTTCAAATTCAATTTTGTGACAGTTACACTGCGTGCCGCATGTCTCGCGAGAATGGCTCCAGTGTTGCCATTTTTTAATATGTTTTGATAATAATTTTTTATATTATACTTAAATATATGCCTAATAACTTCCTCAAATATTATTATCTTATTACCTTTTCTTCCATCCCAAAATAAATTGTGCATTTTTAGATTTTTACAGTGGTGTTACCCCTTAACACAATACTTAACAAATGTTTACTAGCCGTTTTTCTAATTATTCCCAACAATGTTTTAATTTTGCTATTTAGAAGACATTCCTCTTCCTGAAAGCCCTAATGTTGTCCAAATTGTTGAGGAAGAGTGGCAATCTCCGCCGCGTGAAAATATCGGTAATTTTTACGGAACTCCACTAAAAACCTTCTATAATGTATATGTGTCCAATCTAATTCAATAAAACTCTGCTGTATAGACGAGGTTGTCCTACCAGTCGTACCACTCCATGGTGTGCTCGTAGCTGTCGAGGGAGAATAAATGCTACAGTCCGACAATGGTAAGTGTGCGAGTTTGATAAACACAAAATAGAGCTACTGAATTTGAAACTGACTGCACAAGCGAAGGATTTAATTTTATCGAATATTTCATTAGGAAATTCGGTTATACTTTTATAAAAAATCGGGTAGGGGTTAAAATCAGAAAAACCGAACATCACAATGGCCGAAATTCCGAACATAAAAATATCGAAATCCCAAAACAGAGAAAGATTAAAGAACTGAAATTTCGTCAAGACAGAAATGATATAAATAGAACATAAAAGCACGGAAGTTTCAAGTTTTAGAATTAAGAATAGATAACTAGTGAAAAATCTGAAACGCCATTAGCAGAATGACGCTAATATGATCACTCAAAAACTCAAATAAAATAACGTTGAGATGGACAAAAATGAACATTTTCGGTTATGTAAATAAAAAGATGAAACAGTTTAAGGTAAGATAACTAAGAAATTTCAGGTCCTACGATAAAAATGCTTCTCAGCTTTTTTATGCAGCATTTTCTAACAAACAAATTGACCTATTGACTTTTTTCGTTCGGTTTGTTGTTATTGATCTTTTAGCGTTGCGGAGGGAAGAAAGTTTTATGATACTCCAGTCAATCCGTGATTTGACCGTGCATTTTGGGTAGCCAGCGATTTTTTTTTTGGTAACGTAGGGGGGTCAGCCATGAGTATAAAACCATGAGTGTAATTCTTTTTTCGATTTATCTCCGTAAACGTGAGGTTAAAAGAAAATTTGTGGAGAGCATGCTTGTAGCTTATACAATCAACTATAAGTTTGTCCATAACTTTTTTGTCTAAAATCAATAATAAAAACGTTATGAGCAGAAAAATACGAAAGATAGGGAGATGAAAACACTTGAAGGTGGGATAACTTAGAAATTTCAGATCCGAAAATAAAAATGCCTCCTAGCTTTTTTTATAGAGCATTTCCTAACGAACAATTTGACCCATTATTTTTTTTTATTCGGTTTGTTGTTATTCAATTTTTAGTGTTGCGTAGGAAAGAAAGTTTTATTAATCGTGTGCTTCAGAAGACTGTAGTTGGAAAATACACTGAAAATGAAAACTTTGAGATGGGACTGTACGACAAAACGATAGAGAATTGAGTAGTTTCGCAAAGAATACTAGTGGATTAGGCCTACATGAGATACCACAAAAAAAACGCGCCTACACTTCTACCTCGATGGTGGTGTAGAAAAGAGTTCAATGTTAATATTATATTGGCTAAAACAGAAAATAATAATTTACAACATAATAATATCATAATAAAATAAAATACTACTCGAAATAAAATTAACAAAAATTTTTCAATATATACGTATCTCACTTGTTTTCTACTTTCTTCCTTAGAGATTAATAATTTATTGGAAGACTTTGGCGACTGATCATTAATAATTTTCCTATTATATAAATTATTATATAAACAAAAATTTTATCGATCCAATAATTTGGGAGTTTCCGCTCGATAATTATTTCTTTGATACGTCGTTTGAGTTTATCCATCAATCGTTGAAAAGTTGACGGTGCCCCCGTTAATTCGTATGGCATCCGGAGCCATTCAAGCAAGCCTTTACCCTCGACAACAAACGCGGTAATCTTTTTACTGTTCTCGGACATGGGTATCTGGTGAAATGCTACACTCATATCCAGTGTCGATATTAATTTTGCGTTACAAAGTTGTGACAGTATTGAACCCATTTGGGGTAGGGGTACGCGGGCTTTTTCGTTTTTAAATTTACGGCTCTATAATCGATACAAAATCTGAGGCCACCGTTAGCCTTAGGTGCTACTACCGGTGAGCTGGCCCAATCACTATTGCTCCAAGCGACGTATTTCTTTTCAAGTAGTCTATCAACTTCCTCGTCGATAAATTTACGTATTACCTCGCTTCTACGGTATGGTTTTTGTCTGTGGGGGATAGGGTCGTCCAATTCTATCTCGTGTTCTATCAGGTTCGTGACGCCTACCGATTCCTTGTCGAATTTTGCGAATTCTGAGTCAAGAAAATTCTTTAGAATTTCTGTCTCGTTCGTGGTTAATGCTGTTAATTCTGTCGGGAAGAGGCATCGACGTGACAGGGGAAAAGAAAACTCGCTTCCCGTTAACGTCCACGTATTATTCTTTGCGTCGATTTTTACTTTGAAACTCAGGTAGAAATCCATACCCAAAATTATATCGTTCGATGCGCCTCGCAAAATACTAAACCAATGAGGGCCATATACGTCACCTATATCGATCATGAAACACGTTCCCTCCTCACTTTCTACTATCGAACTGTCGCCTAGGCAAATGCCTGAAATTGACGTGGAATCTGGCCTTACTTCCTGCATCTTATATTGTTCGACGCGACCGAAAGCCCTGGGGCTTATATAACTTCGCTCGCTACCAGAATCAATAATTCCATTTAAATTTTGGCCACAGATTTCGATAGTCACGGGAACTTTAGTGACGTATACAGGTTCTTTTGTCCCTTTCTCGTTTCTTAATATTCGTCTTTGAGTTAACCGATGCGACGGTTGGGTTGGAAAATTCTCCGGTTTCCAGGCCTTTAAAGTTTCTACGTTATTGTTTTCTACCGAATGTTTATTCGAAACCGTGCTCAAGTGAGCTATTTGGTCGTTAATCCGATTTACCGTTTGTTGACTCGAAACGGTGCTTAGCTGAATTATTTTTTCATTTCGATCTTCTTGTAACGTTAGTTCGTTTTCTTCTTCCGATAATTCGCATTCTTCGCCCGAATCATTATCGATTTCTACGGTTACGTAATCTTCATCCGCGTGACATGGCCCGATGAAATTGAATGGGTTTAATTCGAGATTTTCCAGTGGGTGTTTTAACGTTTTACTTTCATTGATTCTTAATACGTTCGCGGTTTCCGAGTTGTTTTTCTTTACGGGTTGACTAACTTCTTTTTCTTCCCCCTTACCATTGGATTCAATAACTGGAGGCGACGTTACTGTGGGTCTTGCCCGTTTCCCGGAAGGGTAGGGCAATTTTGACTTTCATGTCCCTTCTTCTGACAACGGCAGCATACCTCCTGTCGAGCGGCACTACAAAAGCGTGAGGTATGCCCTAGCTCTCCACAGTTATAGCAGAAGGCCTTAGAAAAATCTCTCTGGTTGTCGAAACGTTTTTTATTCGCGTCATCTTTCGGTGGGGGCCGATTATCTACGGATATATTTTTATTTTCAAATCGCGATAAATTTTGTTCTAGGCGTTGACGGACTAGAGGCTTGGTGTTATTCACAGTCGGTGGTCTCATGTTACGAGTTCTGGAATTTATCGCGCTTAAATCTGTCTGCGTGTTCGCGTCGGGTCCGTCGGATGTTTCGTCCTCGTAATCGTCCCTATCCTCGTCTTCGATTTCGTTCTCGATACAATTCAAATCGACTCGGTTTTTCACGAACTTGCCCCGTTTCCACTCGTTAAACTGTTTGTAAACATCGCCCCTGACGTTGGCGAAGTTGAGAAATTCTTCGTAATTATTTATTCGCAACCCGAGAATTTCGAGCATAATTCGTGGGTTAAATTTCCTGACGATTTGATCGATTTGTTTTTGGAATGGGGGTGGATTTACCATTCGTTCGAAAAGGAAACGAGCCCGGTACGTAAATTCGGCGAGAGTCTCATTCTTCTCGACTTTTAAATTCCATACCTCGGTAAAGAGATCCATATCATCTTTCTTAACAGCCCAGTTTTGTCGGAATGCGTACGCGAAATCTTTCCACGACTGCCATCGCGATTTATTTATTAAATACCACGTCCGATGTGGTCCCTCGAAAATCGCGGATAAACAGGGTACGAATATATCTTTATTTATTCCCGTTGTGTCGAGTTTTTCTTGTAGTATTAGCAAAAACTGATCGGGATCTTTCTCAGATTTTGGGAAATTTAATTTCCAGTCGCTGACTAATTTCGTTACACGAATGCCGGTGTTCAAATCCCACGGTTGATTTAATTATTGATTAAATTCCCTGTCCCTTCCACCGTACGCGTAAGGGGCCTGTTCTATCGGATTAGATTCATGTCCTTGCCACGAGAGACTACCCGGTCTTGTCACTGGCTCCGGCCGTGCTTCGAAAAAAGGCAAGGATGCTGTTTGTGAATTAACTGGCATAAATACTCGATTCTGATTCCGGGTATTCGAATTCGAAATCCCGGTTTGAAAATTAATATTTTCATTACCTTGACTCGAATCTTGATTATTTCCCGGTAATCTCAGGAATTCCTCGTTAGACACGAATTTCTCGTCAACCCTCATTTGACCGTTTAATGTCGTATATATAATCCCGATTTTACGTGAATTTTGCAAATTACCCTCCGGATTATTTACACAATTCGTCAAATTAATCGACTGCAATTCTCTTTCGATTGACATGTCACGAACTCTCATTGGTCTATCGGTTCGGAGTCCAGACGTTCCTCCCCGATTTCCCCCCACCGGAGTAAATGCACTCGCGTCCCTCGCGTGTGACAGTCGTCCTGTTCCCCACGGTGTCTCAACCCCCTCAGCTGGAAAGTTTCGACCCGTTGTTACCCTTTGCGGATTAAATTCGGAAAATGACACTCTGTCCATCCCCGTTACGTAATTATTTTCCCGATTCGCGTGATTTGATTGTTGGTTATTTACCGTCCAACACACTATTATTTTGGCTCTGGCCGTTTATTATATGGGACATACTCTCCATTCTTTGCTGTATCTCCTCTAATTTCGCCTTTAAATTTTCAACCTCAGATTTTTCTCCTGTATCAAAATTATTTTCGTTATTCGTGGCAGTTTCTACGCGTATTATATTGTTCAAATTACTCCCGGGATGACTTGGGGGGACCCGGGGGTTGTTGAGGTGGATCGTCCCCTGCCCCTACCCGCGGGTGTTGGCGGTCGCTGTTCGAGTATTATATCCCCCACTACATTTGCACCCGAGCCTCCCGGTATCGGCATATCTCCCGGATTTTGCATTGCTTGTCGCGTGTTACTTCTCAGTTGTCGACGAGGCGGGGAGAAAAACATTGAGGTATTCATTCGTTTAATCGACTTGCCGAATGATTTTATACCTTCCCGGATTTTTACATGATATTTAAATAAATAATTTACGCAGATCGACAACAGACGGACAATCGTGCGTCAATTCAATAAATTATTTCCTTGAGTTGACGATAGACAACAATATTTTAATAAGTTATTTACGTGGATTGACGACAGACGGACAATCATACGATTCAATGCAGTAACGTTATCTTCAATTTAATAAATCACGATGTATGAACCGACAACAGACGGACGATTTCGTACACGTAAAATATCACACAAATATTATTTCAATAATCCCAAATTTTAATCGTACATTTCCCCGAGAATATTTTCGTCTCTTCAATCTGTCGAAGTGGTCGATAATTTACATTTATTCGGAGGATTCTCCTTGCACGTTTATATTTTCTTAGTATACATAGATGAGAAATATAGTTGGAAAGAAAGAAAGCGAGAGAACAAGAGAAGCAGGTACAGAGTCCCTGAGCTTGGTCTTTGTGATGAAGTGTAAACAACTCGACCTTCACACCATATGTAAACACTCGACTGTTCGCTGGCGTATGCTCTTCGGTTACGCGCGACACTTTCTATCTCTCTAACGTGCAGAAAATTTTTCACAGACAAACATTCAATATATTAAATCGATTTATAATTCACTTCTTTCTCATTTTGAATATTCAATTTTAACATGAAATTTTCACAAAAATGTCCAACTCGAGCCCCACGTTGGGCGCCAATTGAGACAGGCTTTTTTTTTTATTTTACGTATAATCTTTTTCTTTCGACAATTTCCTTGTCGGGGCCGTCACCCGGCGCGGCCTGGGTCGAAGCTGCCGGGGCTCAAGAATCGATAATTTACAACAAATAGTTTATTTATGCAATAGTTGGACGCCAGTTGTTTTTTCGAGAAACAACAACGATAAATTTCTACTCAGGGAGTGAGAAAGGGAGTCGGACGACCCAGAGTAAGAAAGAATGAAGTAGAAAAATATATAGATAGGATGAAATGATTTCTTTACTTACAGCTTTGATTCGATATTACGTTTCTCGTACTCTTTATTTAAACGATTGGGCTTCTCGGGGATCGACTCTCGCAACGCTCTTGGTTTGACGGTATTTAATATAATCGATTACTGATAAAATATACGGACGCACACAATGAGTTCTAAGACAGAACTTTTCTAATGACAAATCGAACCTCGCTCGTCGAGGGTTCGGCGCAGAGTGTCGCACGAGCGCGTCGGGCTTCATGCCGGCAACCACGTGGCTTGCCGCGACGCATATTCGATTCGGCCTCCTGATTGGTCTAAGGGTTTTCTAATGGAAATTTGAGCACGCAAATACAAATTTATATTCGATAAGATTCTTATTCTCTAGGATTCCCGAGGAGCCCCGGGCAATTTGCTCCGACGGTAAGGCCAAATCGACATCTCCTGTCACATATATTATTATTAAGTTACAAAATACAGGACTCTGAATAATGTTACAGAAAATAAGTTCTCTACTGTTGGTTGATAAACCTGTTAAATGAGATAATAATTGCTCGCGGATGGAACGGATGGCGTGTGTAGAGAGATATATATATATATATATTTGATGCACGTAGAAAATGAAAGATACATAAATGAAACAAAATAGAGATAAATAAACATATAAAGCTGAGGGTGACTAATTGCAGACAATAATTCCTCGTTCGACGCCACAAGAGCACGGCTCGCGATCCGTCTCTCGTGCAGCACGTGGCGTGGCACGCTCAGTGTAATGGCGTCCACTCGCAATTCTCTCTCTCTATCTACATCTCGTCGTCTCGACGACTCGCTCGCAACTCCCGACGCATATCGTTTTTCCCTCGTGGCTCGCCGTAACGGTCGCCCGCATGGCCGTCACTGCCCCCCAACGCCATCTCTCGCACCACCATACAACAAACCTCCCCACGCTAACACGACTCATTATTCTGGCTTTAACAAACCTTTGAAAATGACCTAATTAGGTTCATTGCCTACTCGATTTTATAATAATTTTTGCTTTTTGAAAATGATAAAAATTGCAAAAATTACGTCAAGATTAATCAATAAAAACGCAAAAGTAATCTGTTTAGATAAAATTATTTGAATAACAATAATGATAATATTATTTTTTGGTAATTGTCTAGATTTATTACTTTTCCGAATTTTATTGTTTTTTTTTTGACGAAACCCTTCATTTAGGCACTAACAATGATAATCAGGCGGGGGAGCATGAAAAAGTTAAATAAATAAATACATAAAGAAATAAAAAAATAAAATCAGTTTTTTCATTTTATTTTTAAAAGTATTGATCTTAGAGAAAAATGTTCTTCTCAAAAGTTGTAGCTTATGAGAAGATTATTTTTTTATATTGTATACGTTTTTTGTCTAATCTGAAACTATTTTTTTCGAGATAAATGGGATAATCTCCATCTATCGCGCTATGTTCGTTAGACGCTGTATTATAATTGGGGACGACGACGAAATCCGTTGTTGCTATATACTAAAAGCTCTGGGTGGATTTGAGAGATCTTTTATACCTAAGCATAAACAAAGCCTTTGTCCCAAGCCAAAGCAGTATGTGTACAACGAAAATTTGGATGATACGTTAAAAATATTTGGTGGCCCTGAGAAGGGCCGGTTTTTATCGCTTATATTCCTGTTACTTTTCCATGATGTGAGTGTTGGTCAGAATATATTTGTGTGTGTGTGCGTGCGCATGTAGTATGTGGGGGGGCCATACGTGTGGTCCAGAGGCGAGTTTGAGTTTGGGTTTTTTTGTGTTTGTGTTTTTTGTTGGGTTTTTAGATGTATTCTTGACCACCCCCCTCCCTTTCCGAACGCCCCCCACCGGGGTTTCGCCCTTAGACCCCGCGTATGCCCCCCTCCCATACACTATATACACAAACACTTCGAGGGGTGGGGGGCGGTCAAGAATATACCCAAAATCCCAAAAAACCCAACAAATAAACATAAACACAAACAAACCCAAACTCGCCCCTGGACCGCGCGTATGGCCCCCACTCACTACACGCGCGCGCACACACACACACACACACACATACATTCACCCCCGCCACACATACACAGATATTCTGACTAACGCTCACACCATGGCAAAGTAAAGGAATATAAGCGATAAAATAACCGGCCCTCCTCAGGGCCACCAAATATTTTTAACGTATCATCCAAATTTTCATTGTACACATACTGTTTTGGTTTGGGACAAGGGCTTTGTTTATGCCTAGGTATAAAAGACCTCCCAAATTCACGTAGAGCTCTTAGTATAGAGCAACAAAGGATTTCGTCGTCGTCCTTTAATTATAAAACAGCGTCTAGCGAACATAGTGCGATAGACGGAGAATTATCCCATTTTTCTTGAGAAAAAATGGTTTAAACAAAATCGTATAAAATATAAAAGATCAATCTTTCCATAAGCTACGACTTTTGTACGAAACATTTTTCTTCAAGATCAGCACTTTTTAAAATAAAATGAAAAAACTGATTTTATTTATTTATTTATTTATTTATTTAACTTCATCATGCTTACCCGCATGATTATCATTTTTAATGCCTAATTGAAGGATTTTATCGAAAAAAAAAATAATTCTGAAAAGTAATCAATCTAGACAATTATCTAGTTTTAAATATTAAATTATTATGTCCAATTCTAATAATAAACGTTCACAACAAATATTATGAAAAATCAAATAAATGGTGATTTCGTAAAAATATTGATCAAAAAGGCATACCTTGTCTTCATTCCAGTCTGTGATAAACGAACAACGTCACATGTAATAACTTAAAACAAAACATCTACACCTTACTGAAACACTTCTGCGCGTGTACCAGCTTGCACTGACATGCGAAGCCCAGTTCCTATGCTTTTGGTGGTCTCGATCACCCCACTTTCATTCGGCACCACAGTTGACGAGGGTGCTCGTGGCACTGCATGGTTGTGTTATACACAGACGGCTTACCGATGCCACGCATACTACTCTGCCGCGAGCAGAGCCAATGGCAGACGTACGTTCTGTCTCTTCTACTCATACCGGCATAATATATGGGGGTGCGTGCGTTTCTCTCTCTCTCGCTCTGTCGCTGCTACTCTTACGGGCATAATATACTGGTATGGGGTGCTGATGCGATCTCTCTCTCGTCCGTTTCTTTCGTTCCTATGAATGCAGTGGAGTACGCGTGCGATCTCTCTCTTGCTCCGTCTCTCCTTCTCGTATAGTCATAATGCTGTGGGGGGTACGCTTGCGATCACGATCTCTCTCTCGATATATTAAATTATTATCATATAGTTCATTATTTTATAATGTGTGTCAATGAATCTCACAATATTTAATACTAAACATTATTCGTTTACATTTTAGTGATATTTTTTTTTCGAAATGTGGGACAAAAATTTTACCGTCTCAAACTTTCTTTGTATAGTAATTCATTTTGAAATAACTGATTTTCAATTAAGGTATTGCAAAATAAAAAAAAAAAAAAATGGGTGCGTGTGTAACGGCCCCGTCCTATAGCCTAAAAAACTCTTTTCCTTTCCCACGCCAGCTCATCAACTTCACTCTCGCTACCAGTCCACTCGCACGCTTAAACCTTACATATCAGCTAAATCTAATACTCCTTTCCGGTCAATCTCACAACCGTCAGCACCTTAGCTCCAGTTTGCCCTTGGTCCCACGGGCCTTGTTCCTCTGTCTTGACGACATCCCCTCCACTCTCATTAAGTCCTCTCCTTCCTTCACCTCATTAGCACTGCAGTTCATCATTAACCTTCTATCAGTTCGGACGTGCACTCCCGAATTATACCAACATGCCAATAAACTACCAATCTAAAATATCCCAAGTCTAACTTCATTTCAACTTCATTTAACCCGTTCGCCCATCACACGTGTATACACAGTACTCGCGTCGGAAGGGCATACTCTTCGTATGTGATCGACAAAATCCGCTTATTGTTATTCTCATCAGATGAAAGAATAGTGAGAGGGAAAGAGGAGAGATTGACATGCATGAGAACACGAAATGACAGGATTGTCCTTATTTCACACTGTTCTATCCGTTGTATATGTATGAGTTTACAGCTGAATTTACTGTGTCTTCGTACCTCGTGTCGACGTTGGCGTTACAAATTTTATTTGTATAGAAGGGGGGGGGGCAGAAAGAATTGATAGGGTGAGCAAAGAAGTGGGAATTAGTTACAGATATGAAATCAATTTTACTTGTATAAGTATACACTACCGTCCATAAGTATGGGGACACTCGCCCCAGATCTGAGCCACACAAGAAGTTGTATCGCTTTTTGAAAAATGAAGATATCTGAATTTCCCAAGCGGCGTTCTAAGAAGGACATATTTAGCTTCATTTACCTTTTTTGGAAAAATTTTTGCGATTTTATTTGAGCCCAGTACGCACTTTGAAAGATGGTTATTTTTTGGCTTTTTTTGGAGGGTGGAAATTTTCCCGCATATCTCGTAAAAAAAATTTTTCAACTTTTTTTTCCATGAAAAACTTGAAGCGGGGGAGTACAATCTTCAATCTTATTTTTTGGAAAATTTTTTACGATTTTTTTTTGCAAAGATATTCAACTTTTTGCAAAAAACGACCATATTTATAACGGGTAGTCTCACTCTGAAACTACTGGGTTTTCGTAAAATTACTAAGAGGGTAAAAAGTTGCATACAATCATTTTGGATATATAAAATTTTTTTCAGAATTAAAAAAACAAATTGGAAAAAAAAATTTTTTTTCAAAAATTAAAAAAAAATTTTTTTCAAAATTTTTTCTTAAATCAACGAAATTTTTTTTTTATCGTGAAAAATCGGGTCTCTTACCTCATCTACACGGCCTTTTCATCGAAAAAGCCACCTTTCGCTGCGATTACAGCTTTGACGAGACGTGGCATCCGCTCGACATTCGAAACAAATGTAAACAAAACGACGATGAAAAAGCCGTGTAGATGAGGTAAGAGACCCGATTTTTCACGATAAAAAAAATATTTCGTTGATTTAAGAAAAAATTTTGAAAAATTTTTTTTTTTAATTTTTGGAAGAAATTTTTTTTTTCGAATTTGTATTTTTAATTCTGAAAAAAATGTGATACTTCCAAAATGATTGTATGCAACTTTTTACCCTCTTAGAAATTTTACGAAAACCCAGTAGTTTCAGAGTGAGACTACCCCTTATAAATATGGTCGTTTTTTGCAAAAAGTTGAATATCTTTGCGAAAAAAAATCGTAAAAAATTTTCCAACAAATGAGATTGAAGGTTGTACTCCCCGCTTCAAGTTTTTCACGGGAAAAAAGTTGAAAAAATTTTTTTACGAGATATGCGGGTAAATTTCCACCCTCCAAAAAAAGCCAAAAAATGACCATCTTTCAAAGTGCGTACCGGGCTCAAAAAAAATCGCAAAAATTTTTCCAAAAAAGGTAAATGAAGCCAAATATGTCCTTTTTAGAACACCGCTTGGAAAATTGAGATATCTTCATTTTTCAAAGAGCGATACAACTTCTTGTGTGGCTCGGATCTGGGGCGACTGTCCCCATACTTATGGATGGTAGTGTATATGTATCTGTAAGTAAAAAATTGGGATAAATTAACTCTGTTCTCTTATTCTATACTATTTTCATTGCACTCATGTCTATTATTTATAGAACTAGGGTCCACCACGCGCGCGAGCGGTTCTCTGATAGCACTGCAGCGCGCTAATCTAGTTTCGATGCTCGACTAATCAACTGTCAAACTGACAGTTGTGACAAACTGATAACTGACAAACTGAATTTGATCACGAATCCTTGTCCGCTAACCGACCAATCACAAGACGAATAAAACGACAATAATGGATTCGATTATTTCGATATCTTCGATAAAATCTCGTCACCTATGAACTTTTTACGAGTTTGATCGTCTAATTCTACAATACCAACAATTGGATTATGATAACTCTAATATGACATAAAATGCTTCAAAGCTATTTTGTCGATATTTTTTACAAATACGGTATCTATCGTTGTACTACCTTTAGTGGTCGGATCATTCCTGCCATTGATCATTTTTAACGAGAAATGTTTTTTTCTAAAAATTGAAGGAGTGATTCAGCCTGTGGCAATGAAAAATTGACGTTCAAATCTTCTGCGAGAATTACCAATTCATTACGGTAATACACAAGGTCTCCTAGCATATCGGCTAAAACTTGAGAACTGTCTATTGTTAAGGGCAATAATGCTTTAGCGATAAACTTCATAATATTTTTAATCGATGTATTGGGCGAAATATAAATTGCTATCAAAGTAATTTTCTGATCCGAATTATTTTCCATTTTGCATTGAATTGCACATAGGTCTCCTATTCTTCCAGAATTCGACACGGTGACCTCTCCGTCACTGGGCGAGTAAGGGGTCTTAATTTTCAAGTGAGGCGTTACAACGTAACATTCGTCCCGTTGATGGTGGTAAATGGTGACTCCAGAATTCCGTTTTTCTCTTCGCGTTGAAATCGTACAATAAAATCAAAATTCGGGACCGTTGTTGATGGCTCGTTTCCTTTCATGAACGTTTCTGAAAGCATTATAATCTTTATATGTTGAAACACTCTATCCATGAGATCATTTGAGTGTACGTTCAAGCTTTGACAATTGAATGAAATTATTGATAAGCCCCTCCTTGAGCTGATACAATCAAAAAGCTGTTTTTCCAGTGTGATATATGGATTCTGATGCAGTCTGGTCATTTCGTGTCGCAATGAATAAAGGTGTTCACTTAAGAGAATAACCCTTTTCATATCGATGGTTAAATTCCATAGGGGCGTATAAGCTATCCTTATGCATAACCGATACGCCCCTTTGGCATTAGTCCATCGATATATATACATTAAAAAACGTCTTTATTATTTCAAATGAACGGACAACAACTATGAGAAAATTACCGACGGTACAAAATGTTGGAAGAAATATTAAGCTTATTGATAGATAGGTAGAATGTGGAGGTACTTTCAGGTAGTTAAATAAATCACGTACGATCGAACGGAGGAAAACTCCGGAGAGCGTATTTCATTTTTTTAAATGGAAGCACATTTTGCAATATCTGAAAATACCTCCACATTCTACCTATCAATCAACCTTAATATTTCTTCCAACATTTTGTATCGTCAGTAATTTTCTCATAGTTATTATCCGTGTATTCGAACTAACAAAGACGTTTTTTGGTGTGTATTATGAAAAGGGTTATTCTCTTGAGTGAACACCTTTCCGATACCAACTACCTGCTTTCCGGTAAAACGAAAGTTCTAACGAATGGTGGTGAACATTATACATGCCGCAGGAAGCGCAGTGAGTTCACACATAGGGTGGACTCACACATTCAACGCCGGATAGAATGGCACGCGTACGCACCGCTGTCTACTAATGCACGTATACCCAGGTATAGTATGGATGACGAAGCTAAGCCATAGCACTATGGATGGTGAGGCACTCGCTTTCTCGCTTACAAAGTATACCTCTCGGTTTAACAGAACAGGACAGTAACGCTCTGTTCACTTCAAAAAAATTTGTAACCAGTTGGGATCAAACCGACGACCACGTGCCTACAAGCATAATAATCTGGGGTACTGGTACGATCTGTTTCTCGCTCTGTCTCTACTACTCTTACAGGCATAATACACTGGGGTGCTGGTGCGATCTCTCTCTCTCTCGCTCCGTCTCTCTTACTCGTATAGTCATAACTCAGTGGGGTATGCGTGCGATCTCTCTCCACGCTAGTTCGCTGTGCTGTGCATCTCTCTGTTTCTCTACTGCACGACCCTATAGCACTATCTCTCCGATCGCTTGCAGTATAAACACGCGCTGAAAGGCCTCAGTCTCTGCCGGTGCTTGGACGTACGATAGTACTGGCCATATTCGTGGAAATGTGACAGCTCGGCGACATTGTATGTCCGGTTTCCTATCTACCTGGCCCCGAGCTGGCGCATTTCCACAAAAAAGCCCGATATATGGGTTCTACAATTTTTACTTCACTTCTAAATTAAATTGAAATGCCATCTACAAACGCTTGTGTTTACCCAATATATATTTTATTCAGATTTTTAAGCTTGAATTTGACCATTTTTCGCATACACCCAAGATAAACAACGTTCGGGGGTAGTTATCCCGTCCAAAATTTTTTTTGGGAAAATCCTAGAACACGTCAATTTTTGTTTGCGTTCATACGTAATATATATTTTTTTCAGATTTTTAGACTTTAAATTAACCATTTTTTTTTATAAATGTAATCATATTTAGGGGGGGGGGTGGTTCACCCTCTTAATTTTTTTTTTATAATTGAGAAATTACATTTTTCATTTCTCGTTATAAGAAAACTTGTGCAGTTGGTTTGGTTAAAAAATATTATGTTTTTATGGGTGAAACAACGAAGTTGATGCTTCACACTTCCATCTTTGGAGGGTAGTTTCACCCCCTTTAAGTATTTTTTGGCCGATAAAAAAAATACGTGTCGTTTAGTTTTCGATGTACTACAACATATCGGTACGTGAGTCGAAAAGTATGACACCTCAGATTAATGCCCGAAACTATGAAACCTCCATTTAAATTTACCCGGAGGTGTCATAGTTTCGGACATTAATCTGAGGTGTCATACTTTTCGACTCACGTACCGATATAACATATGAGATAAATCAAAATCGGAGAGATCGACCTGGGATACCTTCCTTGTGAGTAACATAAATGAGTTTAGTCTCACCCATGTGCCTTATACACCGTGTTCCCGCCGCGCTAAGAAGGAGAAAGCAAAGGACTGCACAAAGCGGAGACGAAGAAAAAGAACGCTATGTATAAGCTATATGACTTATACTCTTTCTCTCTCTCTCTCCAAAAGAAAATCTTTTGTCTCTTTTGTGTCAAGAAATATGACGATTTTTCGTGGCGCGACCATGAAATTTAACTCTCAATGCGCCTAAAAGAAGTTTCACTTAAAAAAAAAACCATCAACTTGTAGGAATCGAACGGCCGCTCAAGCCTGGGCGCTATATACCACGCGGCATTATGGTTGGGCAGGGATTTTTTTTCGTATCATAGGGGGGACAGCCGTGAGTGTAAAACCGAGTTTTCAGGACGGGGGGTATTGTCATTCGGTTGCCATCTTTAAATTAAGGGTGTAATTGTTTTTTTTTATTTGTCTCCGTAACCGTGAGGCTGAAAAAAATTTTATAGAAAGCATTTTTGTAGCTTATACAATTATCGATAACTTTTCTCCATAACTTTTTCGTCTAAGAACAATAATAAAAACGGTATGAGCAGAAAAATACGACAAATGAGGAGATTAAATATTTTAAGGTGAGATAACTAAAAAATTTTAGATCCTACAATAAAAATGCTTCTCAGCTTTTTTATAGAGCATCTCCTAAAAAAAACAATTTGACCTGTTTAATTTTTTCATTCGGTTTGTTTTTATTGATTTTTTAGCTTTGCGGAGGAAAGAAAGTAGAGAACAAGTGAGATATGTAGGTATTGAAAATTTGTTGTTAATTTTATTTCCAGTAGTATTTTATTATTATGATATTATTATGTTTTAAATTATTATGTTCTGTTTTAGCCAATATAATATTAACATTGAACTTCCATCCACACTACCGTCGAGGTAGAGTTGTAGGCGCATTTTTTTGTGCATGGTATCCCCTCTAGCCCTAATCCACGAGTATTCTTTGCGAAACTACTCAATTCTCCTTCGTTTTGAAGGGCCGGATTGCGGGTCATCTCCGGTAGGAACGTCATCATCGATGAAAATCGCAGGTTCTTCGTCTAACGCGCAGCTACACCTCCACCTGAACGGTGGTGTGGAAAGGTATTCAATGTTAACCCCTAAGCTGCAAGAAAAATTTCACGCGAGTATCCCAAACGCGGATAAAAATAAGTATTTGGATTTTCACGAAATTTGGTAACCCGGGGTTTTCGAGGTCGCTGATTACGAATCTGCCTTCAAAATTCAGTAATTCAAAATAGTGGATCCAGTATGGTGGAAAAAATGCAAAAATTGGTTTGAATCGGATGAAACTTGGTACTCCGTGGTTTTCGAGGTCGCTGATTATAAATCTTCCATCAAAATGCAGGAATTAGAAATGGCGTATCCAATATGGTGGACCAAAACGCAAAAATTGGTTCAAATCAAATGAGATTCTATACCTGACGGTTTTCGCGGTCGCTGATTACAAATCATCATCGTAATCATCCCTATCACAATCAGCGACCTCGAAAAGCCCAGGGTACCAATTTTTGTGAAAATCGATCGACCCAATCACGAAATAATCGGTGTGCGCCATATGGCGTCAATGCCGCTTAAAGGGTTAATATTATATTGGCTAAAATAGAAAATAATAATGTAAAATATAATAATATCATGATAAAATAAAATACTACTCGAAATAAAATTAACAACAATTTTTCAATACCTACGTATCTCACTTGATTTTTACTTTATTCTCTCCGCAACGCAAAAAAATCAATAAAAACAAACCAAATGAAAAAAGTAAACAGATCAAATTGTTTGATAGGAAATTTTTTATTTTGAAAAAATTTTCTGTATGTAGTATTTAGACTGCGAAGAACTGGGATTTTTGAAAAATTATTTTGAATAATTTAAGACTCTACGGACATAAAAGTTTGCAAAATAAGAAAAAAAAATCCCAGTCTCCGTTGAGTTGAAGCTCAATGGAGAACTGGGATTTTGTAATTTTTTATTTTGAAAAATTTTTCCGTATGTAGTCTTTAGACTGCGAAGAACTCGGATTCTTTAAAAGGTATTTTGAATAATTTAAGACTCTACGGGCATAAAAGTTTGCAAAATAAAAAATTAAAAAAATCCCAGTTCTCCGTCGAGTTGATGGTCAACGATTCTTTGCAACCAGGAGCCCAGCAATATTTCATTGTCCTTTTTTTCAATTATTTTATCGTAACGAAATAAATGTATTATTCACGACTGCTCATACGACGGCTATAATTCTGAGGATATGATTCCGTCGAGTTATTTCACATAGGGTATAGAATTTGTATAGAACACAAACGTGGCAACGCTGCTATTGAACTTGGCAACGTTTACTCCCTCGAGGGGGCACTTGTTCTTTCTCTTACGCACGAATCACTGTTTTCGGTCTTTTTTGCTCTACTCGGCACGCACTCCCCAATGCTCCAGCATAGGGAATGCTCCGTCCATCCTGTATGGTCTAAGGCCGTAGGGATAGAGAACGAGACAGTACTAGAGAGAGAGAGAGAGAGCACTGCGTGCCCCTAACTCCTAACCCTTCTCGCACTGCTACGAAAGGGAGAGAGACAACTTCGCTGCCCCTCACTTATTTCTCGCCTAGTGGCCTGTGCCACTCTCCCTACACTGATGCTCTCTCCTCCCGTGCCGCTTCCTTCTCTCGCGATTGCGGATGGACGTACGGGACTACGGGTACGGGACAGACGCACGGGACTACGGGTACGGGACGGACACACGGGACTTAAACGAAATTAGTCCCCGCAATCGAGGCAGTGATGGTATTTTATGAACTGTTTTGGCAACATCAACAACACGTGCGACAGTTTCGATAGTTTCACCGTTCGCTTCTAAATCGTGTTTGAACAAGAGACAAATTAAATAGCTAAATCACTGTGTAGGCTATAGGACAATGCTGTGTTCGAGAATTAGTTTTCGGCTACAGCTTGGCGCACAGCGCAAAGCTGTATGTTGTTGATAGCATTGGGTAAATCTGTGTACAGTTCGAAGTATTGTTAGTTGGATAAGAATTGCTTGATCATCGGGCAAGATCGCTCCGTGCAAAATTACGCAAAAAATCTGAAAGTATAAGCTATAAGCTCAGAAAAATCGAATTATTGCAAGTCGATACAAATAGGTACATATACAGTATTTTCAGAGGTTAGTATTATGTTGTAAAATGTTGAAGTTTTTATGAATATTTTATGTAAACTAGTCAAATAATAATGATTATATTTATTTTTCAGTATTTCAGTGTCAAATAAAACACGGTTTACCCATGACACTACAGCTATATTAATGGAGAATTAAAAGATGTATACATTTCAAGTTGGTCCATGCATATTGTATATGACGCAGTTTTAAAAAACAAGTAAGTTACTGATTCTCATTATTTTTTCATAACTATATAGGTTATAGATAGTAGATTGAAATAAGTATTTAAAATTCTAAAAGTAATACCCATGATGAGCAATGGTTCATGTAAAGAATTTGCTAGAACTACACAGCGTACTTAAACTTCAAGTATCAGAAGATTTGATCAATTAATAAGACTATTTTTAACTATGGAAAAATAAATAGAAGGTATACATTTTATCTCAATTTATATCATACGTCTGGCATATTTATTACTTCACGTATCTTATCCTATTTTAAAGATTTTTTTATTTTACTTTTCACAAATATATTAAAAACAAAATTTTCACATGTTCGCTCAAAAACTGTTGACTACCTGTTGTGAGATTCTTGATCATCGAATTTTTCATGTAACGCTTACTACCTCTTCTTTTGGCATCCAACCTGGCTTAAGATTGTCTTACTCATGGTCCCAAAGTTTCTTATTCTTCACAAAATCTCAATCAAAACCAACTAATTATTTTCTTGACTTTGCTATCGACTAATTTGCCAAGTTTCATCAATTAAAACACTCATAATAATAATGATCCTACTTGCCACGCTCCTTATTAAAATTCACTTGAAGTTATTTTTTAAACTTTCTCTACTGGCATAATTATTCCAAATTTTATTTCACTACTTTCCAGAGAATATGAGTCTATAATTTAATTTTTTTACAACAATCATAATATCCATTTCCAATCATTTTGATCAATTTAATAGTAATTTTAAAAAAACTCAGCTTTGCTAAAATGTGAATTACTAAAATGACTATTTAAAAGCAATTCCACCAATTATAACCGATGTTTGGGCCCGAAAAAGTAGATTTGCCTTTATTTTTTCCTCGCATTCCTATCGTTCACGAGGAATACGACATTCAATTTTGAAGTCAACATTATTAGGCGCAGTTTTAACGTATCTTTAACGTCACAATAAAAATTCGAAAAAATACGTTTTCTATCTGAAAAACTCTCAGCTTTTCTAACCCATTTTTTATTTTTTACTAACTTTGCTAAAACCAACTCAAAAATACGTTTTTTTTTTTAAAAGGCGATATCTCCTGTGCCGCAATGTTTTATCATTGTTTTGAATTTTTATTTTGAAAGCTGAGATTTTTTCAGTACGATACCTAATATTTCAGAGTGGGATGGTGCGACAGGAAAATAAAACCCTTTCCTCGACGTCAACGCTCGACTCGACTCCTCGGGTCCTACCGTACCGAGACCCCTCGGTTATTCGTTAAGCGCGATACAACTATAAGGATTCGCCGAGACAATACTCCTCACACTGCTGGAAATAAGAAGCACGTGTCAATCGATTGGTCATCGATGACGCGTGCGCATTAGAAATTACGCCTAACGAGCGACGAGCGAGCCGAGAGACGACACTTCGCTCACGTCTTTTGTAAGAGCCAGATCAGTTCCCGAGGAGTCTTGTCGCGGAAAATTATAAAGAACATTAATCTTAGTCGAACTAGTGTGAATTTTGTCGAATCTTTCGACAAAAGGTCACGAGGTCTCGAGTTCTATCGTCAATAAAAAGTAATAAAGATTTGTAGTAAATTCGTCGTGTCTCTCGACTGAATTTGCCGTGTTAAAGTTTTGTCGTAAATTTGTCGTGTCTTCCGACTGAATTTACAGTGTATTTAATTTGTCAAGTAATCAGGGGTGAGAGTGTGGCCGAAGGCGTTTGTCGAACGAGAATAATCGGGATTCAGCCGAAACGTAAGTCAATAAAGAGAATTTATATCTTTGTCTTGGACTTTCTTTACTGCACTCGCAACTCTTTGTTTCTGGTCCTCCAACTGTACCCTCCCCTTCTGATCGTCTCATTGTTAAGGGAGCTAGTCGTAAAAGAGAAATAAATAGATAGTTTATTAATTTTCTTAAAATTAATTGGCGCCCAGCATTAAAATCGAATAAAGAAAACGAATTAGAGCCCTGCCAGCCGACGGACCACGGCCGCGGCAGGAGAAGGCATTTCGACGTAGTAAATCGTCTCTGTAAAAAAAAAGCCTGTCTCAATGGCTACGGGGTCGCACGTGAGCTACGATTAATTGATAAAGAGCGATAAGTAAAGTTGTCTTTATTTTTGCCTTTATAAATTAATCGTACTTAACGCGCGACCACGTGGCCATCCCATTCTGAAAATATATGGTTTCTTACCGAAAAAATGTCAGCTTTCAGAATAAAAATTAAACAGAATGATCAAAAATCGGGGCGCAGTAGAAATCGCTGTTTTTTTTTTACGAAAAATGTGTTTTTGAGGTGGTTTTAGCAAAGTTATTAAAAAATTGAAAATAGATTCGAAAAGCTGAGATTTTTTCAATAAGAAACCAAAATTTTCAGAATGAAACGGCCACGTGGTCACGCGTTAGGAACGATTAATTTATAAAGACAAAAAAAAAGACAATTTTACTTATCGCTCTTTATCAATTAATTGTAACAAACGCGCGACAAACATGTCCTAATATGTTATGTCGAAGGAGTAGGGATAGGAGTGCGCGCTACGATACATATAGATATACATATATACGCACGTGTTAATTTATCTATGTTTAAAATTCGATATTTCGAAAACTATTGCGAGTCGCCAAAAATCCTTTTAAGAGGACTCTTGTATAGTCAAATATAGAGGGCGTATGCCAAATTTCAAGGTGAAACACGGTTTTGGACGTTCGGAATTTTATTCTTTTTATTTTATTTTTGATAATTATTTACTTTGAGGACTTTTCCGAATTTTGTAAAATAAAAGTAAAAATGAATAATTACCTTATTTTTCAACAGCTGATTACTTTCAAACACAATAACTATAATATTTTTAAATTTGCAATCCACAATATTTGACCGTGAAAGCAACTATATAGCTTAATATTAACATAGCGTACATTTGAGATAAGAATTATTTTGAATAGTTTATATCATAGAACTTGTATTAAGATTTTTTTTTTTTTTTAATTCTATGATCAATATTAACTGTCAAAAAAAATTATTGAAATTTTAATGAAAAATAATATGTAATTTGATTTCTTTTATTATTCACACCGTGTTGTTATTTTTTTCTGAAATAATGCATTATTTTTTGTTGCAGGTCAAGTCTAATGAAAATGTAATCCTGAGCTCAGAAAGAACGGTACGTCGCAGAGTATCTGAACAAAAAAAGTTATTCTATGAAGAAATTACTGAATGTTTTAATAAGTTTCGAGACATATGTCAAAATTTTACTCTAGATGATAGCAATGCATTGAAAGAAATAGAGAAAAGTAAATCGCGTGATGAAATTCCTTTAGTTAATCAGGCTTTAAATAGTATGTGCTTAATGAATACATTATGTACAGAAAAAAAGACATCGCTTGATCAATTAATTGCAAACCAATTAAAACGTCGTGTACATGAAGTAGTAGAAAATGAAGTACCAGTTAAACAACAAATATTTGATGTAAATCTCGCTAAACAGCATGCAATAGCAGACGATGTTCTTGGTATCAATGATGAAGATAAAAAAAATACAGACAAAAATTTTAATTTAAAATACTTTTTGCAAAATTACAATGATGAAGAATCTGACAAAGAAGCAGAAAATTGTTCAGAAGAAGATTTAGAATATTTACTTCTAGATGAAAATGACGATAAAGCAAAATTCATAAATGAAATTCGAGAACTTTGCCTAAAATACGTTCACAAGATTTCACACGAATTTATTCAAGAATTTATAAAAAAGTTAAGAAAAGAAACTGGTGCACCCTTTCCAGAAACTGCCCGAACTTTCTTGAGAACTCCTAGAAATGTTAACACTCGTAAAATGGAATCAGGAGAATATTGTCATTATGGACTTTAGAGTGCATTGAAATTGTTTATTGATATGTATATACATAAAGGAATTATTGTCGATTGCATAAAACTTCTTGTCGGTATCGATGGTGCTCCCCTTGCTGTTTCTTCGGAAAAAGGGTTATGGATTATTGCTTGTTCGGAAAATATACTGAAGCTAGTTGAAGTACTTGCGATTTATCATGGCGAAGATAAACCATCTGACGTCAATGAATTTTTGAAAGAATTTAAAGAAGAAATCGCCTATTTTCTTAATAATGGAATAGAGCATAAGGGTAAACATTATTCCGTAGGTTTTGAAGCATTAGTGTGTGATGCACCTGCGAAATCATTTGTTTTATGCGTCAAGTATCACTCTGGATATTACAGCTGCACAAAGTGTACTATCCAAGGTGAATTTCACGGTGCAGTACATTTTGCTGGATGCATTTCCACTTTAAGGACAGACGAAAAAGTAAAAGATCGGCAGTACAATGATTCATTAGGTGATGATTATCAAAGAAATGGAGAAACAATTCTAAAAGATATTCCAAAATTTGGCTTAGTTACCAATGTTGTGCTTGATTATATGCATATGATTTGTCTTGGCGTAATGTTGAAATTAATTGAACTATGGATAAAATCAGTAATAAGTGATTCAGATATTGAAAAAATATCTGAAAGATTAAATGATTTAAAAGATTTTGTACCATCAGACTTTTGTAGAAATCCTAGACAATTTAGAAAAATTCGACGTCTATGGAAAGCTACAGAGTTGAGGCAGTTTCTTTTATACACTGGTCCGATTGTTTTATTAAATATTTTACCAACAGAATTATACATCCACTTTTTATATCTACACATCGCTGTCTCTGTGTTAGTAAACCCAATTTTATGTAAGAATGAGGTTTATTTAAACTTTGCCGATCAGCTGTTAAAACATTTTGTTAACGACTTTGAAGTTCGCTGTGGAAGGAAAAACGTCACATTTAACGTTCACAATTTACTACATTATAGTTGCAGACGCAAGACGCTTTGGACCATTAGATCATTTTAGTGCTTTTAGATTCGAAAATCTTATAAGAAAAATTAAACAGCTTGTAAGGAATGGCAATCAACCTCTTAAACAAATTTGGAAGAGACTTGCAGAAATTAGATCATGTAGAGTATATTCAGATGATACTAATGTAAAATTTGATATATCAATGTATCGCCCGATGCAAGAAATCCACGTTTTCAAAAAAGATTTGATTATCATAGATTGTCGCAATGAAAGTAACAGCTGTGTTTTATTAAGTAATGGTAATTATATTCAGTGCTACTACTTTATGAAAACCGAAAATAGTAACGTTAAAGTTATTGGAAATGTGTTAAAAGTAGTCGATAACTTTTACAAAGAACATTTGAAGGACGCATCCGATAAATTACATATAAAAATTGTTCGAGAAACTGAAACGAGGCAGCCTACAGCTTACCCGGTTGAATTAATTTTAGCTAAAGTATGTAAATTTCCTTTAAAAGCCAAGAATTATTTTGTTGTTATACCGCTAATCTACACTTATGTACAATAACTCTTTCATTGCAAAGTTTCATTGCATGTAATTGTATACTTTCGCGATTAAATAGTACCTATATAATTCACTACAGGGCAAAAAAAAACTTTTTGTCCTGTAGTGAATACGATATTTTATACACCAAGGGAAAATCACTTTATTTCTCCGTGGTGTATAAAATATCGTATCCACCACAGGGCAAACGTTGTTTTTGCCCTTAGGTGCATCATATACTGTTAAATCTTATCTTTCGATGTAAGTCAAAAAACGATGAATGTACAATGGACTTGCTTAACCCATTAAGTGCCAAGCGAACATTTTTGAGTCGATTGAATTTTGGCTTGGAAAACAGGTAAAATAAACAAAAACCGATAAGGCTAGAATGGTTTTCTATGTAAAATTGCCTGTTCTTTCCGAATTCAGCGCCAGAATTTCAAAATTTCGCATGAAAAGTTAATATAACTGCTCAAAGTTGATAAAAAATTTTATTTTCAAAAATCAACTCGAGGTATATTTCTCAGTTTTACTTCAATATAATACTGCTGAAAACAAGTTTGTATTATTATATTAGGTTCATAAATATTATTATGATAATGCTGGCAATAAATTTGCTTAATTTTTAAAATAGCTGCTCCAACATGGCGGCTGTAACAACAAAAATCAATCATATACCTAAAACCATAAGTAAGTACTCATTTTTATACGTATTCGAGGTACATATTTGATTTTTGTTGTTGCAGCCACCATATTGGGACAGCTATTTTAAAAATTGAGCAAATTTATTTCCAACGTTCTCATAATGATATTTATGAACCTAATATAACAATATAAACTTGTTGTAAGGAATATTATTGCAGTAAAACTGAGAAATATGCTTTGAGTCGATTTGACAAAAATACAATTTTTTGGCAACTTTGAGCAGCCATATAAACTTTTGATGTGGAATTTTAAAATTCTGTCGTTGAATTCGGAAAAAAATAGACGATTTTACATAGAAAACCATTCATACCTATTCTGTTTTTGTTTATTTTACCTGTTCTTCAAGCCAAAAATTAATCGATTCAAAAATGTCCGCTTGAGACTTAATAGGTTAATAATACTTTTCTCAGACTGTTTTTTGCTTAAATTTGTTTTTAAATTTTATTCGTATCATTTTTAGAGTATTAGAGTCATTACTTTCACCAATTTAAGTGGATAATAAAAAAAAAAACAAAATTTTTTCACTTTGACTTGATGTAATTTAAGGAAATTTTGTTTTTTTTCTGTAAAAATGGAATCCAACAATATTTTTCAAAGCAATTGACGAATTTTACTATCTAGAAAAAACCTTCACAATTTAAACATAGATTTTACAATTTTTCAAAATAATGTCTTGAAAAATCAGTCTTTTTCACAATAAAAAAAGTTGTGCCACAAAGTTTTTAATTTGAAATTTTTATACCCACTTTTATTTTCATGAAGACTTGTAGAAGTTTAAAAAAAAAAAATTAATTCCATATTTTTTAACGTGAAAGAGATATAACAATTCCTATGCAAGTTTCGCACTGAATAAGTTGTTAAAGTATTAACTGCCGGGCGAGAAATTACGATTGAGTAAGAATCGTTGTATCTATTTTTAATAAAATATATGGAATCAAATACTTTTTGAATAACTTCTATAAATCTTTACGCCAATTTAAGCGTGTGTAAGTTTCAAATTCGAAACATTTAAACGCAATTTTCGTAATTTAAAAAAAAATCGGATTTCCCTAGACAATTTATTTTTATTCGAAAATAATTAATTGTTATTCGATCATAATCTGTAAATCGTAATCTCTGTAATTCGGCGATAATAGTGCAACATCTAACGACTGTTAATATACATGCACTCTTGAAATGTTTATTTGTACGGCTTTTGTGAAACGATATGTACTTTTTCATCGTTCTCTCTAAATATATTATTTGAGTTTAAAAATTACAAAAAGTTGTTTAATCAAATTGAATCCGACGTTCGATCATTTGAAATTATTTTATTTTCATAATTACCAAAGGTGTCACTGATATATTTTACAGAGAACGATCACTTATGATAGTAATAATGTATTAATTAAGGCTTTTATGTAAATCAGTATTGTATTATTTTAAGGCTGTTATTCGATAAATAATATGCATTTTTACTTCCTGAAACAAAAATTATCATTTATCTTGAGAACTGAGTCATGTAATGAATAAAAAAATGTGATTGATAAAAAATTTTTTGTATGTATATAAAAACTTTTAAAAACGTATTATAAACGTCATTATACCGTTTTCATAACGTCTATTTAAGGTAAGTAAAACGATTTTATGCCGTTTTCATAACGTTTCTGATTTTATTCGCAGGATATTTATGTAGATAAAATACTTATAATACACGTTAATAAAACGTTTATATTTCGTCTGTACTAAAAAATAAAAACGTTTTAAAAACGTCTAGATACCGTTATATAATGGTTTGAAAGACGTGTAGAAAACGTCTTTAACACGTTTCTGTCAGCATCTGTAAACTTTTTGGGGAAAAAATTGCGGCCAAAATAACGTTTGAAAGACGTTTTTAAGACGTTTTTTCGGCCATTCAAAAGAGACGTTTTTGCGTGTTTTTGTAAACGTCTTAATAACGTTTTTTTTAACGTTCTGTGTTAGCAGGGTAGTTATTGTCCAATGGTAAGCATTGTTTAAAAATTGTGTCTTTGTTGTGATTTTCATCAGCGTGCAATAATTAATGTTTATATAGTTCAACAATGGCTATGCAACCACATTAAGTAAATACCTTTTTGTAGTGAAAATATTTAACTACTCCCGCGGCATTTATAAAAGATTGACACACGATGAGCTGTATTATATTATATATATATATGACAAGCGGACTTTAAGGTTATCCATTGGTATTTGAGCCCGGTTTTTTCTGCCGGAGAATTTGATATGAAGTTATTTCACTTGGAAAATCATTTTACGTAATGCTAGAAGCTTTCGGTACAATCTTCCTCAAGATGACACAACCTGCTTCCCACAAGCGTCAGATATATTTTTGATCATATGTCCCAATTTTCTTTCAGGAACAAAACCTGTACAAATACAAATATGAGGAAAAGGCAGGCGAAGGCGACGTCTTCGCAAATCAACTTTATGGTCGATTATTTGGTCCAAAATCCCCATGTTGCCACAGGAAAATTGTGAAAGAAAATAGCGCGTTACATTCATTAATTTTAAGTATTCTACATGTAATTATATGAAGTGCTAATATTAAGGTTGCAATAATAAGAATTATATCTCATGTTATTTGCTTGTTAAGATGTTTAATTTATATGGTCATTTAACCTGCGACTGAAATGCCATATTTTTTTATATATGAAATGAATAACTCGTTGCAAAATATTTAAAAAATTGAAAACAAAACGCATGATTTATTCGTTATTAAAATACACCTGGTAAAAACTTTATACAATTTCATTGGTAAAAACTTTGATGTTTCTATGTCAATAGAAGTGTATTGGATATTTACAATCAATCTTAGATAACAGTTTATATATGTACAAATGTTCGTGGAACAATAGTTATTTACAATACGAATTACACGTTTCAAAGCGATCTTCACAATTGTCGATTAGTAAAACAGTAAAAACAGTTCATTCATTAGTGGTCCCTTTTTTTTTTTGCATCACGATAATGAGGAAATCTCTCTCTCTCATAATATGTTGTTGGATCCTTTCGGCTATGGAGCGTAGTCCTCTTTGAGGTATATCGTTGTCAACATTTACGGGATCAATATTTTCTTTCTGGTGATCGGCTATCACTTCTTGGAATACTTCGTTGTTCATACGATGATGTATCCTCATATTTGCAGTACTGAACAAGCATTAACTATTTTTGCAGCAAATGCTCTGGTTCATACTTTAATACGCGCTGATAAGAAAGGCACCTCCATGCAGATTTAAAAAAGCCGAAGAATCGTTTAACAACGTTCCTTGCCTTACAAAGCTGTTGCGTGTATTGAAATTGCTGAGTATCTTCAGGATAATTGGCAAGGGGTGTCATGAGCCACGGTTCCAACGGGTATCCAGCATCGCCTGATGAAAAATTATAATACTGTTACAAGTGCAACGAATATTTGAGCGAATGAATAAAAGATTAATAAGCCCCACCGATTAGTCAAGTTCTCCGTTATCCTCGATTGTAGTGGAATTCCATGGCCCGACGAATTGGCAATGTACTCCAGACGTATGCATCATTTCGTGCACCTGGGTATCTCGGATTGATGTTCAGCACTTTCATATCTGGATCAACAATCTGAAAGTATGAATGAAAGTTGAGATTTTTTCTTCTACGGATTCTATGGATAATAAAGATTCTTTTTTAGACTGTACGGCAGAAAAGTTTTGCCAAATGAGAAATACAAAAATTAACGAATCCCAGTTCTCCTTTGAGTTTCAACTCTTTTTTTATTTCTTATTTTGCAAAAATTTTCTGTCTGTAGAGTCTAAAAAAAATTCTTTTTCCATAGACTCCGAAGATTCTCTATGGGGTATACGGGCGAAAAAGATTTTTTTCCATAGACTCCGTAAATTCTCTCCGGAGTCTACAGACAAAAAAAGATTCTTTTTCCATAGACTCCGTAAATTCTTTACGGAGTCTACGGACAAAAAAGCTCCTTTTTCATTAGACCCTAGCGGGAAAAGTGGTTGCCTTGAGTTTAGCTAAACCCAACGGAGAACTGAGATATTATATTTCTTATTTTGCAAAACTTTTCTGTTCTTAGAGTCTAAAAAAGGATCTTTTATGTCCATTGAGAATCCGTTGAGCTTGAGCTCAATGGAGAACTGAGATTTTTTCTTGACGGACTCTACGGGCAAAAAAAAATTCTTTTTTAGACTCTACGGACAACAAAGTTTTGCCAAATAAGAAATGAAAAAATTAATGAATCCCAGTTCTCCGTTGAGTTTCAACTCTTTTGCATTTCTTTTTTTGCAAAAATTTTCTGACCATAGAGTCTAAAAAAGAATATTTTTTGTCTGTAGACTCCGTACAGAATCTACGGAATCTACTGAAAAAAATCTTTTTTGTCCATAGACTCCGTAGAGAACTTACGGAGTCTACGGGAAAATAACGTTTTTCGCCTGTATACTCCGTAGAGAATTTACGGAGTCTGCTGAAAAAGAATCTTTATTGTCCGTAGACTCCGGAGAGAATTTATGGCATCTACGGAAAAAGAATATTTTTTGTTCATAGACTTCGTAGAGAATTTACGGAGTCTATGAGAAAAGAATCTTTTTTGTCTGTAGACTCCGGAGATAATTTCTGGAGTCTACGGAACAAGAATTTTTTTTGTTCATAGACTCCGTAAATTCTTTACGGAGTCTACAAAAAAAGAATCTTTTTCGCAGACCCGAAAAAAAATCTACGCAGACCCTAAATCTCATTATATAAATTATCATAATGGTTTTGCTCCAATCTTACCTTCACTTGTGGTGCTAAGCCAGTTATTCTCTCACTCTGTATATCAGCTCTTAATTCATTTGTGATGTCAATTACAAGTTCTGGAGTAAGCCGAAAACAGTCAATAAACTCATCTCGCGGCAGATAAAAAGGATTTTAGGTATCTCTGAGTCGTCCTCTTTCTACACGTCTTTCTATTTGACGCACTCTTTCCACAAGGAATGCTAACTCCCAAGCCATATAATCAAAAGCCATATTCACGAAAAATTATTCTTTTCCGATATGCATACGTACTGAAATGCTAAAAAAAATGTTACAGTTGTTAAATTGCCGATATTTTGAATAATAGTATTCGACTGAAATAATTTAGAAAGAACTGAATATGAGTTGTAGTTGGAAAGAACTGATATTTATAAGTTATGGAGGTCCAATATATTGGAAAACAATGAGTTAGGAGGTAAATAACTTTTTGAAAAATCCTATCTATTAGAAAGATTTAGTTTCACCGATTACGTATTATATGATCGTTGACACAAGTTAAACGACAACTGACATTTTACGGAATATTTTTTGAGTAGATGATAGCCACTTCACAAAAGAAATTAGTTATAATATATCCAAAAAAATGTGTAGTTTATTCAGAGCTATATTAATTTTTTCATAGAAAATAAATTTTATTTAACAAGTCTTTCTAAAATCAGTTTTTGTACAATTATTTGTTGATTAATACGAAATTTCACTTACTATCTTCTTATTTCGAAAGTCACAATTATTTTTTACTTTTTGGAGCACGTTATAAAAGCTTGTAAATCTGCAGCTAATGCACATATAACTCGCATAAAGCGTCGTTATACATGGTCGTTATGGCGTATCGAGGGGGTCGCCAAGCCGCGCTATCCGCTCGAACCATAGCGACACTTTAGCGACATATTTCGGTATCGATAACGACGAAATTCGTTAAAACCTGGTTACAGAATCGCATTTGTCGTTACAGCGACCTCTCGTTATCCCTCGTACCGAAAACTGTCGCTATGAGCGCATAACGACAGCATAACGAGTTACAGAATCGTGCTACTGGGGTTTATCCGCGCAAACTGCAAGGACAAACGAAATTATCGCGAGTATTAAAATGACCGCTACTACAACGATCACTATTTTTACCTGAAAAAGGTCCATGGTCATTGGACAGGACAACTCACGTAAAGAAACAACACGGAATTTACTCAACCACGACTCGATTGAATTTAATCACTCAAAGAAATTCGAAATTACTTGAAAATGAATTCAACCCCGGATAAAACATAGAAATTGTATCGGAAATACAGATTGAATTATGGACACACAAAACACTATTGATTTATGATTTCCCGAAATAAAACGTGAATTCCTCAGATGAATTTAACTCGCACATATTTCACTGAATTTGCAAACATGAGAACTTCCTAGGAAAAAATAAATTCACACGAAAAATAATCCTACAATCGATTGAAACACGAACAGGTTTTTTGGAATGATTTACTCGGAACATTGAAATAATCGAATTGCACAAACAAAAATAAAATAATTTTAAAGGACGTTAAATAAATCGGACAAAGAATTGAATTTAAACATGAGGAAAATAAAATTGGCAAAATAATTTTGGTCAGACACTTTTCACAAAACTGAAGTTAAATTGACATAACCTTTTCGCAAAACTGAATTCAACATAAAAATCTGAATCTCCATAAAACTGAATTTAACACCAAAAATCTGAATCTAAAACGACAAAAATAACGCGAAAGGGGAAAACAACGACGAAAATATTTCATAGCTCCAACGGTGAGTAACCCGGTAGTTTCGGTTACGGGACTCGAGCCGTCACAGGGTGTCGACCGGGGTCGGAGACACCGCGCAACACGAACGAAGATATACTGACACATGCGAGAAAACATTTTGAGATACTTACTACTTCGATGATTATGGAAACAGAGCAAGGTGCAAGGCCGACAAAATTGAAAGATGTCGACGATGAAAACGATGCAGAATGAAATGATGGCGCGGTGAAAGTAAATGCTCAGCCGAGATTGATATATAACGGTGAAATCGTTTTATTTCGCGTAAGAAAAATATTGGTTCACACAAGAAATGTTTTTTTTTCTTCCCACAAAAAATAAAATGTTCGTTCACAAAAAAAATAAAATGTTCGTTCAAAAAAGTAAAAGGTTCGTTCATAAAAATAAAATGTTCGTTATCGAAATCCACGGAGATAGTTTGAATAAAATAAAGTAAATCGAGTAAATTAGAGATATTGTGGTCAAACGATGAAAAGAATGTAAAAGAAAAATGAATTCACGCGACGGACAGCGATTCCGCTTAAAAATTTTTCCGGACTTCCTGAACGTACCGCGGGCTCATTACCCGGTCTTATATAGGGTCTTCTAGGATGGCTTAGTTTCAGCGGTGGGGAGGTACGCCCTTAGACGCCTTAGACGCTCCAGGCTCCTCCGCCGCCTCCACCTCACATCCCTGATGATCCCCTGGAATCTATATAATCGAAAATTTATACTTATGATTAACACGAATTTATCCTTATAATATAATATTCACCCCTGCATTCCTTTATAATAATTATTCCATTATTACCTAATAATCAGAAAACGAATTTCTCGTACATACGCCGTCTTTTCATGAAGACGCTCACTCTGTCTCTCTCATACTTACATATTTCGTATTTACTTTCTCACTCACTCTATGCCTCGTTTTGGAGGTTCCACACAGCGGAGGAGACAACCCCTCCTCTTCATTCTGGTCACTCTCTCCTTCTCATCCCTCCATACTTGGGTTTGACTTATCCTATCGGCCACGAGCTGATCGGTCATAGGCTCTCGATGCCAAACACACACTCATACAAGAACATTCCCCACGGATTTCCATTCGTCTTTTCCCATTCGTACTCTCGTTCGGTGACAACTTCTCCTCTGTTTCTCTGTATCTTTCTCGCTCTGGATTTCGTTCGATCTTTCCTCTCATTCTATTCATTCCTATTTCTTTTTAATCATTCACCATGCGGAGGTTCGGATGCAATGTGTTGCTATTTCTTTTGGGATATACGAAAGAAAATTATTTTAGCGTATCTAAACTACTCAAAATCCTCGTAATTATTAACCAGTTATTCAGATTCTACATTTGTTACAACAATTGAAAATTCTATCTATATACTCCGGATCTTGTGTAATTTTATGATTTCGGCTTATCATTTCTCTTACTTGTCATTACAGGAAAGATCTATCTCATGCTCACGCAACTATCACACATACATTTATTCACCAATCTCACAATTGTTATATAAAAAGGATTCGTTCACAATCTTTATTTCCACATAAACCTTTATCCATGCACTACGAAATCTCCTGAAATCTTTGAATTTGGTCATTTTTTATTGGGAAAAAAAACGTTAATTAAATAATGCGCTTGCTACGCTTTTGGGGTCTTTGTTAGATTCGATGCCGAATTTTCTGTCGCCCCTCTTTCGAAGGCAAGAGCTAGGATTCGTATGTCGATGGGACATACGCCTTCTGAACCTCAGGACGCTGTTGGAGACGATTACTTCTCACGTTGCGGGTGACGTGTACCAAGCCCTCGAGACAACGCGTTGCTTGATTTCTTTCTTCCTTCGACTATGAACTCGGCGTATTTTTGAGTTACATAAACATTCAGTTCTCTGAATTGGAGACGATATACACATCCGGCCGATAGCGGACCGGGCATGTTCTTAAAAGTTTATTTAATTTTTTTCGTTGACGGTTGAGTGGTCCTCCGAAGTCTTTCTTCCATCGAAATCCCTTGTCTCGGCCATTGGTAATTTACTGGCCACGTGCAGCACTCCATACAGGCCATCCATTGATTTCCTCAAGACGTTGTTTCCAAAAAAAAAATCGTAGCAAGGCTCGAACCCCTCATAAATTTAGGGAGAAAAAACGAGACGACAAGGAACAAAAAATGCAAAGAAGAAAATTCTTTTCTCTGACCAATTTCTATTCATGGAGATCTCGACTCAGTAAAAAAAAAATTAAATCTAATATTAAAGTGCAATAACCTATAATCTACCGACACCTGCCTAATACTGATGACCTGACCCAGGTTCCCATGCTCATACTTGATTTTACTTCATTATAGTCATTTGCTTGCGTACTTTCGGGATCTTAATTTGTAAAATCTTTCACTCGAGGAAAAAGGGAAGAAAAAGATTACCAGGTCCCTTAGATTTAGGATGCATTCCTTCTCTCTTTATTCATACCTATTTCTTTCTCTCTTTTGCGCACAACGAGTAAGACTCCACCGGGTGTTTATGACCGTACAGTTTTTGTGTCGCGCCCTATGTCGACGTCGCGTACGCATTGCCTTTCGTCGTGCACAAAGGCACACCACTTCGAGTAATCCGATGCTCTTAACCAAAATTTCTTCAACATCGACGGATGTTTTTCGTCACGCCCGGCGATGGACATTTCATTGTGAGAAGTGACGATATCGGCTCCGCCATGGCGTCGCCTCTCAATAATTTATGATCACTCGAGACCATTTCTTGTGCTGACGGCTAAATTCAATGCTTCCTGGTGGTTAAGAGAGAAGAAAAAGTTTCCTCTCGGGTGACCGGGTCCCTTTCCTCATATTTAATTTTTATTGAAAAATTTCTCGATAAAAGCAATCTCAAATCGATGCAAAAGTCCCGAAAGTCGCGGGACGTAACAGTAGCAAGAACGATGATCAGGGTGATAGCGGAGAAAATGACACGTGGTGACGAGAAACGAAAACGATTCGGTAGCATAACTGGAGCCTCCCGAGCGGTGAACCGCCCGGGTCGAGAGTCGCGCAGCAAGAGAGCGAATCGAAAGCTTGATCGAAAAGATAACGTGGAGAGAAGGGCACGATTAGGCGCACGCGTAATAAGACTCGAAATCCACTCTTTTCCTTACATCACGCACACACTAACGCCTTATCACAGACATGAAACTGGGGAATGCAGACGATAACACGAAATTCGAACGACAAAATATCTCTAAATAATCGAGAACTGAAAAATGCCGAGGTGTTATGGCGTGGGGTACTTTTTACTTTTCGGGCTGTCCTCCAAGGGGTATTCTTCGAGTCTGGGGGGATCCAGGACTACCCAAAACAAAGCCTAACGATAGCGATGCGATCGGGCAATCCGTGGCAGCTGGGTGATCGTAATCCCAGCCGACAACGGCCTTCCATACGTAAACGTAACTCAAACGTAACCACCCTTATCTTCTTCATACCATGCACGTGAAGCGTCGAGATTTCCACTCTATCCTTTATACTTCCCTTGATTAGTTTTTTGCGAAAGACCGAATATACCGGGTGTCTCGTTATTTCGGCCCTGTCCCACCGTAACTCGGTTTCTTTCATGCGATCGACCCCATAAAACAAAACTCGCTAACTATAACGTACAATAACAGGGAAACGAAAAAAAAAATAATAACGAACCCATACGCTAAATATTTTATTTACCCGGATTTATTCGCATATTGTCTCGTAAACAAAGGTCGGGACGACTCCTCACGCTAGAACTAAAAAATTTCGTCACAACCTAACAATAAAAATTAATTGTGTGATAATTTTTATTTATAGAATACGACATCTGATGCCGAGGCCGCACGTGAATATAGGATAGACAGCGATGATGATTTATCCCAATCCTGTTTGATTCATCCGTAATCGATCGCAGCCAACCAAACAATCTTCAAGACTTATTACAATCTCTAGGGTTTTTCGATACTATAACAACGCCAGTGGAAAGAAGCCCCGCAGAGCTGATTTGAATGGTCCTCAAGTTTCCAGTAGCTAATCAATTACTGTAACGTTAACGTCGAATGTAATGAAGCTAATTAATAGTATATTTGCTATGCCGGTACTGCCAGAATCACGCTATTAAATCGACAAATTTTGCAATTGTAATGATAACGTGGAATTCCATGCAACGTGCCCGAATTATACCATGTATATCGGTAAATTAACCGAGCTAAAACAAACGGCAAAATGCACGAATTGTAGCGCAGTTATCGATGTAGCAAATTCATCATCTAAAAATTGTTTTCCGATAGTTGATCGGTCAGATGCAGTAGCTGAGTTGATGTACTAGGCGGGTTCTGCCCCACTTTAGTTTAGGTGTTCTACGGGTCAGCCTACTTTACCGGCGGATATGAGGGAGGTGTCTACCGTACCAACAGATGGCATATGGGTTATACTGGCCAGCCCTGTTTTACCGGCGGATGAGAGGGAGGTGCATGCCTTACCTACAGAGTTGTGCAATCTTTTCGGCTACGGTTTTGTTCCGTGCGCTGTTTTATCGATTTGTCGATATTTGATTTTTTATTGGGTTCTGTTTTACCTGCAGAGTGGACAATACCGTTTATGTAGGGTCAACGGTTATTACTGTAGAACAGGTGACATCCGTCGGCAGAACCTAAAATATCATGCATGCTTCGTATCATGTGGGAATGAGTTCGTTGCTTTTTTTTTGAGATCCGCTGATGCAATACGTAAATACACAGTTTCTCCGTGGAATGAAGCGAGCACCCCAGTCCACCGGATGCTTACACCGAAAAATATCAGGTATTTTGGGGCCTCTCTTCATAGTACGCACTGACAGTATCGTATGGACTCCCAACAGAGACTCTGTGGTCAAAAATATGGACAGGCGCGTTCGATTCGATACTCAAGCTCAAATTCGTGTTCTGTATACATGGAATTATGCATCCAGAGCTGCCCGATGTGGACCGTGGGAAGAAGTTGCACGTGATCGTGAACAATTTCAATTGAGAATTGAAAAATTAAGTAAAATCATTAAACCTGTACGGATGAAAAAACTTTCACATTTTGAAAATTAGTCGCATGAGTCATCAACACGCTTACTCATGGCGGTAGCTGTTCAAACAAAGCGTTCCAAGAAGCAGCGTTCTCGATGCAGCTGTTCAAACAAAAGGTTCAAAGGAGCCGCATTCCTCCAAATGCTTACACAAGATAAAAAAGGTTCAAAGAAGCCGCCGTTCCCCCAAGATGTTTACACAAACGCGTTTAGACGTGTTTAGACAAGTTTCGACGTCTGTAGACAGGTTTAGACAGGTTTCGACGTGTTTCAACACTTATTATGGCCCCATTATTGCAGCTGATCCAACAAAAGGTTTAAAGGAGCCGCATTTCTCCAAATGTTTACATAGGATAAAAGGGTTCCAAGAAGCCATCTTCCCCCCCCAAAATGTTTACATAAGATAAAAAAGGTTCAAAGGAGCCACGCTCCCGGATGTGTCCACAAACGTGTTTCGACGTGTTTCAACACGCTTAGTTATGGTTGCAGCTGTGCAAACAAACAAAAATAGTGGGCGTGGCCATAGGGCCTCTCTTCATGGTACGCGCTAAAAATATATAAAATGAAAGCGCAAAAGCTCGCTTCACATTCATCCACAAATCTTCATCAGTGCAGTCACGTTAGTGATCATGGATAGTAAAATGTATTCGGATCTTGTTGAAATGATGAAAAGAGCATACGAATTGTTGCGCACATTGGGTGCAGGACAAACAAGTGATAAGATGATTGCTCACTGGAATGACATCGGGCTGGAAAATATCAAACTTTTAAACAATAATCTGAACCATCCACACCTGCGCGCGAGTGAAAAGCAGCATATAACACATACTATTGCGCTTTTGCAATCCTGATTGGTGAAATTTCAACAATATAACATCATTGTTGGTGGTGGTAACACAGTGAGCAGTACGAGTGTTTAATAGGACGATGTGGAGAGTGCATTCCAGAGTCAAATTCGCACTGATGTAATCACTAACATACACTACCTCGATTTACACAAATTTTTCATCCACGCAAAGTGCTTGTCCATCGAGCGATTGAAAGACGCTCTTACAACAGATGGAAATATTTAAGCGAACGTGATTTTATCGTGTAAGTTTGAAAATCTAAAGAATGGTGAAAAAGTTGAAGAAACGAAATGTTTCAACAACCGAAACAAAATCATATTACCGACTACCGATCTCAACCAATGGTTCGATACCAATGTCACCAGACGTTTGACTACCAAAGTGGAGGATTTTCAAGAGCGTGACTCTGGATGGACCATGGTTGAGATAATAAATCTCGTTGTCAACATCAACCGCTGCGAGGTGATTCATCAACCCATACACCACTCCCATGGAAAATTCAACTGAAACATGCTGTGATGAACATAAAAAACGATGACCATCACTGCTTACTATGGGCTACCATGGTAGCTCTACACACCGGACCGAAACTAAAACATGCAGAGCGGATCAGCAGTTACCTGTATTTCAGTTCAGTGCTACGGTATGAGGGTATTAGCTTTCCAACACCTTTTACAGATATTCCAAAGTTTGAAACATTAAATAATTTGTCAACTAATGTTGACGGTATCGAATCGGATTGTGAGATAGTGCCGCTGTATTTAAGCAAAAGTGGATCATCGGACAGACCTACTATTTATTTGATCCCGATAGAAAATGGAATCGATAGGGATGTTGACGACGACGATCAACTCAACTATCAGACTGCATTTCACTTTGCTTGGATCCGTAATCTTGCACGTTTAGTTAGCGGTTAGATATCGCGAAATAAAATAAAAAAAATGTTGTGTGATCGATGCTTGTGCCATTCTAATCGTGCGTCATCGTACCACAATCATAGACAGGATTGTTTCGCTATCAATAAAACCAGAATCATTTTTCCCAATGATAACGAAAAAATTGTAAAATTTTAAAATCACGATTACAAAGAATCAGTCCCATTCACCATTTAATTCATTTAATTCGTCATAACAATGTCTCAGATTAGGTATGAAGTTGACAAAGGCTCATCGGATCCTCAAATTCATTCAGTCTCCATGGTTAAAAAAATATATTGATTTGAACACCGATTTGAGGAAAAAAAATCGAGTAACGAATTGATCATCATCATTTTATTCGTAGCCTGCTCAACTTCACCTTATTGCATTGCTAGCTTTCGCTCATTCATGTAAAACATGATTGTGCTCACGAATCTTGGTACTCTCCATGTTAACCCGGTGATAGCCACAATGAGACTGTATGGATTTCATGATTCCTCACTAATTTATGTCAATAAAACAATCAAAACCTTGCCGATATCTCCCATCATTAATTTAACTGTCTTTGTCAAATACCTCAAAACTGTATTTACCATCGCTCCAGCATGCTGAGCAGAAGTCTGTGACGAACCGAGGTATCGCTACCTGCGGTCATTGCAACACAACAGAGTCATCAGATTCCAGAGAGTACGCCGACTCTTGCGACAGTCACTTTCTGGAAACTCGAGCAAACCGCGCGTCAGCAGATTCCTCTTTTCGTCCTTGGACTCTTGCTACCTTACCAAATGACCTAGATTATTCGACCCCTTGCATAACCAGATTTCGTAAATCATCGAGACCTACATCCATCGATGATTTCTCAATCCACCCCCACGAGGCCCTTGTAGCCGGACGCCCAAAGCTAACGAGGGTTCTCTCGACATATTATCAAATTAGTCTTAATACGACGCTCTCAGCAATCGGTCGAGAGATTCCGTTCCTTAGCGGCAAGTCCGTTCGCGTACTTAGGTTCTCGCGGGCGTGATTGATGCGATCTTCTCAAAACCTTGTTGTAGACAAGTGTATAAGAACTCATTAAGTGAAGGAACACCTTAGCGGCGCTTCACTTCCTCTGTGATATAATTGTTCGTGCCAATTACCTTAGCGGCATTGCGCGTCAGTGTATCATAGAGTATAACATTTGTACCAACTCAAACTATTATTGTAAAAATGACTGATCGATCTGTGTTCTCGAATAAATACATTCGTGTGAAACCACCTGTACTCCTTCATTGCATCACAGCTCATCTGATCATCACCAACTATATACTTTATATATTGTATATAGCTATATACAAGGTAAGGTGCTACCCAGCTAAAATAGGATAGAGAATCCATTCGCCGGGGCCTTTGACTTCAGCGAATAAAATAATAATAATAATAAGTTACCACGGGATAAATAACCCGTGTGTAACAAGTCCTTGAACTGATCATAAGTCATGTCGGTATTCACATGATCATTATAAATGTGTTTTAAATTCATTTTATCTTGACGAAAGAGCACCAGCAAGTTTACCTTATCACGCACAAGATGTTTTGGAATACGAGCATACGTCTGACTATGATAAAAGCTATCGACATCTCTGTGTCACCCCATGCAAAGATACGCTCTGATATTATCTTGCTTCTCGCATGCTACGTCATCGAAAATCATAATTGAATTTGGACGTGCATTTTCCGGTTTTACAACCTCCTCGTTGTCGCGAAATGGAAAATAAACCACCCCCTTCACTGGTTCTAGTAACTTTTTCGAAAACATATTTTGGCTGAATGAGTGATTTAGAATATACATCGACATTTTCAAATCACACTCTATTGTCATGGGTAATGAGGGTGAGAAGAGCATTTATTTGCCGCAATTGGACAGCCCACAACGAATTGCTCTCACACTATTCGGTAGTAATTCCCCATGTCGTTTCCCTCTCTTCTTTTTTCGCTCAACCAATTTGTCAAAGTTTGCAACAGACAGCTTTATCGTCTGGTTTTGAAATTTCATGATGGCGGCCTAACGCTCCAAGGAGAACTGAAATATTTATGTATAAATACGTGCTTTTTATACATTCATCGTTCGTTGCTACTCAACTATGATCGCATGCACACGCGGCAAGGGTATTATAATAAAAATCATCAATCATCTCCCTGTTGAATTACATGTACCGGGATATCAGTACTGTGGACCTGGTACAAAATTGACAAAGGGGTTAAGTGAACTTTAAGCCTAGCGATTCTATAGGTCAATTGTTGGCATTTAAACCGAATAGTCTTGTACGAAACGTGACTCATAAATCTGAATGACCGGTAGCCATACTCAAAGTCAATGCCTTGCGTGTTGAGTGCAATATAACCACGGGCGCATACATAAACGAGCGTCGAGTACACATGATCCATGAATTTTTCCCAACCGTTCCGCCTGGATATAAGATCGTTGAAGTGCCGGTCAACGTCATTTACCTTCCAATCCTTGTACAATCAATACAGCATATACAATTGAGAATAGTCGATCAAGACGGGGAATTGGTTCATTTTCGTGGAAAAATAATAACTAAACGGTTACATGTAAAATCCGCATAACGGGAATTGTATTTGAGACAAAGAAATCTGGTGCAAGCTATAAAAGTGAGATAGTATTGCCAAAAATCATCAGTCGTCGAGCACCTCTCATAGAGCTGGCCTGTCAAAACGCGCAGTTTCTTCAGAGTCTGGGTCTTCGACTTCGTGGAAATTTTGGAAAATAAATATTCGTTGTATTTTTTGCATCGTACCATGGAGGAAATAATAAAAATACAAAAACCCGTAACGTTCGATGAATCGATTTCACACTGCGAGATTCATGCGCATCAACCATTTGGATCATCTACCTTTAAAAATAACGATGAGATTCGTATCGTTGTTCAGAATCAAAATTTGTGCTTGTTACCTAGCAAAAGCTCGCTACACATTCATGGAAAAATTACAAAAAATGATGGCACTGCTATTGCAGCAACTACAAAATTGATTAATATGGCCATTTGTCATTTGTTTGAGGAGATACGTTATGAGTTGAATAACGTTGGGTTTGATCGGAATAAAAATTTTGGTATCATGAGTGTTATGAAGGGATACTTATCGCTGAGTCCTGGACAGCAGCATCTCTTGGAAAACACCGGCTGGTTGAATAATGACAATAAGTTAACGAATGATAATGGATTCTTTGATATTGTCATACCACTGAATTTTTTGCTCGAATTTTCTGAGGATTATCGTCAAATAGTTATTAATGCTGAACATGAGTTAATTCTGACGCGATCAAACACTGAGTTGAATGCTATAATTCAAACTGCGGCGGAGGAGGTCAAAATATCTCTTCACAGAGTTGGATGGCTATTGCCGTATATAAAACTGGCGGATAAAACGAAAATCCAGTTACTTAATAACATCGTAAAGGATCCAGGTATATCCATGAGTTTTCGTGATTGGGAAATGTATGAGTATCCAATCTTGCCACGAACAACGAGGCATGTGTGGGTTATCAAAACATCAACGCAAGTAGAGAATCCGAGACATGTAATACTTGTATTTCAAACTGGTAGAAGGAATGATGCAAAGAAAAATGCTAGTGAATTCGATCATTGTAAGATCAGAGGTGTAAAGCTTTTCCTCAACTCACAGTGCTATCCCTTTGGAAATTTAAATCTTGATATTACTAATAATCAATACGATATTCTTTATGATATGTATTGGGATCGAAAGTTGGCTCGTGCGCCGCCTGGCGGCAAAGTTCAAGTACTAAAGTAAATAAGTCGCTCCCGTAAACATAACGTGTTGAACAGTGCGAATGTGACAGGTTATTAATAAAAATCAACGTTTATTTATAAAGCCACACAATTAAAGTGATATAATCATATACATGTCAGATATAATAATAATAATAATAATAATAATAATAATAATAATAATAATAATAGTAAGATTTAGGAGTGCTGGTATTAATCTGAGAAGCAACAGTGTATCTCACTGACTGCCGCAGTGACACGGCTTACACAATTTATTGATTAATCGATATAATATAAAAGAATTCAAATGAAACAAAATATAGCCATCCGATAGCAGTGCTAGTGAGGTGCCTTGCGCAGAGCCTTATTAAAAATCAGTCCTTTCGACCCAATGACCCAAGAAGGAATCAACTCATGACCGAGACCTCTTAGTCTCCCACTCTACTTTTTCCTAGGCCTCTACGCAATACAACACACTCGTGGTACACGCACCACGCACCACCAACGGGGTAGGTCTTTCTTCGAACGTCTTGTCGTCGTTCTGTCACCCGACGCCTGCCACTTGACCCTTCATAAACAAGGAAAGAATCGAGAGAGCCGTTGGAAACTGATTTCCATTGCGATGCGACATACATATATATACGAGTATATATATCGTACTATATTATATAAAGATATCGCCGCTGCCGCCGCCGCCGCCGCCGCCGTGTCAAGAATTCACCCTGACCTATACAAACCCAAACCCAAACCCAAACCGAAACCCAAACCCAAAACCCAAACCCAAAGTAAGCATGACAATTCTTATCGTACCATAGTAACCATGGTAACCATGGTAACCATGGTAACCATGGTATCCAAGATAACCCGGGTAACCATGGTAACATACATAATCCACGTAACCTAGGTAACCTGGGTAAGGTTAGGTTTGGTTTACGTTGGGTTGGGATGGTCATCTTTTTTTAATTGGACACCCGTTATAAGCTTGAATCTTGGTCATCCTTTCTAAATTGGATAACCGTTATAAGCTCTGACACAGCGGTGGCGGCGGTATCTTTATATAATATAGAATGATATATAAATATAATATTTGTCATATACATAAACCCTAAGCCATAAAATCGATATATAGATAAACCCAGACCCAGCCCAAACATATATAAATTTTCGTATATAAATTATGACAGAAATTTTCATCTATAATTTTTGACTCAAAAAATTTCAATTCAAAAGAATTCAAAAGAAAACTTGAAATAAAATTAAAAAATTTCAATTCCAAAGAAACTTAAGGGGGGGTAGGGTTTTGAAGGCAGAAAAAAACAGGTTTTTACAGATTTTTTTTTGGGCGTACGGTGAAAGTAAATTTATTTCTGATTATTGTACATTAAAGAGTAGTAATTGAACTATATTCTGTGAAATATTGGTTGAAAAATATTGAAAATTGACCGAATGGCAGCAATTCTTCGCAGGCGCCTCAGAAAAAATACATTTTGCGGTGCACGTCATACCTCAGCACTGGATCATCTGAAATGAAATAACCAAAGTTTTTCCTTTAATTTTTATGTCCCTCTAGGTATCTCTGTCGAGTTTTTCCATTTTTTTTAAATTTTTGAACTTTTTACAAGACTTGAAAGTGAAAATACCGATTTTTGGCCTAAATTCATGACTATTGTTGTTAATAATAAAAAAAATAAAATCAAAAACGAAAAAATCTCAACAGGGTTACCTCATAAATTATGTAAGAAAATACTGTAAAAAATTTGAGAACGATCGGTTGAATAGATTTTGAGATACAGAGTGCACCGACTCAAAAAACATCGATTTGAGGAAAACGCGTTTAAAGTTTTTCGTAGCGAAAAGACCCTGATAAAACTTAGTAAGCTATTTATTTTTTATTTTACTCACATAAAATCATCAATGCCGGGACCATAGAGTATAGAACTTTCGTCAAGAATGTCCAAAGCATCTTTTTGATCAAGTCTGCGGCGAATTCTATCATTTTTAGCGGTTTCAGCTGCTCGCTCATCTGCTCTGTTCATTCGAATATCGTCGGTTAGAAGCGCCCATCCATGACAACTTGGACCAGTACTGATTCCCATCTCTTCTAGGAAGGTTAAATAAGCTTTACAGCCTTCATTGAAAACACAAGCAGCCACTGAAGATGCAAATTGGACGATAATTGCTGAACCACTCTCAACTTTCGACGCAATCTTCCAAATAAGCTGGTTCAAACTCTCATTATTATTTTGTGTGAATCCGCCAATACATCGCTCTAGGAGAGCATCTTTGCTTAAATCTTCATAAATTGGCTTGATTCCTTGTAAAACATCAGTTGGTAGAGCAGAATATGAGTGTTTGAAATTATTCAGCTTGTTTGAAGCTGCAGCTTTCTGCCATTCACACCATGAGTCTTCTCCGCTAGGGCAGTTTTCGTGTTGTGGTTTTGCATCGGTTGAGGCATAATGATAGTAAGTAGCCCAAATGGCTTTTTTCATTTCTTCTACAGAATTAGAATTGAAACGAATTGCACGACCATAGTACTGGGTGAGCTTATCAATCATTTTTGCAGTCAGTTTCCCTTTACCTGAGAGAGTTTTTTTTTGGATTTTTTTTCCAGTTTTGGTTTCACTATCAGTCACAGTTTTTTCGACTAAATTACGCAAACGAGTTCCCATCCTTTTTTGGACGTGTCCAACACATTCTTTTTTATTGATTAGAAAATTTTCACCATAAGGTTCAGCATTGATAACACCACTATATGTTTTCGAGTCACCATCTCCAATATAGTTGCGAATCTTCACGTTATTCTCTTGCGATCTTTTGAACATTGTGACAATTGCGTCGACTTCCATGTTACCGGATGCTCCTTTGTGATTTGCAGAACATTGATCTTCATTTATATGGTTCTCTTGCCATTCTTCGAACTCTGCAGAATCAAGCTTATTCTTCCAAGTAATGCACATGTGACAGTATGAACTTTTTACGAAAACATCGACGACTTTTCTGGTGTAATATCCAATCAAGGAAGCCACGCGATACAAAGAAGAAAATCCACGCTTTTTCCAAGTTCCATCGCCTGATACGGTTAATTCTGATGAAGATTCAATATTTTTTTCTCTACACATAGCTGCTTTTTCTTCCTCAATCGCAGATACAAAAAATCTTTTTGCGGCATTCGTCACACTGGAGCACATTTTATTCAAGTAATTGTTGTATACCGATTTTGATACGAAATTACTGGATAAATCCATCAGTCCGCAGAATTTGTCAGAACCAGCTAATCCCAAGCCTAAAACTCGCATCACGAAAGCAAATCGGTAGTTCACTTCATACATATGATTATCTACTCGTTCACTAGACGGAACGTAACGAGGTTCTTTGCATTTTTCACATTTTATTTTTATCTTGAAACCAAGACCTATTTTGCCACAACACTGAAATGATACTGTACTATCACAAACTGCACACTTCACTAACGTAGAAATTGTTGAAAAAACTAATAGAAAATCAATGATTCTGAAATGCTTATTTGTATCTTCAGCAACTTTTCGGCTAAAACTTAGTCTGATTTTTTTCGTTGACGTACTCCTTGCCTCAATATCGTCATCGTTTCTTCGTTTATGCGGAGGAACTATTTTTTTAGCTTGATACAACTTTTTACCAGTCTCCTTTCTACACTCTCTGGAAACTTTTCTCGGCATTTTGCGAACAACAAAAATATCACAACGAAATAGAGTAAGAAAATACAACACGACTGTTACACTCCGCGTCTGCTTCGAAAATGAAGCAACACCAGGTACCGTTACAATGACCCTGTCTAAGACCTTTCTGTAAACTGCTTAGGGACAATAACAAAAGAGATTGAGAAACAGCTGCCTTCCCGCTGAGCGGTTACAGCTCAGGTAGTCGTTCGAGACACGCCTACTTCCAAAGCTATATCTTTGTGAGTTTTGCTCCGATTGACTTCCTATTAACAGACAACGTTCTTGAGTTACTATACTTTCATAATATGCAATAAAAGAAAAACACTTTTTTTGAACCCTCAAAACCCTACCCTCCCCTTAACAAACACAATACGGGGGGTTGGCGCGCGAAGCGCGCAGAAGGGCGAAGCCCCCCTAGTATGTATATATATATATCGTTCTATATTATATAAATATATCGCCACCGCCGCCGCCGCCGTGTCAAGAATGTATGGGGCATTCCGTCTAAAATCGACCTATCTAAAAGCCTCATATATAGGGCATTCCGTCTAAAATCGACCTTCATAAAAGCCTGATATATGGGGCATTCCGTCCAAAATCAACCTTTCCAAAAGCTTGATATATGGTGAATTCCGTCTAAAATCGACCTTTCTAAAAGCCTGATATGTAGGGAATTCCGTCTAAATCGACCTATCCAAAAGCCTGATAATTCTGCCTGGTGATTCTGTCTCAACTTGATATATCGATATGAATCGATATATCGATATAAATCGATATATCGATATGAATCGATATATCGATATAAATCGATATATCGATATGAATCGATATATCGTAATATCGATATATCGATATGTATTGATATATCGATATGAATCGATATATCGAATATCGATAGATCGAATATCGATATATCGAATGTCGATTTATCAAATATCGATATATCGAATATTGATTTCTATCGAATTTTGGTTTTTGATAAATCGATAAATCGATATATCAATCCGTCTAACATCAACCTACCTAAAAACGTGATATATAGGGAATTCCGTCTAAAATCGACCTATCTGAAATCTTGATATATGGGGAATTCCGTCTCAACTCGACTTATCTAAATACCTAATATATAGGGAATTCCGTCTCAACTCAACCTCTCTAAAAGCCTGATATATGGGGAATTCCATCTCAAATCGACCGTGATATATGGGTAATTTCGTCTCAATTCGACTTATCTAAATACCTAATAGATCGGGAATTCTGTCTCAACTTGACCGATTTAAAAACCGAATATATGGGGAATTCCGTTCCAACTCGACCTATCTGAAAGTCTGATATTATAGGAATTCCATCTCATTTCATGTATATACATTGTGACGTGACATTTTGCCTCGCCACCCGCACGGAGTGGTGTCGACCATGGGGTCGGGTTTACGACCCTACGACGACGCTCTTCGATAGACCACCCGGAGAATTTCGACTCATTTTAGGATAAGTTTTGCGTTGTTTTTTTTGTTTAGTACCTGCATTGTAGCGTGGCGAATAATTCATTGGGCAGAATGTTCGGTAAATTAATAGAAAGAATTTAATTTTATAGTTTGGAGTAAAACCGGCAGTTATTTCTGCCATAGAAAGTGTGAAATCCCGTGTCCCGCTCTCGAGCTCACTCGCCGGTGAGGAATAACTTGGGACTCGCGAGTGGCGGTGACGTGTCGCGGGGGCATCTCGCTCGTGGCCGAGCCGTGCATCGTTGGCCCAAGAGGGTTCGAGCGATACTTTGCTCATTACGCAGGCGAATATTCGCCATCATTATTCGTGGAAGATAGGGATGCCAACGGAGACATTGGGAATTGGACCGATATACAGCGTCACCCGCTCCGATTGACTACGCAACCTTGGTGTTGCACCCTCCCCTACTGCCTCCTCAGTCGTCGTGGACCGTGAGATTCGGCGCCTCATTTAAGGGGATCTTTGGGACGGAGCCAGCAACGCGGTGCTGTTTTGCCTGGTGGCGTTTATTGTGGGCCCACCGCCTAATCAAGGGATGCTTTGATTACGCGAGGGAGGTCTCCCCCGTTGCTGGTAATCATCCACGGGATCCCAGGAGGAGGGCGATTGAGGGGCAGCATATCATAGCTGCGAGTAGAGGCTCGCACACGGTTTCGGTCGCGGGAGGGGTGGTCCCTTCGTCACCGTCACACGTCACTCAACGAAGAAAGCGAGAAAATTAAGGAAAGTAGGGAGATAAGACACCGGCGGGGCGATGCGAGAGAGTGGGGCGCGCGAATCGAGGAGAGAGTGGGCCACCGAGGTAAGTCGATCGATTATTGAGGATCATTAGATCAGTCGTAATTTTTCAAGTGTCGAGCGAGGAGCAGAAGTAGTGGTCGGTGCTCAAGTACCGGACAACGAAGGAACTCGGTGAGCCCAACTCTCCTCACGCTTATTTCTGCCTTAATATTCGGAATTCTTTTCTCGTCTTGTCCACCATGTGTTAATTTTGAAGAGTAGCGACCACGGTCAATAGCGATAGTCTCGCGATCGTGGTCGTGAATAATTGTTTTTCTTGAGTATTTAATTGAGTTTGAGTAAAGAATTGGACTGGAGAAATAGGCGAGAAGAGAATTCCTCTGAACTGGTCTGGACAATTTAATGTCGAATTTATTGAATCTTTTGTTTATCGTAATTTTGCCCAATAAATTATGCCCTTTCAGTGATTAAGTTTGCGCGTCACTATTCAGTATTTTTAATTAGACTTCGCGCATTTACTTGAATAAATTAAAATCATTGGTGAAATATTATTTCGTATGTTGAGCATTTCTTTCGATCAAGTTGCGGGCTCAAGGCCTCGCGCTCGAGACAATGGTACGCTCTCGCGTGCCGCGCTTGTTTATCTTTTCTCTCTCTCGCGGCGTATACTCGCCGAGCGCGGAGAGCCAGAGTCTCGTACAAAGCCGTCGAATTATTTTGCGTTATTTCGTTCGTATAATTTATCGTATTTTTCGTGTACCGGGTAAGCCATAAGTAATCATCTTTTCCGTATTTCCGATGCCTATTTCAACTCTTATAGAATTCCGTCTGCGTACAGTACTACCTCGGTTAATTATTACTACCTCGGTTAATTATTACCACTTTGGTAAATTCACGAAAGTATTCAATTAATATCTCCGTCATTTATTCGCAATAGTCTTACTATCTGTACCTCGGTCATTTCTTCGCAATAGTCTTACTACCTTTACCTCGGTCATTTAATCGCAATAATTTTACTATCTCTATCTCGTTCATTTATTCGTTACAGCGCACTTATACTACCTCGGTTAATTATTACTACCTCGGTAAATTCACGAAAATATTCAATTAATATCTCAGTCATTTATTCGCAATAGTCTTACTATCTGTACCTCGGTCATTTCTTCGCAATAGTCTTACTACCTTTACCTCGGTCATTTAATCGTAATAATTTTACGATCTCTATCTCGTTCATTTATCCGTTACAGCGTAATTATTACTACCTCGGTAAATTCACGAAAATATTCAATTAATGTCTCGGTCATTTCTTCGCGATAGTCTTACTACCTTTACCTCGGTCATTTAATCGCAACAATTTTACCATCTTTATTTCGTTCATTTATTCGTTACAGCACAATTATGTTACCTCGGTTAATGATTACTACCTCGGTAAAATTTCGTTTAGCATTATTGTCTACCCGTGTCGTTACTAGAGCACATTTTGTGTTAGGTCGTCGCTATTGAGTAACGAACAATCAGGAAATTAGTAATTAAGGAAGGATATGGCGAATGTATCGGATACTATCCGAAAAACCATCGTGAACACGAAATTGAAGCATTCTCTTGAATAAATCCTCGAAGGAGGTATTAATATTGAGTTCCGAATGATTGTCACTCTACTTTGACCCTACCCCTCTACCTTTTCGTCCCTCAGGTGAGCTGAGCTAGTCGAGTTGCCCTCGATCTCGCCTCACCCGTTCGTTCGTGCCCTACGCAATTCCGGGATTCTTATCGAAGCAAATAAATAAAAGTCGGTCCATAACCGGCGGTACTTTGTACCTGGCGCCCAACGCTTTGACTCGAACTTTCCCTTTGCTTGTGGTCAATTCTTTAGTCTTTTTATCCGGCACGAAAGGTACGGGTGATATGCCCGATCAGGAAGTGTGGTAGGAAAAATCCCGTCACAACATATGTTATGTATTGTGACGGTACGACCACCCGATCGACCGAAAGCGCACGGATGGCCGGAACGTCACAGTAGGGCCCGCCTATCAATCCGACCCCGGATAAAGGCGGGGAAATATCGCGGAAGAGCCAAGGTACCTCCTAATTACGCGGGGCTAACTCTCTCTCAGTACCTCTCCTCGGAACGAGTACGGGGGGAGAGAGTGCGCTAGGACCCGACTAAGGAGAAGGAGTACGTGAGGAGCACGCGAGCGCACGAAACCGACGCAAACCGGATAAAACTGGATATTATGACTCACCTCTCTAATTTCCAGATTTATCCATATTCGCAAATTCTCCGAAATTATAACCGAAAACAATTCGGAGAATATCGCGACGCTCTTCACCAAAAATCCCACTCAATACTGACCAGCCAATCAGATCATTGCGCTGGTCAGTACACGAAATCATATTTAACAACGAGACGAGCAAGACTCGCTCTCATTAAGCAGTCATCTCTTGTGAGCACTACACGTGGCAGACTTTACTCTGCCACAATTCTCGACATCTTTACCACTCTTGAAGCCCGGAGAGACCCGACGTCTCATCGAGGACTTCAAGGCACACCCGACCACAACGCGATCTCCATCGTGTCTCCAATCTCGAATCGTCTTTTTAAAGACGATTCGAATCGACCACTGAATCGTCTTTTTAAAGACGATTCAGCTATAACGTAAACTCGATTCGTCTTTGTAAAGACGAATCGTACGACAACTCATTCTCAATAAAGATTTCCAGGTACTAGGGAACCTGTCTCGAGTGAAGCCCTGGGCATTGCGCCCAGAAGTTGGATCTTGAGACGGGTGAACGTCTCAGAACACCTCTGACCCCTAGGTAGGGCCCCTCGAACCGTGTGAAGCCCCAGCGATTGCCGCTGGAAGTTGGATCACGGCAAGAGGTAAATTGTGTTGGAAACCCGTCATATAAAACAGTCAGCGCACTCTTAGAGTGCGCACGCTCAATAATAATTTCACTAATACGCGGCGACGTCTACCCACGCATTCTCGGCAAGACAGCGTGATTAACAAAGCATCACCCTCGCCTCGACGTGACGACGCAACAAACACCAAACGAACCAACCAGACTTGTCCTATCCTGGATAATTAAATGTGCGACCCATCTAACGAACTCGTTAACTCGTTCAAACTTAGATTCTTTCCTTTCGCTAACATTACCTTCTCGAAAACAAACCTTTAGGCTTCCCCTTTTGGCCAACGTTTCCGTCGTATTGCAAAGCGACAATTCACAAATAAAAGAACACTCAAATTTAGACTCCTTACGTGTTACTCTCGCTTCTCGAGAGTAAAACAAAAGAGCTCAATTCCGCCTCACGGAATTGAGACAATTTGGACCCAAGATCCATTTTTCAATGGCCGATGATGAAGGGTCAACCAACGCGCAGCACTCGTGCTCATAGTCGTGGTTAGCACTCTGAGGCCATCTCGAAAAACACATAAAAATTCATGGGCCTTCTGCCCATTTCAAACATAAAATAAAATTCTTATTCCCAGCTGTTCCTTTCGAGTCTGTACTCGTACTCTGCATACGGTCAAACACCGACACGTAAACACAAAATCTAAAAATAAATTCGTCGCTCGCCTCACGAGCGACAACAATCGAGAGAGAACGATAGTCACGGGAGTTGCCTCGCGCGACTGTCCGTTCTCAAAACTCGATAATGTCACAGTATATACTAGGGTGTTTAAAAAAAAAAATTTCGATTTTCCAACGGGTCACACCTAAAATAGTTAGTTTAGGTAGAAAAAAAATTTATGTCAAAAGATGAGAATTTTAGGATCAGTGGAAAATTCGCCGCAATTGAGTAAAAAAATTTTTTTTTCATTTTTATCGAATTTATAATGAAAATTTTTTGATTTTCCAACGGGCCACACCTGAAATAATTAGTTTGGGTAGAAAAAAAATTTATGTCAAAAGATGAGAATTTTAGGTTGAGTGGAAGATTCGCAGCATTTGAGTTAAAAAATTTTTTTTTTTTTTTCATCGAATTTATAATGAAAATTTTTCGGGGCACACCTGAAATAGTTGGTTTAGGTCGAAAAAAATTTTATGCAAACAGATGAGAATTTCAGGTTGAGTGGAAGATTTGCCGCATTTGAGTTGAATATACTTTTTTTTTTTTTTCATCGAATTTATAATGAAAATTGTTTTATTTACCAACGGGCCACACCTGAAATAATTAGTTTAGGTAGAAAAAAAATGTATGTCAAAAGATGAGAATTTCAGGTTGAGTGGAAGATTCGCCGCATTTGAATTAGAATGTTTTTTTTTCTTTTTATCGAATTTGTAATGAAGTAGTAATTTTACCAGAAATTATTCATTATAAATTCGATAAAAGGAAAAAAAAAAAAATTTTATTTAAATGCGGCGAATCTTCACTCAACCTGAAACAGAATCGTGTCAAGAATCGATAAATTGATATATCGATACGTCGAATCATGTCACGAATCGATAAGTTGATATATCGATATACCGAATTGTGTCTAGAATTGATGAATTGATATATCGATGTATCGAATCGAGTATAAATATAACGAAATGTGTCAAAAATCGATATTTCGATATATCGAACCGTGTCAAGAATCGATATATCCATATATTGAACGGAGTCAGAAATCGATATATCTATATATTGAACCGTTTCAGTAATCAATATATCGGTATATCGATATTTCAATGAAACCCAAACTCAACCCAAACTCTCATCCGAAAACCAATTAACACAAATATAAACAATTTTTTTTCAAAACATCTTTCCAGAATGTTTTTCTTTAACAACTGACACAAACACAAGGTTGGCGCGCGCAGCGCGCAGGGGGGCGAAGCCCCCTAGTATATATATATATTATAACCTGGAAAAAACCGGGATAGAGGAACGATTCGGAAAAAAATGCGGCTTGAACTGAACCGGGATTCGAACCCGGGACCTCTCGATTGCCGGTCGAGTGCTCTCCCAACTGAGCTATCCAGCCGCTGCCACATTCGTCTCCGAATCGTCCTCATACCGTGTTACAATCCCCCCTGCCAGAGTCGAATTGACCCTGACAGTTCGACTCGTATAACTCGGACTAGGGTACTACAGACTGGGATTGTCTGAGGGACGGTAGGGGAAGAGGTACAACGGGCAGGGGACACTGCCCGAGGGGGCTAGCTCAGGAAGGGGAATCTCAGGGCGGGTCTCCCACCGACCGTGTCAGCCTCTTAGTTATTACCTCTGTGAATTAATTAATTTTCATTAATTAATCCACAGAGGTGGGCATTTTCACGATGCGTCGGGGCCCTCTTGTTGGGCGCCACTTTTATAACCCGGAAAAAACCGGGATAGAGGAACGATTCGGAAAAAAATGCGGCTTGAACTGAACCGGGATTCGAACCCGGGACCTCTCGATTGCCGGTCGAGTGCTCTCCCAACTGAGCTATCCAGCCGCTGCCACATTCGTCTCCGAATCGTCCTCATACCGTGTTACAATCCCCCCTGCCAGAGTCGAATTGACCCTGACAGTTCGACTCGTATAACTCGGACTAGGGTACTACAGACTGGGATTGTCTGAGGGACGGTAGGGGAAGAGGTACAACGGGCAGGGGACACTGCCCGAGGGGGCTAGCTCAGGAAGGGGAATCTCAGGGCGGGTCTCCCACCGACCGTGTCAGCCTCTTAGTTATTACCTCTGTGAATTAATTAATTTTCATTAATTAATCCACAGAGGTGGGCATTTTCACGATGCGTCGGGGCCCCACGTTGGGCGCCACTTTTATAACCTGGAAAAAACCGGGATAGAGGAACGATTCGGAAAAAAATGCGGCTTGAACTGAACCGGGATTCGAACCCGGGACCTCTCGATTGCCGGTCGAGTGCTCTCCCAACTGAGCTATCCAGCCGCTGCCACATTCGTCTCCGAATCGTCCTCATACCGTGTTACAATATATATATATATTAGGGATCAATGGCTGATAATAATATTGGCACGAGGTTTTCACCTCAGCCAACAAAAAGCAAGATTTTTTGTTGTGTTTAAAATTGCTCTAGTAAAGCATGTCGGGATACAACTGTCAGATTTCATCATTTTCCTAAGCCTGGGCAGTGCTTAGTAGAAATTAAAAATAAGTTTGGCAACATTGAACGAATTTACAGGCGTAAGGCATGGGAAATGGTGTTGAAAAATGGAAAACCAGCTACAAACATCATGAGATCTTGCTCCTTACATTGCACGGAAAAAGATTACCTGGTTTCAAGTAAGTACGCTACATTTATTATTCATACCATGCTTCATTATAATTTAATCTAAATATTTCGTGTATATATGAGAATAATTAGATTCGTTTATTTTTATGTTGACTGCAAGTAAGTTTTATTCGCTTTATTTGAATATTTAATACAGGTAGCGTCTCAAAGAAGAGGTACTTGAAAAGCGACAGCATCCCATCATGCAATTCACCAAAAAGTACTGTCAGCTTACCAGAAAATTTGAAACAAGTGAAACTTCGAGAAAGCAGATGCCACCAAAAGACAAAGGTAGCACAAGAAAAGACAGTGAAACTGTGTGAAGAAAAAGAAGATAACTACGCCAATGAAGGACCTGTGTTAGAAATGGCCCAAGCGACTTGCCTTCTTTTACCAAAAGCTGTCGATATTGGAGTTCAAGTCTGTAGTGAGGACTATTCACTAGATTTGCTAGCACAATTAGAACGGATGATCAATTAAGTACTATTACTGGTATTCCAAATTTTAAGTTATTATCAGGCATCGAAGAAGCTGTTAAAATTTTCAAACCGGATAATACTAATGCAAAACTATCGATACGTGAAGTAATAATTATGACTTTAAAGAAACTGAAACATAACCTGTCTTACGCGTTATTATCGGCGCTATTTAATTTTTGTTGTACACCTCAAAACTGTAGCTTAAGGGTTAACGAAATGTTGAGCATTTTGCATAAGCTTTCAAAATGTGCAATTCCTTGGCCTACTATGAATCAAATTTCTAGAAATATACCAAGTTGCTTTAAAAATTTTGAGGATGTACGGATTGTACTCGATTGCACCTAAATTGCAATTCAACGACCTAAAAAACTATGTTGCCAGATTACAACGTATTCCCACTACAAGGGTGGATCTACGGTAAAATTTATGACAGGCATTACTCCAGGTGGCTTATCTTCATTCATCAGCAAACCCGATGGTGGGCGTTGTTCAGATAAAGCTATATTTAATCAAAGTGGATTGATTAATTTACTTGATAAAAATGATGCTATCATGGTAGATAAAGGATTTTTGATTGACGAGGTTTGCATAAAAAATGATATCAAATTATTAAGACCACCCTTCTTAAGAGATAAAAGATAGTTTAGTAATGAAGAAGCACTTTCAACTGCCAGTATTGCACGAGCAAGAGTACATATTGAAAGATCTAACCAGAGACTCAAGGATTTTAAAGTTTTAGGTGGAAAAATGCCTAGCGATCTCTTATCTGAAGTTGAAGAAATTTTTACTATTATATCTGCCATAGTCAATTTGAGTGCGCCTATTTTGAAAGACGATAAGTTCATATCACAGGACGTTTAGGGATGTACATATTTTTATGAATAAAGAATAACAAATCTTCATGGTTGTCCTTATATTAATCTTAATTTTTTCCCTCAACACAATTTTCCTTGTTGCATACATTATGCAGGATGCAATTAAAATAAACTGTTTTTAAAGTATACACCAAATCTTTCGCGAAATACTCATCGAAGGGTATCGGTATAATTTCAATGCTATCGTCAAACGGGGCATATATTACAAAATCAGTTTGCCGCAGATTTAAAAGAGCCATACCCATTTGTACCTGACCGTAATTAGAATGTTTTTTTCTTAGCGTGAACTTTCCTTCGCTTTCTGTTAAAAATTTCGTTCCTGCAAGGATTTCTGATACAGGTGCTTTTTTCCAGCAATAGGGCACTTAATTTCCAGTAACCTCGAGGGCCTATTATCTTCAAAAATGATCCCATCTGGAGAGTAAGCAAGCCACGGGTTATTTTCAGAAATAACAAGACCACATTGATTTACTGAGATACATCTTACGCTTTCACATTTTAGTCGAGAGAATTTGCCTCATACAAAATACCATGCGAAGTACTTTGACTATTTAGTTGATTTAGTTGTACTATGATATTTAGTTGATTTTTCCTCCCAATTGGGATTCTTATTTTTGTTATATGTGAATAATGCGTAAGATCTTGAGCCAGTAATTCGGAATTGCCTCTCCCTCTTCCAAGAAGCCAGATAATTATTTGTTCCCTGACAAAAGAAAACATAGTCACCACTAAGCTGTTCTAGTACTGTTTCCAGAGATGGGCACAACTAGCTACTTTCGAAACTAGCTACGACGAAGCTACACGATACATTTGTAACGGGTAACGAAAATTTTCCAGTTACTTCGATCCAAATGTAACGACATGCCTCTCGTGGTCGCTACTTTTTGTATCCAGTAACGAAATTTTTTTCGCTACCCGCTACATTTGTATCGAGTATCGAAAATTTTTTCGCTACCCGCTACTTTTGTATCGAGTATCGAAAATTTTTTCGCTACCCGCTACTTTTATATCGAGTATCGAAAATTTTTTTGCTACCCGCTACTTATGTATCGAGTAACGAAATTGTTTTCGCTACCCGCTACATTTGTATCGAGTCTCGAAAATTTTTTCGCTACCCGCTACTTTTGTATCGAGTATCGAAAACTTTTTCGCTACCCGCTACAAAAGTAACGAGTAGCGAAGTATCGAACCAAATTTCGTTACTTTTTTTTTCTTTTTTTTTTCCTGGAATCTAGTTCCGTAAACGTACAGCGATAACTATAACCCATTATTTGGAACACTCAAAAAATTTTTAGAATGATTCTCGATTTTGTGGGAGTTCATCAAATCTTTTTTTTGTTTTTTAATTTTTTTTAAAATTTTTTTTTATTTTTATTTTTATTTTTTTTTCTGGAATCTAGTTCCTTAAACGTACAGCGATTACAATTACCCATTATTTGGAACATTCAAAAAATTTTTAGAATGATTCTCGATTTTGTGGGAGTTCATCAAATCTTTTTTTTTTATTTTTTTATTTTTTTCCTGGAATCTAGTTCCTTAAACGTACAGCGGTTACAATTACCTATTATTTGAAACACTTATACAATTTTTAGAATGATTCTTGAATCTGTGGAAGTTCATCAAATCTTTTTTTTTTAATTTTTTTTTTTTTTTCTGGAATCTAGTTCCTTAAACGTACAGCGGTTACAATTACTTATTATTTGAAACACTTAAACAATTTTTAGAATGACTCTCGATTTTGTGGGAGTTCATCAAATCTTTTTTTTTTTATTTTTTTTTTCCTGGAATCTAGTTCCTTAAACGTACAGCGGTTACAATTACCCATTATTTGAAACACCAACAATTTTTAGAATCATTCTCAATTTTGTGGGAGTTCATCAAATCTTTTTGAAAAAAAATTTTTTTTATTTTTTTATTTTTTCCTGGAATCTAGTTCCTTAAACGTACAGCGATTACAATTTCCCATTATTTGGAACATTCAAAAAATTTTTAGAATGATTCTCGATTTTGAGGGAGTTCATCATATCTTGTTTTTTGTTTTTTGTTTTTTATTTTTTTTTGTTCCTCCATATATTAGGAACATTCAAAATATTTTTACAACAATTCTCAATATTTTGGAATTTCATCAATCTTTTATTTTTTTTGTTTTTCTATTTGTTTTTCGTTTGGTTTTTTTCGTTTTTGTAGTTCCTTAACACCAGAAACATTCAAAACATTTTTAGAACGATTCTCAATATTTTGGGAGTTCATCAAAACTTTTTTTTCTTTTTTTTTCTTTTTTTTAGTTCCTTCATATCAGAAACATTCAAAATATTTTTACAACGACTCGCAATATTTTGGGATTTCACGATATCTTTCATTTTTTTTGTTTTTGTTTTTTGTTATTTGTTTTTTTTTCATTTCAGTAGTTCCTTACTACTACTGAAAAAATAAAGAAGATATGATGAACTCCCAAAATATTGAGAATCGTTCTAAAAATATTTTGAAAGTTCGAAAAAATGGGTAAGTGTAATCGCGGTACGCTTAAGGAACTACTTAAAAAAAAAAGATATGGTGAACTCCCAAAATATTGAGAATCGTTGTAAAAATGTTTTGAATGTCTCCAATATTAAGGAAATACTAGAAACAAAACACAAAAAAAAAAACAAAAAAAAGATATGATGAACTCCCAAAATATTGAGAATCGTTATAAAGATAATTTGAATGTTCGAAATAATAGATACGTGAGTAGTAGGTGCACCACTCTGGGCCCCCCCACTCCTATCCCCACTCCTTCCCCCACCGCGCGGCTTCCCCCACCACTCGATTTTCCCCCACCATGCGGCTGGGTGAGTCGAGTGTTGAGGTGGCGTTGTGTGTGTGTGGGTGAGGTGAGGACAGGGGGGAAACTCCAAAGTGGCGCACATTATTATTATTATTATTATTATTTGCAATATTCTCTCTCTTTGGATTATTATTATTTTTTTTAATTTTATAATTATAATTTTTATTATTATTTTTAATATTTCCACCTCTCTCTGCGGTTTATTATTATTTTTTACTTACCCTTCTTCCGAGGCTATTCAGCGCATCTCTCTCTCTCTCTCTCTCTCTTTCTCTCCCGCGTCTGTCGGTTATGCTTTTTCTCTTTTTCTCCTTCTCTCTCTCCAGCGTCTGTCGCTTAGCTTTCTCTCTCTCTCTCTCTCTCACTATTCTAACTTGTTGCTTATTAAAAATTTTTTTTCCGATAGAATGAAAATCTGCACAGATACATTCGTTATACTCATCTCCGTGAGCCACGTTTTGATTGAATATTTTTATTATCACAAGCACGCACGTTAATCCTCAGGGCACATAAATTATTTAAACGATTAATATTTTAACCGATCGACGTTGTGAGAACGTTTTACCGATGTTACGCGATTAAAACAACGACGATTACTGAGCTCTACAGCCGGTTGGAGACAAACTCCACGCGCGCGAAATGCACTGTCAGCACCACGTGCATGTCTCATCGTCGCTCAGGCTTGCTCGAATTCGTTCATCTTTTTATTCGTATGGAGAGTAATATATTTAAGTGTATATATATATATATATATATTGTTACGTTCTGGGTCGACATTGACGCTAAATGAATTTATAGCCAAGTTATAAAATAACCACGATAGAATAATATACCCACTAGTCGCTCCTGGAAGCAACCCGTGCAGCTTTTATCATTTTATTCTCACGAGAGTCGAAAGAAACGACTCGTGCAGCTTTTATCATTTTATTCTCACGAGAGTCGAAAGAAACGACTCGTGCAATTTTATCATTTTACTCTCACGAGAGTCGAAAGAAACGACTCGTGCAATTAATTATCACTTTTATTCTCACGGGTGGTCCAGCAGCGACCCGTCTTAGTTAAATTCAACGTACCGTTTATGCGTGGCCCTGTACGAGGAGTCCACTTTCTCGCGAGGCTCAACTCGCCAGCGCCGCACACATAAGATAAGAAACGCTAGACTCAACAGTGATTAGCGTGGCGAGGAGAACCCTTTGTCCGACTCTACCATCCCAGGACGGTTACAAAAACTGCAACTTTGACAGTTTTGCCCCACCAAGACATAAAAAAGTCGAGATCAAAGGCCCGGGAGAAAAAGAGTTAGTCAGTCGAAGATCGGGAACGAGAGCCATCGAGTACCATCTCCTCGCAACGGCAATCACTAAAACTCGCGGAATATTCTAAGTACCGGTCGGACTCGCGTAGTATTGGTAACTTATCCGATTCATCAAATCGCTTAAGATATTTGTCTGGATCGAATCGTTAAATATTCGATTCGACCAAAATATTAAATTCATTCATTTGCATTCGATTCTTCTAATCGCTTGAGATATCGAATAATCATTCGATTCGTTCGGATATTCGACGTAACGATACGTCCTACCGACGGCGCGAAAACAACGCGCGACAAGTGACCACGAGACGTGTAAAATTCGACAAAATAAAATATTCACTTCTTACGTGTACGTGCCGACTCAAGTAAGAGCGATTATTTTTGGCGTAATACATCCCCGATTCCCAACGCCGGAACGCGACCCAAGGATCTCTAGCAGCGTTGGTTCGATTCTCCAAGACGCAATCAACCGTCAACCCCTGGTCACGGTTGTTTGACCAACAAAAGGTAAGAAAGTTTACTCAATATTCACCAACACAACGGCTCCTATCCCGAGTCTGTTTCTACAGGCTCAAAAGGGAGCAAAAATGTAAAAAATGTAAAAAATATGGTACGTCAACAGTAAATTATAAATCTGGGACGTAACATGTTAATTTTTGGTGACAGCGGTGGGATTTTGTTGTGTTGTGTCGACGATCTATGCTAAATAAATTAAATTTAAAAAAAATAAAATAAAATAAAATAAAAATAAAAAAAAATTTACGTAAAATCACATTTAGTGCTTTGCGAAATAAAATTTACGTAGAATTGCATTTAGTGTTTTGCGGAATAAAATTTACGTCGAATCACATTTAGTAGTTTGCGAAATTAAAATTTACGGAAAGTTACATTCAGTGTTTTGCGAAATAGAAAAAAAAAAAATTTACGTAAAATCACATTTAGTGCTTTGCGAAATAAAATTTACGTAGAATTGCATTTAGTGTTTTGCGGAATAAAATTCACGTCGAATCACATTTAGTAGTTTGCGAAATTAAAATTTACGGAAAGTTACATTCAGTGTTTTGCGAAATAGAAAAAAAAAAATTTTACGTAAAATCACATTTAGTGCTTTGCGAAATAAAATTTACGTAGAATTGCATTTAGTGTTTTGCGGAATAAAATTCACGTCGAATCACATTTAGTTTGCGAAATTAAAATTTACGGAAAGTTACATTCAGTGTTTTGCGAAATAGAAAAAATTTACGTAAAATCACATTTAGTGCTTTGCGAAATAAAATTTACGTAGAATTGCATTTAGTGTTTTGCGGAATAAAATTCACGTCGAATCACATTTAGTAGTTTGCGAAATTAAAATTTACGGAAAGTTACATTCAGTGTTTTGCGAAATAGAAAAAATTTACGTAAAATCACATTTAGTGCTTTGCGAAATAAAATTTACGTAGAATTGCATTTAGTGTTTTGCGGAATAAAATTCACGTCGAATCACATTTAGTAGTTTGCGAAATTAAAATTTACGGAAAGTTACATTCAGTGTTTTGCGAAATAAAAAAAAAAAAATAAAATAAAATTTACGTAGAATCACATTTGGTAGTTCTCGAAATTAAAATTTAACGCATTCAGCGATCCATCCGGAAGGAAAACGTAAAATAGCGTTTCGAGACTTTCGCGGGGTAGATAAAACCAATAAATTTCGCGCAAGAAAGTACGTATGTTACCAGACAAAACCGCGATAAAATAAGAAATGTCGACGGGAAAGGAATCGGGAAGTGCGTCTAACGTGAAACTCCTCTCGGAAGAGGAATTGGCGGTTTTGCAAAATCAATTGATAGACAAACAGCGCGAACTAGCTGAACTCGAAGAGACTCGTAAAACTCGCGAAATAGAATTCGAAGAACGTCTCCTAGAAGTTCAACAAAGGGAAATCGCGGTTCTCGAGAAGCAACGAGAAATTAGAGAATCAGAAAATAGGGAGCCGGAAGATAGAAGGGAACGATCTCCTGACCATGACGATCAGGTTTCGCCGTTATGGCAGGTATTAAAAAACGTGAAAAAGGAATTAGCGGAGTTAAAAATTCGAACCGAACCCGACGTACCGGGTGACGATAATGTCACAAGCGTCAATTCGGGATTAAACACACATTTGTCGTTCAAAGATGTCCTCGAATCTATTCCATCCTTTACAGGAGATAATGTACCGGTTCTAAAATTCGCGCGCGCATGTAAAAGAGCAAAAGATATGCTCGCTCCGAACCTCGAGTCCACCTTCACGCGCCTCCTCCGTAATAAATTAAAGGGGCGCGCGTATACGGCGGTGGAAGACGACGCGTTCCGTATGGTCACAGCTCTTACCGATCGTCTTAGCGAAATATTTGGGGCCTCGAGATCGATTAACCAATATAAGGGCGAGTTAGGGAATATCACAAAGGGAAAATCGGAGCATGTGCTCGATTATATAAGCCGTGTAAAGGATTTGCATGCGGCTATTATAGAGGGTGAGGCCCAAATAACGGGACGACTAACGCGTTACCAAAGGGAAACGCTCGAAGACGAAACGATGGAATGCTTTGTCTTGGGCCTTCCGCCTGATTTTCGCCTACGTTTAAAATTCGAGGGATATACTTGCCTCTCGGTGGCCTTTCAGCTAGCCATAAGAATCGGAAAAGAAATGGAACGTGACAAAGCACGCTTTCAGGAGCCGACAAAAACATTAAAGAATTCGCCAACCTCGCAAGTGCAAGGTAATACCGGTAAGACAGACTCGCCTTCTTGCAGCCACTGCAAAAGATCCGGCCACGAAGAAGGGAATTGTTGGGTTAAAAATCCGGATAAACGACCGCGAAAAACGGGAAAGGTAGAAAATCGCGAATCAGAACCTCAAACGAGCGAAAAATCGCAGGAACCCGAGCAGGCAAGTAAATCACCATGCACGTATTGCAGCCGTCCCTACCATACCGCGGAGATCTGCTATAAACGACTTAGAGATATACAGAATTCGGAAAACGCGAAACAACCTTCGGCATCTCAGGGCGCGAGCCGAAAGGGCAACGCGACGGAGCGCCCTGTACGCGTAGCCCAGAAAAGCGACGAGTCCGTACCGTCAACCTCCGATTGAGGCAGCACACGTTTATCCCAACAATAGAAATCGAGAGTCCGCAACTAACAAGGAAGACCGATTTTTTAGTAGATTCCGGATCGGATCCGAATTTAATTAAATCACAAGCTCTTGCGAAAAACGTAGAAGTTAATACGAACGATATCCTAAAACTACAGGGAATATCGGACGAACCCGTATACACAACCGGATCAACGGAAATTGATATACTGGGCTCGAAATCCGAGTTTCACGTGGTGGAAAATTCATTCGCAATAAACCAAGACGCCATTCTCGGCGCGGAATTTCACGGGTTAAATCGCGCGACGATAGACTGGGACGCAGAAGTCGTTAAGTGGAAAGATCGCGTAGTTCCGTTTAAAATTCAGGAAACCGTAATTTTACCAGGTAGATCGAGTTGTGTCTACCACGTGCGTGTTAAAAACAACAATATTGAAGAAGGTTATATTCCGCGCTTAAACGTTGGCAAGGGAATTTACATAGGCGAGGCCGCTATTTCGAATACAAATGGCGTTGCGTATATGAGAGCGTTTAATACAACTGGTAAAGATGTCGAGCTCACCGTTCCGACGGTCACCTTAGAGGTTTTCGAACTCGTCAATCGCGATCCAGAAAAAAGTCAGAGTCCACGTGGACCACCGGGCGAAGAAAATAATTCACAAAATCCGGAGGGGAATTCGCGGGACCGGCTATGTATTGAACGTCGTACGCGCGACCAACGAGTTCAGACGGTAAAGTCAGACCCAGCCGACGCGGACGCGGTAATACAAGAAATAAAATCGTTACTCCGACTCGACCATCTTAGCGATGAGGAGCGGATAAGCGTGGGAAATTCAATAAAGGACGCACTCGACCTCTTTAACATTCCTGGGGAATTGTTGGGCGCTACTAACGCGATCGAACACAGAATCATTACGACGGACGACCAACCAGTTTTTACGCGCCAATATCGCTTTCCGCCTGCCCATAAGGACGAGATAACGAAACAAATCGGGGATCTAATCAAGGGAAAAATAATTGAACCTTCCGATTCGCCATATAGCTCACCACTGTGGATCGTGCCCAAAAAGGCCGATTCACAGGGGAAACCTAGATGGCGAATGGTTATAGATTACCGAAATTTAAATGAAAAAACAATAGGGGATGCATACCCTCTCCCCAATATCATCGAAATTCTTGATCAATTGGGCAGTGCAAAATATTTCTCCGTTTTCGATTTGGCTAGCGGGTTTCACCAAATTCAAGTACACCCACAACATGCTCATAAGACAGCATTTTCAACGCCATTTGGGCATTATCAATTCGCGCGAATGCCTTTCGGGCTTAAAAATGCACCGGCCACGTTCCAGCGATTAATGGATCGTGTGCTGTGTGGTTTACAAGGCACAGAACTTTTCGTGTATCTTGACGACATCGTATTGTACGCGAGTTCGCTACGAGAACACGAAATTAAATTCAAAAAATTAACCGAAAGACTACGCCAAGCGTGTTTAAAACTTCAACCCGACAAATGCGAATTTTTGCGCAAAGAAGTAGTATACCTAGGGCACGTTATAAGCGAAGATGGCGTACGACCAGATCCAAAAAAACTCGAAGCAATACAAAATTATCCACGACCGACCAGTCCAACTAAAATTAAGCAATTTCTTGGCTTGGCTGGTTATTATCGCCGATTTATAGAAAACTTTTCGGGTGTTGCGAGACCACTTACTCAACTCCTGAAAAAAGAAACTGTCTTCAAATGGACCGATACCCAAGAACAAGCGTTTACTAAATTGAGAGATGCACTTTGTAAAGAACCAGTACTGCAACACCCGGATTTTACGGTGCCATTCATAATTACAACCGATGCTTCCGCAACGGCAATCGGCGGCGTAATCAGCCAAGGTAAGATAGGCAGCGACCGACCGATATCTTACGCATCGCGAACGTTAAACAAAGCGGAAGAAAAATACCCTGTAATCGAAAAGGAATGCCTGGCAATTGTGTATTGCGTTAATTATTTTAGGCCATATGTTTACGGCAGGGAGTTTTCACTAGTGACAGACCATAAACCATTGGTTTGGCTGCACTCAGTGAAGGATCCCGCTAATCGGCTGGTCGCATGGCGATTTAAACTCGAGAACTATCAGTATAAAATTATTTATAAACCAGGGAGGGCCAACAGCAATGCCGACGCTTTGTCCCGAAACCCCCCGGTAAATGAAAAATCTGTTTTGGTCGTAACGCCGGTTCGCACGAGAACCCACCCAGACGTATCAGACGATGAAGATACCCTAAACTTCACTAGACTTAAGAAAAGAAAAGTCGAAGAAGGAAAATCGACGGATGTCGAGCGGCACGTCGACCGAGGGGAAACCGCAACCGAGTCCCCAGTAAGAGATCCCGGTAACGAAAATATTTCGGCAGACGATATAACGTCCTCAGATGAGGACCCCGATACGGTCGATGATAGGTCCGTCACCTCTGTCGATTCTTCTTCAAGCTCGGGTAGTTCAACATATCCGGAACCATCGGATGCGTTCGAGATCGAAATTACTAGAGACAGACTTTCAATGCGTAAAGATAATTTTTTATTTTTGATAACCACTAAAAATCAAGCCGTTGACGAGGGAGCTAAAGACTTAGCCGCTGCAGTTATCCTGCCAGTATATAAGGACTTGATGCCCTTACGATCAGGGGTCGAACGCGTTGGGAACCGAATACTCATTGGCCTTCCCGTAAAAAGAGATCTAAGAGCTAACGTCGCGATCGATGACCTAGACGAATCAATGCAGTCTCTTCGAGACGTTATCAGCGAACTTATGCTAAAGTCGGTAAGCGTGGCCAGAACCGACCCTATTGATAATATCCCCTGGACTCAAGTACAGGAAATGCTGAAACTTCACCTCGAAGACCTGCCAATAAAAATCACGGTGTGCGAACAGCTTGTACGTATACCGCCCGTGGAGGAAAGAGACGGAATCATAGAGGAGTGTCACGATTCGTTGGTCGGAGGCCATAAAGGCGTTACGAAGACCTACAAACGTGTCCGCGAGAACTTCTTCTGGACCAACATGAAAACTCAAATTCAGGAGTATATTCAACGATGCCGAAGCTGCCAACTGAAGAAATTGGTCCGTGTTAAGACGAAACAACCTATGATGATCACGGACACACCAGGAAGCGCTTTCGATAAGGTAGCGATGGATATAGTTGGACCGTTTCCCGCCACCAAGAGCGGTAATACACACATCCTCACGATACAGGATTTACTGACTAAATACGCAATGGCAATACCGATGCAACGAACCACAGCAGCGGATATAGCCGACGTCTTTGTGAAACGATTTGTTGCCTGATTTGGAGCACCCAGAGCACTTCTCACCGACCAGGGTACGAACTTTTGTAGCACCCTCATGAGAGGTTTGGCGAAGAGATTCAGAATCAAACAGTATAAAACAACATCATTCCACCCGCAATCCAATGGGTCCATTGAGCGCTTTCACCATGTTCTCGTAGAATATCTAAAGCATTACGTGGACAGAGAAAACGACTGGGATGAATTTTTAGAGATGGCCATGTTCTCGTACAATACGAGTCAACACGAAGGGACAGGGTTCACACCCCACGAGCTGGTATTCGGGAAGCTGGCAAGACAACCTGCGGCTAACGATAGAATCGAGGAACAGCAAGATCCAACGTACACGGAATACCTTCGGGAGCTATTCACAAAAATCCATGGTCTCCAGGAGATGGCCGCGGAAAATTTAAAAACGTCTAAAGAAAAATCCAAAATATACTACGACAAGAGAATAAACCCTCAGAACTTCAAAGTCGGAGATAAGGTTCTCGTCTTAAAAGAACCACGAATAGGAAAATTTTATGATCAATATAGCGACCCCTGCGAGGTACTTGAGATCTTACCCGAAGGGAACGTCAAAATAAAGTTTAAAGGGAAACCCAAGATTGTCCACGCAAATAAATTACGACTGACGAGACTATAGAGTTACCTTTGTTCCAGGACATAACGAAACTAAACGAGCCGACTGGAAGTTCAACACGATGTTCGCCCTCATCGCGACGCTGGTCTTGGTGGTTGGGTCAGGCCGTGTTGGAGCTCTCATTGGTTACGACTGTGGCGGCTCAACGCTCAATGTCACAACACTGTCGTTAAACGACGTAAAAGGATGCGATGCACCTATGAACGAACCGGAACCAATGCCGACTTACATACAGTTGCTTCAACTATCGGAATTTTCGGACACTGCTGTAGTTCAATGCAAGGTCGAGATCTCCCGCATCATAACTCATTGTGGAATGCACTCTCACAACTCATTGGTCCATAACGGATTCCAAGAATATCTGTTGGAATTAGACGAGTCATCGTGTCGTCGTCTGCAAGAGACGGGAATCATTCGACTTGGTTTTGCAGCAGAAGCTCATGGGCTACGACGAAACGACACCACGACGAGGAGTATCACCCTGGCCGGCTCAACAACTGTTAGCGGCGAATGTCACGGAACTCAATACAGCGACCCGTTCGGAACCTGGAACGACGTAATCGTGCAAGCATCGGTAAAAATCTCCCTTTTCAATTACCAGGCGGTAGTTGATCTGCAAGGAGGAAAAATCATGCTCCAATCAGGAACGCAATGTCAACTCGCGGAAGAAACCTGCATCGACATCGAGGGAAACAGCGTATTCTGGAAAACGACACCATCGGATTCGTGCAACTTCGACATGTACGATGTCTTATACGAAGGCCTAGCCTCAAAATTCACGATAATCGAGGACGGGTCCCGCCTGCCCGATTTATATACGCTTGTCACGGATCATACGACGTTCGCCTTGGCCAAACGATCTGAGCACCCGGTCTGTGGTTACAAATTAATAAGGACCGAACACCCGAAGCTGTTCGTCATGGAAACCCAGAAGGATCAATCGTTTACCTCGAAAAGGAAAATTTCCGTCAACAATTTAGACATGTTCTCGTACATCAATTCGAAATTCATCTACGTCGAGAAACACGTTAGAAAACAAATGAAGAACCTTTACAAAGACGTGGTCGCACAACGATGCAACCTCGAACGACAAATTCTCCAAGGTGCCTTATCTACTGCGGCGCTGCTGCCGGAAAGGTTCGCACGCACAGTCATGAAGGGACCGGGTTATATGGCGGTCATTGCTGGGGAAGTCGCGCATATCATCAAATGCGTACCAGTCGATTGCAAACTGCGACGTACCGAAGAATGCTTCCAGGAACTACCGGTGATGTATCGCAACGAGTCATACTTCCTCTCGGCAACATCAAGAATGTTAATAAAATCAGCAACGCAAATAAATTGCGACCCGGTGGTACCTGCACAGTACCAGATAGAAGGCACCTGGTATCGATTTTCTCCGGGACCCATCGAAGTCCTACCACCACAATCATTGGAGCCGTTAACCAAACCGAACTGGGAATACGCGTCACCTGGTAATCTTGCCAGTAGTGGCATATACTCTGAAGCCGACATCAATAAACTGCGAGAACGCATCATGTTTCCTGCGGAAAAACCGGCTCTATTGAACAACATTGCACGAGGAACAATTGGCTACCGGGTCCCACCGGGTAGCGTGTCAATACGAGCATTCCTCGACGAAGAAACTCTCAACCACATAGCTGAAAATGCAGCATCTAAATTCTGGAATGGATTCATGAAGTTCGGATCAGCCAGTGGAGGCATAGCGGGCGTCATCGTGGTGCTAGCACTAATCAAACTTGCTATCGACACGTGTATTCACGGTTATTCCCTCCATGCACTCTACGGATGGAGTATCCATCTGGTTGGCGCGATATTGAGTTCACTAACCGGGCTTCTCCTCACTCTGGCGCACCGACGACAAAACGATACGAATACGGACATCGAAGCCGGACAACGAATGGACGACGCCCAGCCCGAATCCCTCTCACCACCGGTACCGACACGGAGGAGTACTTATCCCGTGCTCCCACCGGCCGAATCAACAACGACTTTGGACGGTGTCGACCCCGAACTATCAGCACGGCTGTTCGCCTCTCGCATGCAGAGCCGTGGCACTGCATCCGACTAAAACGGGGGAGGTGTTACGTCCTGGGTCGACATCGACGCTAAATGAATTTATAGCCAAGTTATAAAATAACCACGATAGAATAATATACCCACTAGTCGCTCCTGGAAGCAACCCGTGCAGCTTTTATCATTTTATTCTCACGAGAGTCGAAAGAAACGACTCGTGCAGCTTTTATCATTTTATTCTCACGAGAGTCGAAAGAAACGACTCGTGCAATTTTATCATTTTACTCTCACGAGAGTCGAAAGAAACGACTCGTGCAATTAATTATCACTTTTATTCTCACGGGTGGTCCAGCAGCGACCCGTCTTTGTTAAATTCAACGTACCGTTTATGCGTGGCCCTGTACGAGGAGTCCACTTTCTCGCGAGGCTCAACTCGCCAGCGCCGCACACATAAGATAAGAAACGCTAGACTCAACAGTGATTAGCGTGGCGAGGAGAACCCTTTGTGCGACTCTACCATCCCAGGACGGTTACAAAAACTGCAACTTTGACAGTTTTGCCCCACCAAGACATAAAAAAGTCGAGATCAAGGGCCCGGGAGAAAAAGAGTTAGTCAGTCGAAGATCGGGAACGAGAGCCATCGAGTACCATCTCCTCGCAACGGCAATCACTAAAACTCGCGGAATATTCTAAGTACCGGTCGGACTCGCGTAGCATTGGTAACTTATCCGATTCATCAAATCGCTTAAGATATTTGTCTGGATCGAATCGTTAAATATTCGATTCGACCAAAATATTAAATTCATTCATTTGCATTCGTTTCTTCTAATCGCTTCAGATATCGAATAATCATTCGATTCGTTCGGATATTCGACGTAACGATACGTCCTACCGACGGCGCGAAAACAACGCGCGACAAGTGACCACGAGACGTGTAAAATTCGACAAAATAAAATATTCACTTCTTACGTGTACGTGCCGACTCAAGTAAGAGCGATTATTTTTGGCGTAATACATCCCCGATTCCCAACGCCGGAACGCGACCCAAGGATCTCTAGCAGCGTTGGTTCGATTCTCCAAGACGCAATCAACCGTCGACCCCTGGTCACGGTTGTTTGACCAACAAAAGGTAAGAAAGTTTACTCAATATTCACCAACACAACGGCTCCTATCCCGAGTCTGTTTCTACAGGCTCAAAAGGGAGCAACAATGTAAAAAATGTAAAAAATATGGTACGTCAACAGTAAATTATAAACCTGGGACGTAACAATATATATATATATATCGTTCTATATTATATAAATATATCGCCGCCGCCGCCGCCGCCGCCGCCGCTGCCGTGTCAAGAATGTATGGGGCATTCCGTCTAAAATCGACCTATCTAAAAGCCTCATATATAGGGCATTCCGTCTAAAATCGACCTATCTGAAACCCGATATATGGGGAATTCCGTCTAAAATCGACCATCTAAAAGCCTGATATATAGGGCATTCCATCTAAAATCGACCTTCATAAAAGCCTGATATATGGGGCATTCCGTCCAAAATCAACCTTTCCAAAAGCTTGATATATGGGGAATTCCGTCTAAAATCGACCTTTCTAAAAGCCTGATATGTAGGGAATTCCGTTTAAATCGACCTATCTAAAAGCCTGATAATTCTGCCTGGTGATTCTGTCTCAACTTGATATATCGATATGAATCGATATATCAATATAAATCGATATATCGATATATAGATATGAATCGATATATCGATATGAATCGATATATCGATATGAATCGATATATCGATATGAATCGATATATCGATATGAATCGATATATCGATATGAATCGATATATCGATATGAATCGATATATCGATATGAATCGATATATCGATATGTATTGATATTCCGATATGAATCGATATATCGAATATCGATATATCGAATGTCGATTTATCGAATATCGATATATCGAATGTCGATTTATCGAATATCGATATATCGAATATTGATTTATATCGAATTTTGGTTTTTGATAAATCGATAAATCGATATATCAATCCGTCTAACATCAACCTACCTAAAAACGTGATGTATGGGGAATTCCGTCTGCAATCGGCCTGCCTAAAAGCTTGATATATAGGGAATTCCGTCTAAAATCGACCTATCTGAAATCTTGATATATGGGAAATTCCGTCTCAACTCGACTTATCTAAATACCTGATATATAGAGAATTCCGTCTCAACTCAACCTCTCTAAAAGCCTGATATATGGGGAATTCCATCTCAAATCGACCGTGGTATATGGGTAATTTCGTCTCAATTCGACTTATCTAAATACCTAATATATCGGGAATTCCGTCTCAACTTGACTGATTTAAAAACCGGATATATGGGGAATTCCGTTTCAACTCGACCTATCTGAAAGTCTGATATTATAGGAATTCCATCTCATTTCATGTATATACATATGTTATGTATATACTAGGGTGTTTAAAAAAAAAAATTCGATTTTCCAACGGGTCACACCTAAAATAGTTAGTTTAGGTAGAAAAAAAATTTATGTCAAAAGATGAGAATTTTAGGTTCAGTGGAAGATTCGCCGCAATTGAGTAAAAAAAATTTTTTTCATTTTTATCGAATTTATAATAAAAATTTTTTGATTTTCCAATGGGCCACACCTGAAATAATTAGTTTAGGTAGAAAAAAAATTTATGTTAAAAGATAAGAATTTTAGGTTGAGTGGAAGATTCGCCCCGCATTTGAGTTGAAATTTTTTTTTTTTTCAACGAATTTATAATGAACATTTTCCGATTTTCCAACGGGCCACACCTGAAATAGTTAGTTTAGGTAGAACAAAAATGTATGCCAAAAGATGGAAATTTTAGGTTGAGTGGAAGATTGGCCGCATTTGAGTTAAAATTATTTTTTTTTTGTTTTCATCGAATTTATAATTAAAATTTTTTGATTTTCCAACGGGCCACACCTGAAATAATTAGTTTGGGTAGAAAAAAAAATTGATGTCAAAAGATGAGAATTTTAGGTTGAGTGGAAGATTCGCAGCATTTGAGTTAAAATTTTTTTTTTCTTTTCATCGAATTTATAATGAAAACTTTTCGGGGCACACCTGAAATAGTTGGTTTAGGTCGAAAATAATTTTATGCAAACAGATGAGAATTTTAGGTTGAGTGGAAGATTTGCCGCATTTGAGTTGAATATTTTTTTTTTTTCTTTTCATCGAATTTATAATGAAAATTGTTTTATTTACCAACGGGCCACACCTGAAATAATTAGCTTAGGTAGAAAAAAAATGTATGTCAAAAGATGAGAATTTCAGGTTGAGTGGAAGATTCGCCGCATTTGAATTAGAATGTTTTTTTTTCTTTTTATCGAATTTGTAATGAAGTAGTAATTTTACCAGAAATTATTCATTATAAATTCGATAAAAGGAAAAAAAAAAATTTTATTTAAATGCGGCGAATCTTCACTCAACCTGAAACAGTATCGTGTCAAGAATCGATAAATTGATATATCGATACGTCGAATCATGTCACGAATCGATTAGTTGATATATCGATATACCGAATTGTGTCTAGAATTGATGAATTGATATATCGATGTATCGAATCGAGTATAAATATAACGAAATGTGTCAAAAATCGATATTTCGATATATCGAACCGTGTCAAGAATCGATATATCCATGTATTGAACGGAGTCAGAAATCGATATATCTATATATTGAACCGTTTCAGTAATCGATATATCGGTATATCGATATTTCAATGAAACCCAAACTCAACCCAAACTTTTATCCGAAAACCAATTAACACAAATATAAACAATTTTTTTTCAAAACATCTTTCCAGAATGTTTTTCTTTAACAACTGACACAAACACAAGATGGGGGGTTGGCGCGCGAAGCGCGCAGGGGGGCGAAGCCCCCCTAGTATATATATATATATATATAATGTGATCTAAAGATGCAACGCGCGTATACCTATAGACACAGTAGGCATACTCTGCGAATATACATATAGGTAAGCTGACGAGGTATCGTTCCGTAGCGCTCGAGAGTCAACAGCTATGGGCAAACTCACGCGGAATCGTCCAGTAGCAGCAGCAGTTCTTTTACATATGGGCGAAGAATAATTTAAAGGGGTGTAGGCCACAGGCAGGGATACTTTAGCATCGAATGACCTATCTCCATTGTGAATATATTTTTCAAATTTTTTGCACTCGGAGAGAAAAGTTGCATAGCTCTCACCGCTACACATACATGCTGTTGTGTATAATGCAATGTCAGCTAATTTGCACGTGCAAAAGTTTACCCGTTTTGGCTAAAATTAAGTATCAATATCATGAAATGTCTCATGACAATACAATATGTATACTCTGCGAATATACATAGGTAAGCTGACGAGGTATCGTTCCGTAGCGTTCAAGAGTAACAGCTATGGGCAAACTCACGCGGTATCGCTCGGCAGTAGCAATTCTTTTACATATGGGCGAAGAATAATTTAAAGTGGTGTAGGCCACAGGCAGGGATACTTTAGCATCGAATGACTTATCTCAATTGTGAATATATTTTTCAAAATTTTTGCACTCGGAGAGAAAATTTGCATAGCTCTCACCGCTACACATACATGCTGTTGTGTATAATGCAATGTCAGCTAATTTGCACGTGCAAAAGTTTACCCGTTTTGGCTAAAATTAAGTATCAATATCATGAAATGTCTCATGACAATACAATATGTATACTCTGCGAATATACATAGGTAAGCTGACAAGGTATCGTTCCGTAGCGTTCAAGAGTAACAGCTATGGGCAAACTCACGCGGTATCGCTCGGCAGTAGCAATTCTTTTACATATGGGCGAAGAATAATTTAAAGTGGTGTAGGCCACAGGCAGGGATACTTTAGCATTGAATGACTTATCTCCATTGTGAATATATTTTTCAAATTTTTTGCACTCGGAGAGAAAAGTTGCATAGCTCTCACTGCTACACATACATGCTGTTGTGTATAATGCAATGTCAGCTAATTTGTACGTGCCAAGGTTTACTTTGCTTCGGCGAAAACTAAATATCATATCTTACACCTATATGCGCGCATACATATATATATATATATACGTTCGTTTTAGTGTATTGCACTATATTTATTTGAAGAAAATGCAAAAGCTAGTCAGTCTTGATTTGAACAGATACCCAATACCATTTCTTTTCTTGAACCACGATGGAAAATAATATTCTTCTTCGCGATTGTATTTTAAATTTTTTGCGCTTGGCAAAGCTGCACAGTCCTCATCTCCGGCGAAAGTGTACTGATCGATGGTGTGATCAATTGCGATTTTTGTCGTACAACGTACTCATTAAACGCCTCAGATATGTGATTTGGTGGGCCCCGCTACGCATCATTATTGCAGCGTATAACAGGGGTGTGTTTAAAGGACAAAGAGTTTTAAGCTGTGTGTTTGAAGAGATACAGCGACGAGGTCTCCAAGACGCTCCTTCTGTGCGTGGAATTGCTGGTGAAATTCGGGGTGAGTAAAATTATTACTTATTGATTATTTATTAAATAACTGGATAATTTTTGATTTTTGATTCAATTACTATATCAGACTATCAGCTATTGCACGGCACAGAAAGTGGGGAGGAAGACGAATTGATAGCAGCAGCCGCCGCTGTAGAAAACGCTGAATCGATATTTCAATCGCACGGCGTAGAAAATGCTTCTCTTCTTAACGAGAATATCGATGACACAGGTAAATAGCTCGTATTAAATGTATTATGAAGAATCAATATTATTAAAATTTTTAATTTTGTGCAATCTAATTGCCGCTTTTTTGCCCGAAATATAACATAATTCTTGAATAATGTGTTATTTTTACAGCGATAACACAGGTGCTTAGCATAAGTGGGCATGATCAGATTCCTGCAACAGCTGTGACAGAACCTCTTGGGCTACACGGGGGCGCTCGAAATACGGAAGATTTAGCGGTACCAGGGCCTTCGGGATTGCGCAGGCGATCCAGCATATCTCCCGATTCAGATTACGATGCTGTGCCGCTTTCGTCGCGGAACCAGCTGCTTCTGTTTCCCGATAGAGGTATCAATAATTTGGTGGAAAATCAACAGAGGCTGATCGATCGGGTTTTGATACGCGAGAATCAAGCATGGCTGGAACGTCTCGAGGAGGAGAATCCATTGCCGTTGGAAAGAGCTGATCAGTGGCATCAAGATATTTTAGAAGATGATGACTCAGGTAAATACTAATTTGTTATCGTTTTTACGATAATTTAACATACATTTACATAACGACATTCAACATACATTTGAGAACATTCAAGAGATACATTTCGTTACCTTCCCCCATCCCATAATATTAAATTCGTGTGTAATTTCTCTGTCTCTGCGTGGGGTTTGAGAATTGGATAATTAGCTGTCATCGGGGCTGTAGAATGAAAATTAAGTTACGCACGTATATCGCAGGTTACTCGACAGAGCTCGAAGTTGATGATAATGAAGAACCCTTGTAGATTTACCTCATACGAGGTACTGCTGAGTAAAAATCTTTTATAAATTTTTCTCCGTATTAGTTATTGTTCACTCACACTAAAAAAATTTGCAGGTGTGCAAAGCGGCGGTGGTAGGCGAAGCAACGTTTCGAGGAGCACTGGGTACGGCGATGTACAACCACCGGGAATGCGATTAGACATCGCAGAAGATTATATGCGTCATTTTAAGCGATTCAAACTTCGCGGCCGTGAAACAACAGTGCGAATCAAGCAGCCACAGTCAGACGTCAGCGTATTGAAGTGGCTCGAGGGCGCATTTCGCGATCTCCTCACACATATTACAAGCTCGTGTGAGGGTAACGATTACGTCGGTATAACGTTTACGGCAAGCGGTTTAGCACACGGTCCCGTGTGGCTGTCTTTCCGACCGGCCCGAGACTACTCTTTCGAGGACATTTGGCGCCTTGTGAGTAGTGTCGCACAAAGCTCAACGAATTTGAACATCGACGATAAATTCCGTATTACAACGGGTGTTGTCCGAGGCGTCGAGGGAAGTGGGCGGAAAGGGTTGACCCACGAAGGCGTCGCAAAACAATCGATTTTGACGATTCGTAACACGGATAATTTATGCCTTCCACGTTCGTTGGTAACTGCTCGAGTTTATGCTGAACGGGGAGAAATTCGAACGGGAGAGTTGCACGCTCGCTGGCAGCGTATACGAAAGCCTAACCTCCCACAAAAAGAAGCAGCGCTCGAGCTCACAAGAGCTGCAAATATTTTTATATCAAAGCGCGGGTGCGGTGTAAATGAAATTGCACGTTTCAAGATCACATGGCCCGAGAAGGTATTGCAATTATTGTTTTTGAATTTTTAACTCTGGGACGCGGAGAGTTACCATTGTTCGATGGTACGCAAAAAGTAATAGATACTGTCGGTTCCATTAAACACACTCTGTACATTTTATATTACGAGCGGTCGCACCACTTTCAGCCGATTTTGAATTTGCGAGGGGCTGTCGGTAGCAAGAGGTTTTGCGCACCTTGCAACGTACGGTACGACCGTAAATATGGCCACAGATGCTCCAAAAAATGCCCTAGGTGTCATGGAACACCACCATGCAATGCCCCCGCGAATAAAATAAAATGTGAAATGTGCAATAGCTATTTTTTCGGCGAAGAATGTTTGCGACAGCATAGATCTGCAGGTATCTGTGATTCCCGTAAACACTGCCATAGCTGCTTCAGAACGGTCAAACCGCTAGAAAAAAAGGAACATACATGTGGGGTGGGTTTCTGCAAAACATGCAAATCCGACCAGCCATACAATCACCAGTGTTTCATGAAGCCAATCAGAGAAAGCCCAAATGCTTCACCTAAAATCATTTTCATTTTTTACGATTTTGAAACACAACAGTGTACAACGGTGAAGGGTGACCCAAACTCGTTCGTACACACGCCGAGCCTTTGCGTAGCTCAACGCGTTTGCACGCAGTGCTGTAACAGCGACTCTATTAATGAACCGTGTGAGTACTGTGGCATGCATGAATTTATATTTCAAGAAAACCCGGTTGGACAACTCGTGGAATTAGCTATGCAGCAACGTAAGGGCTACTCACGCACAATCTGTATAGCTCATAATGCCGGAGGATTCGACGCTCAATTTATCCTACGGTATCTGATTGAGAACAAAAAAACACAACTCCCTACGTTAATTATGAACGGAACAAAGATCATCACGATGCGTCTCGAGAAGCTTGTATTTCTCGACAGTCTACATTATTTCCACATGCCTCTCAGCGCATTGCCAAAAGCTTTCGGTCTCTTGCGTACAAAAGGTACATTTCCTCATCTGTTCAATCGTCCTGAAAATCAGAATTACGTCGGAGAGCTGCCACCCATCGAGTACTATTGTGCCGACGCGATGCGTACCACGGAGCGCGAAAAATTTTTAGCGTGGTACCGTGAATTAAAAAATCAGGATTACGTGTTTGATTTTGCAAAAGAAATTGTGGATTACTGCGTGATGGATGTTACGATACTCAGGCTCGCGTGCATGGCTTTTCGGAATATGTTCATCGCTAGCGGTCGCGTCTGCCCATTCGACGAGGGTACGACTATCGCATCCGCCTGTTTCCGCATTTTTCGCAAAAATTTTCTGAAAGATAACACGATAGGTATTGTGCCGGCGGGTGGGTACAGATGGGCGCATACGCAGTCAAAAAAAGCCGTTGCGTGGCTCGTATGGATGGAACATTCTCTCGGCCATCCCATCATACACGCTGGCCGCTCGCGCGAATTTAAATTACCGCTAAATTTACTGGTTGATGGTTATTACGAGACGAACGACTCGAAGCACGTATTGCAGTTTCACGGGTGCTATTGGCATGGTTGTCCGCGATGTTTTCTCGTGAACCGCGATCGCAAACAGAGCGACGATGTATCAATGGACGAAAGGTTCGAAAAAACCATCGCTATTTCCGATAGAATCCGAACGGGCGGCTATGTGCTGACAGAAATTTGGGAATGCGCATATGATAAAATGTTGAAGGAAAATGCTGAAATGACAGCTCTCGTGCGCGATCATCCTCTAGCCTGTATCGAGCCTCTCAACCCACGTGACGCATTCTTCGGTGGACGTACCGAAAATATGGTCACGTTGTATGATGCAAAAGATACGGAGGAGATACGTTACGTCGATGTTTGTTCGCTATACCCGTATATCTGCAAGTTTGGTAAATATCCTATCGGCCACCCGAAAGTTTATGTAGGCGACGAGTGTATGGAACTGACGGGGACTGACAATACCGATCTTTCGCGCGTTGAGGGGCTCGTCAAGTGCGTTGTATTACCACGACGCAACCTTTATCACCCGGTGCTACCTGTACGCATGCATCATCGCCTGCTATTCGCACTCTGTCGTAGCTGCTGCGAAATTATGAGCCAGGAAGAATGTACGCATGAAAAACCCGCGGATCGTACTTTTGAGGGAACATGGGTTGTCGACGAGATACGAAAAGCTGTTTCGTGTGGGTATAGAGTCATGCGTGTAATCGAAATATGGCAATACGAGATCACACAGTTCGAACGTAACACTCGAAATGGCGGCCTTTTTTCAGAATACATTAACACATTTCTCAAAATTAAGCAGGAGGCTAGTGGCTGGCCCGAAAATTGTTTGCAGGACGAGGCTGCGAAAGATGAATACATTGCCGACTTTGAGCGCTCTGAGGGTATTAAATTAGATCGTGCTAATATATCCAAGAATCCCGGGTTGCGCTCAGTAGCAAAGTTATGCTTAAATTCATTTTGGGGAAAATTTGGGCAACGCGAAAATCTGCCGCAAACTGTGATAGTATCCACGCGGGAAAAATTGATGGAGCTACTGGCGAGTCCCGAGTATGAGATCACCGGCATACTACCTGTAAATAATGATATATTATACGTCAATTATACGAAGACCGATGAGGCAATACAGCCATCTTCCATAGCTAATGCCGTAATTGCAGCATACACCACCGCTCAGGCGCGCTTAAAATTGTATAGTTATCTCGAGCGCTTGGGTCGACGTGCATTGTATTGTGACACAGACTCGTGTATCTATGTAACGAAAAAAGATCCGAATGAGTACGAACCGCCGATCGGTCAGCTTCTCGGTGATCTGTCGGATGAGCTTAGCAGTTATGGAGAGGGCAGTTATACTAAGTCGTTCGTGTCCGGCGGACCGAAATTTTATTCATTTATTGTGCGAACACCTGATGGCTCGAAAAGCGAAGTATGCAAAGTCAAAGGTGTAACATTAAATTTTGCAAATAGCTCATTGATAAATTATCGGTCTGTACGTGCGTTTATAGTTGGCGAGAGAGAGGAGCCAATTACTCTGCACTATGATGCGATTCGGCGTACGGCGTTCCATCAGGTTGTTACACGTCCCGAATCGAAAATGTGCGAACCGTCAAGCGTCAAACGAAGATGCAACGGAGAATATGGGTCTTTACCATACGGATTTTGTAGTTAGATATAATTTTGTATTTACATATGTACACGCATCTATGTTTTGTTAATAAAAAATTATGTAAAACCCTATTTGCTCATCTCGCCTACTATTATTTCTCATTTAAACAGCGGAGAATTGTTACGACACGAATGATACGAGCAATATGAGCGAGTAATACGTAACGAATAAGCGAGCGATACGAACGAACGAGCGATACACAGGAACGAAACAAATGAGCGAACGCTACGAACGAACGAACGACGAAAGCGAACTACCATTGAAATTCTGTTTTTCAAAAAATTCAAATTTTTTTCTGACAAATTATTTAAGCATGAGCGACACGAGCAAATAATAATACGAATGATACAAGGTTTTCAAACTTTTCATGTCCAAATATTTTTAGAAATTTTTCCCGACGAATTATTTAAACAGAAACCATACGAGCAGATAATATGAACGATATACGGACGAACGGCGCGGTCAAACGAAAAGAATGAGGGAACGGTATGATCGATATGACGAGAGAGAGTTTCCAATAAAATTTCTGTTCCTCCGACGTTCTTTCGTAATTTTTCCGAAAAAGTTTTCCAAGTGAAATTATTACAGTACGAACGATACGAGCGATACGAAAAAACGACATGAGCAAATTTCTAATAAAAATTTTTTCTGAAACATTATTTTTCAAATTTTTCTGAAAATGTTTTCCAAGTGAAATTATTACGACATGAACGAGCGATAAGAACGAACGACGAGAGCAAGCTTCCAATGGATGTTTGTTTTTAAATATTTTACCGACATGCATTTTTTTCTGAAAAACTTTTCGAAGTAAAACCATTACGGCATGAACGATATGTGACAATACGAAAGAAAGGTATGAACGAACGACGAGAGCACGTTACCAATAAAGTTTTGTTTCTTAAACACTTTTACGAAATTTTTTTTTTCGAAAAATTCCTTTAAACACAAGAAATACGAGCAAATAATATTAACGATACGAGCAAACGAGCGATACGAATGAACGAAACAAATGAGCGAACGCTACGAACGAACGACGAAAGCGAGTTTGCAAAAAAATCATTGTTTTTTCAAACCTTTTTCAAAACTTTTTCCGAACAAATTTTTCCAAATAAATTCATTACTACATAAGCGATACGAATGAACGAAATAAATTAGCGAATGGCACGAACGAACGACAAAACAAACGATACGAACGACCGACAAAACGAACGAACGAACGAAGGAACGAACGACAAAACAAACGATACGAACGAAGGAATGAAGGAGTCAAGGAGCGAAGGAGCGAACGAACGAACGAACGAACGAACGAACGAAGGAATGAAGGAGAGAAGGAGCGAACGAACGAACGAACGAACGAACGAACGAAGGAATGAAGGAGTCAAGGAGCGAAGGAGCGAACGAACGAACGACCGACAAAACGAACGAACGAACGAACGAAGGAATGAAGGAGCGAAGGAGCGAACGAACGAACGAACGAACGAACGAACAAACGAACGAACGAACGAACGAACGAACGAACGAACGAACGAACGAACGAACGACCGACAAAACGAACGAACGAACGAACGAACGAAGGAATGAAGGAGCGAAGGAGCGAACGAACGAATGAACGAACGAACGAACGAAGGAATGAAGGAGTCAAGGAGCGATGGAGCGAACGAACGAACGAACGAACGACCGACAAAACGAACGAACGAACGAAGGAATGAAGGAGCGAAGGAGCGAACGAACGAATGAACGAACGAACGAAGGAATGAAGGAGTCAAGGAGCGAAGGAGCGAAGGAGCGAACGAACGAACGAACGAACGAACGAACGAACGAACGAACGAACGAACGAACGAAGGAGTCAAGGAGCGAAGGAGCGAACGAACGAACGAACGAACGACCGACAAAACGAACGAACGAACGAAGAAATGAAGGAGCGAAGGAGCGAACGAACGAATGAACGAACGAACGAAGGAATGAAGGAGTCAAGGAGCGAAGGAACGAAGGAGCGAACGAACGAACGAACGCACGAACGAACGAAAGAACGACCGAGAAAACGAACGAACGAACGACAAAACAAACGATACGAACGACCGACAAAACGATGAAAGTGGGGCTTCCGATGAATTTTTTTTTGTTTCTTACACCTTTTTCAAAATTTTTCCGAACAAGTTTTCCAAGTAAAGTTATTACGACGTGAGTGATACGAATAAACGGAAGGAGCGGTACGGCTGAACGAAAAACAAACGATACGAATAAACGAACGGCAAGAAGGTGTTTCCAATAAAATGTTTGTTTCTCAAATATTTTTAAAAATTCTTTCCGAAAAATTTTTCGAAGTAAAATTGATATGGCACGAACGATACGAACGAATGACGAGAGCAAGTTACCGAGAGCATTTTTTCCGAAAAATTTTTCCAAGTAAAATTTTCACGACACGAACGATACAGGCGATACGAAAGAACGATGCGAACGAACGACAAGAGTAAGTTTCCAATAAAATTTTCGTTTCTCAAAAACTTTCTGTTTTTTTCAAGCTATTTTTTCAAGCAATAACTTATTTTTTTCAAGCAATTCAGGCCATTTTTCAAGCAATTCCTGTAGGGACAAGAGTGTAGTGCTATAACCAAATCGAAAAATATTAAAATTGTCCTCTATTCAGCGCTGGAGAGACTCTCGAGCATGAAAAACAGCTATGGATACAGAAAGAGAGAGAGAGTTAGCGAATAACCGCACAAAGACGAAAGCCCAATAACTATACTCGTGCTCTCTACCGTACCTCACTGCTGAACCTCGCGTTCACCTCTCTGCTCTTTTTTCGAAAAAATAATTTTCGTTCGACCAAAAAATATTTTCAAGGCAAGAGAGACATTTTTGACGATAATGGTTGGAGCATGGAATGTTTCTCCGATAATTTATAATCGAGCGGCAGGTCTATTCGAAAAGGACCGTAGTATTGATACCTACACTAGAGTAGTTCTTTCTGTCTCTCTCTAATATATTTCCCTTTATCTGTGTTCGTAAAAACAAAGTAAGTTTTGGCGCTCACAAACTAGCTGAAGCCTACTACAAAGAATATGTCGTATGGCTCTGTCCTCTAAATTTATAAAATATTATTCTAAAGCATGTATTGCTCTTTGGAAGAACGACCCCTATATATATATATATATATATATATATATATATATATATATGCTGAGCTGCGGGGCCCACACACACACACACACTCTCACACACACACATGATAAAGCTGCAGAATAAAAAGATGATATAAGTTAAACAAGAGCCTCTCTGGGCGCTGTTTACTCCTATATTAATTACAAAGGGATCGTTTACTCGGGGGTATATTCCGCTGACAATGCATTTTTTGAAGATTACGTCTTTAATATAGTCACAGCATCCTCATCGCTGTGCGTATTATAAAATGTAGTCTTCAGTCGCTATTCATCCGTCAAGTGAACCAGTTAAAAAATTTTACAAACGAGAAAAATGTATCCGCGCTATCGCGACAGTTATTTAAAGGGCTCTTTTTGGTGCCAGGTTATCGAGATTTTAAGTGTACAGTTCGTGATGTTACGTACGCTGGAGATGGAAGAGGCGTACGAACAGTTAGCAATTATATTGTGCGATTACTATATAGTGCTTCAGAAAAGAATACCCCTCGCATATGAGGACATATTGGAGGGCGCCTCATGTATCATGCGGCGTGGGTTGGGGGTATATCGCGGGGAAATCGTGTACTCCGATGACGCCGGTTATACTGAGGTGTTCCTCGTGGATGAGGGTCGTACCGGTTACTTCGAGGCCTCGACCCTTTACGAAGTAGAGGCGATATTCGGCGTGATTCCCGGGTTATGTATCGAGTGTAGAATGAATGGTCTGGGTGGTGTGGATGACGACGGTGCCGCCACCCTATTGGAAAATGTATGTCTTCGAGATCCCCTCATGGAGTGCCGCGTGGTATCCCACAGTGACGGTGCTACGTGTATACGGCTGCGGGGTGCTGATCGACAGGATGTTGGGGGTGTTTTAATAGATGCCCTCGGGGGTAACATCCCGTACGATGAGGGGCATCTCGATGAGGGCTTCGGTGAAGGGGTAGAGGGTGGTGACGACGCGTAGTGTGTGTGTGTGTGTGTGTGTGTGTGTGTGCGTGTGTGCGTGCGTGCGTGCGTGCGTGCGTGCGTGCGTGCGTGCGTGCGTGCGTGCGTGCGTGCGTGCGTGCGTGCGTGCGTGCGTGCGTGCGTGCGTGCGTGCGTGCGTGCGTGCGTGCGTGCGTGCGTGCGTGCGTGCGTGCGTGCGTGCGTGCGTGCGTGCGTGCGTGCGTGCGTGCGTGCGTGCGTGCGTGCGTGCGTGCGTGCGTGCGTGCGTGCGTGCGTGCGTGCGTGCGTGCGTGCGTGCGTGCGTGCGTGCGTGCGTGCGTGCGTGCGTGCGTGCGTGCGTGCGTGCGTGCGTGCGTGCGTGCGTGCGTGCGTGCGTGCGTGCGTGCGTGCGTGCGTGCGTGTGTGTGTGTGCGCGCGCGCGCGCGCGCGTGCGTGTGTGCGTGTGTGTGTGTGTGTGTGTGTGTGTGTGTGTGTGTGCATCTTCGGCAGGCGTCGTCGGAGAGGATTAAGGACCCCATCAGCACCTGTCACGTAAGTCTCTTATAATTTTATAAAAATTTTAGCTCTTGCAAATTTTAGCTATTTAATTTTTATCAAACTGGTGTTGATCGAAAAAATTTCTTCCCCTATAATTATTGCAACACAAATGATCCGAGCGATACGAGCCAGCAATACGAATAACGGCGTGGGTTTCCAATACAAAAAAAATCCGTTTCCCAAACATTTTTCGAAAAAAATTTCCGATCAAGTTTCAAAGTAAAATTATTACAAACGAACGACAAGAGCGAGTGTCCAATCAATTTTAATTAAATTTATTATCAAAATCTTTTTTCGAAACAAATTAATTTTGTTTTAGCGACGTTTTTCTTTGAAAAAGTTTTTCAAGTAGAATTATTATGACACGATCGGTACGAGCAGTACTAACGAACGACGGGAGCGCGTTTCCAATAAAATTTTTGTTTCTCAAACATTTTTTCAAAATTTTACGAATGAACGAAAAAAATGAGCGATTGATACGAACGAACAAAAATAGCGTCTTTCTAATTAATTAAATTTGTTATCAAAATCTTTGTCTTCGAAAAAAGTTTTTCATGAAAAAATTATTACGACGCAAATTATTACGACAAAATCATTACGATATGGGCGATACGAACAAACGAATGAACGAAACGAATGAGTTTCCAAAAAAGTTTTCTTAAATTTTTAGATTTAAATAATTTTCCTCGGAAACATTTTTCATATGAGTGATCTGAACAAACGATCAACAAGCGATTCCCGGTTGCTTTTATTTTATCGAAGAAAAAATGTGTATGAAAAGAAGTAGCAGCGTTCCAACCCTCGTGGGTGAAAGCAGTTATGCTGTGTATTCAGAGACACGGGGATTGATAGAGATAAGCGCACATTAAGTGAAAGACAAGGAAAGAGCCTCGCAACATTGAGCGAAGACGGCGTGTAGCCGGTTGCCCTGCCGCCAATGCATTTCACATATCTCGAAAAATCGAGATATCTCGCAGTGCTATTCCTGCATGCTCGGTATACATCGAAAAATATTTAAAATTCCCAATATTGCCGCGATAGAAAGGCTGTCGAGTATGAAAAAACATATGGATACAGAAAGAGATAGAGAGAGAGAGAGTTTGCGAATACTCGAACAAAGGGGAGCTTGATAGCTATGGGCCGTGCTTTCTACCATGGCTCTCTGCCGAGTCTCGAGCTCGCCTTTCGGCCCTTTCTTCGAAAAAAAAATTTTTTTCAATGAAGAATATTTTCAACGGAAGAGATAAATTTGGAACTTGGTTATTTTGAATTGATAATTTTTATTTTTGATTTTTTGCTTTTCGATTTTTGACAATAATACCTGGAGCACGAGATATTTTTCCGATAATTTATAATAAGGTAGCAGATCAATGCGAGCAACTTTGAGAAAGAGATGGCCTGTACCAACTCAGTTTTTGTCGCAGATCAGAACTGGACAGCTTTGCCAAGCGCAAAAAATTTAAAATACAATCGCGAAGAAAAGAAATGGTATTGGGTATCTGTTCAAATATAGTGCAATACACTAAAACGAACGTATATATATATGTATGCGCGCATATAGGTGTAAGACATGTATCTCCTCGTCGTTGAATCTTTGTCACGAAACATCATGATATTTAGTTTTCGCTAAACCAAAGTAAACCTTGGCACGTACAAATTAGCTGACATTGCATTATACACAGCAGCATGTATGTGTAGCGGTGAGAGCTATGCAACTTTTCTCTCCGAGTGCAAAAAATTTGAAAAAAATATTCACAATGGAGATAAGTCATTCAATGCTAAAGTATCCCTGCCTGTGGCCTACACCCCTTTAAATTATTCTTCGCCCATATGTAAAAGAACCGCTGCTGCTACTGGACGATTCCGCGTGAGTTTGCCCATAGCTGTTGACTTTATATTTATGTATATTCGCAGAGTATGCCTACTGTGTCTATAGGTATACGCGCGTTGCATCTTTAGATCACATTATATATATATATATAAATCGAATATTTCCGGGACTTTTTTTACTATCTAGCCGATAGTTCCAGGACATTTGTATGTTTCCGGGTCAGACCTGGAAATTTTATATGTCGATCATCTACTTCCAGGGCAGACCCGGAAATCTCGCGTACGTTAATAGCATTTTTCCGGGTCTGACCCGGAAATCTCGCGTACACTTATAGCACTTTTCCGGGTCCGACCCGGGATTATACAGATAACCATTCTTATCAAATGATTGTCATGGAAACTCTATAATCGTACTGACATTGGAGTATTTTAATAAAGCCAGGATAACGGTGGAATCATTAAAAAATGTTTTAAAATGATAAATAACTGAATGTTAGTAACGGGGAATGTGCCGTATGAGAAATGCAAAACATCGGAACACGCGACAACTGATCACCATCGTACCTGCTCGTTGAAATACATTATGCACGTACTTGTAGTTACGGGACTTAAGCCGTCAAAAGATGCGATTTGCATAGAAAATGTCGCAAAAATAAGCGTATGATTCCCCCGCATACTTTTTCATGCTGAGAGTCCGTATGAAATTTCCTAAAACTGGGTCAAGGGCCGAAAGTTTGAACCACATGACTGTAATAATTATATTTGCATTATACTGATCCAGTTGCAACTGTCATCTCTTCGCACACTATGCGAAAAGAATTTGGCCTCTGTGAACCTAATCCGTACTTAGAAAATGTTTCTTACCAATTTCTTCGAAGTTTGCTATCGATGCAAGAAATAAGTGATCTAATACAATTCACACGGGCACGTTTTAATGGGATAAGTGTCCTGGAAGTATCCTATCTGCAGTTAGCAGGAAGGCTTGCTAAAAAATCCTGGTTAAAATTTTCTGCAGAAATATTTCATGTAACTCACGATGACTATGTGTTCAGACCATTTAAAATATCTCGTATAAGTGTCTCGAGTACCACGTTCTGCCGATATGCAGCACGAACTTAATTACACCACATATTATTATGTTTAAATGTCCCCCAATCCATCTACTATCCCATATCAGGACGGATAACTTATGAAACCTTGTTCGGAGCTTCAAGCAATCAGTGTTAATTATTCCGTTGCAATATTATTTTCATTTACTCTCTTTGAATCTGACTGCACATAACCACTCGTTAAATTAGTTTCGCGTAGTAAAGACCTAGAAGTATGCATTCCCTGTTATGCCCTGGGAGTATACAATTGATGCATGAGATGATGAGCCTGTGATGCTCAATTCTAGCATGTCTATCTAGAATTCGATCATTCGGTCAAGAAGAACAATAATTCAGAAGAATTACACCAAATTAAAAAAAAAAATAATAATTAACGAAGATAACAAGCAGAAACATCTTAGGGATTGAATCAATAGATGACATCGGGATTGAGTCACTAGATGACATGGAGTGAGATGACAAAACCCATATATCATTATTGCCCCCTCTATTACAATGAATACTGAACTTCATGTAACAATATAATATTCTTTGTCAAGAACATTGGGTCAAGCCGTGAACGACACGCAAACACATAGAAGACAGATGTTTAGTTCCGGTACTTGGGTCCTGGAACTATAGGATTTGTATTTAAAATGTCCTGGAAGTATGCGATTATCCGCAGACCCAGGTTCGACAAATCTGTTTTTTTCTCCAGATCCTATGCTGTCCAACAGGTATCGTACCAATTGTGGCAGTGCTCTAACACCTGTAGCAAGTTAAAACATATGTTGCTATTAAGCAAAACTCATTTCATTGAAATATAGGTTAACTCTGCATAGCACCGGATGAATTAACACTTCCATATCTCGGAGGATTAACCTATACAAAACTTACACAACCCGCACCTGCAAATCTTTTTCAACCCATTAATTGTACAATTTTTATTTCAATCTACACGATTATCATTGTTATTGATTATTGGATCGAGCACACACAATCTGGAGAGATATAAGTATTTGTGATCTGAACGTATGTAGTGTCTATTAAAAATTACCTTGAAGCATGCAACACAATAATTCAGATGAATTCACCGGACTTAAGAAAATACTTGATGCTACCAGGCAACACACTTCAAAACATCATAGAGATTAGATTGATTCATTGCTTAGCATGGAGTGACGAGGAATTAAGCAACTTCATGAAATTTCCTTTCTAAACTCCTTTTTCAGGCCGATAAAGGCCTAAAGTTAATGTAATTGAATGACAGCTTGTAAACGCATTTTATTTCATAACGCGAAATGGAATTGACTTAGGTCCCGGAACTATGCAATTTCTGTCAGAAATAGCCTGGAAGTATACAATGGGCCTACATATAGAAGTAGGTCCTGCTTATTGTTCTAGCCATAGGTTATCAAGAGATTAGTACGTTTCTCATAAGTTTAAAACGTGGTCAGTCACCTCTTGCATAACAGCATGTTCTAGCGGTGAACATCGCTGATTCAGCTAAAATACCGTTTGAGGCAGCGGGCCCACAATGAATTCATACATATCTAGTGAGAATAACTCACTGTATCAACGCCAATTCCAAGAATACGAGACCTGCACAATTCATTAATCGCACAAAGTTAATTATTTATCTGCAATACGGTTTTCTTTTTCTCTCTACAAATCGTATTTCACAAAAACTGCAGGGAAATCGGCGTCTTGGAATCGTGGTTCAAAGTGTGCAGTGTCTATTGAGTTCGGGGTCCTGATCAGGCACATCCGATTAGCTTTGTATCTCGACAGAATTGCCTGCTGGTTCGGCCATGTTACATTTTCAATTTGCTAATCATATAATAGTAAGAGCAACAATGTTTATGGTGGTTGCTGCATTTGAGAAATCCTTCCTTGAAGCTGCAAATGCAAAGTGTCGGATGGTCCATACATCGATTAGCATCTCACTTTTCACAATCTACACGTATCATACTTCCAGAAATCATGTCCCTGAACTATGCGAATGGCATCGAAAATGTTCGGAGAGTATGCGATTAGAGAACCTGTAGACATGGGAGCTCAGATTCATTCAATCCTGTCGGTTATCATGAGATTTTCCAAGACTTATAATATAATAAAAAAAATAATGTTTTAACCATTATTGTTTTTTGTGTAAGATAAAACGTGACCAATAAACGACACTGAGCAGATAAATGCAGAATTTGATCTCAAGGGACACCTGAGAAATCCATACTTCATAATGTGTAGTTGTAGCAGTAAAATCTGCTAAATAATTATCTTGTACAAATGTCTCAAGTGAACGACCGACTCGCACACACCGCGTTCTACCGATATACAGCTCGAATATAATTGTACCACGGTTACGTTCAAGTGTCCCACAATCCATCTATTGTCCCATATCAGAACGGATAACGTATAAAAACTTGTTCGGAGTTTCAAGCACACAAAAAAAATTAATTTCTTCCAACATTATTTTCATTTACCCTCCTTGAATCTGACTGCACATGAACTCTAGTTAAATTAGTTTCGGGTATTAAAGACCTGGAAGTATGTATTCCCTGTCATGCCCTTGTAGTATACAATCGATGCATAAGATAATGAGCCTGCGATAGTTGTTACACAATGTCTATCTAGAATTCGATCATTCGGTCAAAAAGAACAATAATTCAGAAGAATTGACACCGAATTTGAAAAAAAAAAAAAAATAATTATAATCGTAGATACCAAGTAGAAACGTCTTAGGGCTTGAATTGTCACCAGTCGACATGGAGTGAGATCACGAAACCCATATATTATTATGGCACCATCCATTACAATGAATACTGAACTTCATAATACGATATAATTTTATTTGGCGAGAACATTGGTTTAAGCCGTGAACAACACATAAGCACATTAAAGACAGGTGTGTAGTTCCGGGACTTGGGTCCTGGAACTATACGATTTGCATTTAAAATGTCCTGGAAGTATGCGATTATCCGCAGACACAGGTTCGACAAATCTGTTTCTATTCCTAAGATCCTATGCTGTCCAACATTTATCGGAACGGATAACTTATAGAAACTTGTACGGAGTTTCAAGCATACAATAACAATTATTTTTTCGCAACATTATTTTCATTTACTCTCCTTGAATCTGACTGCAGACAAACTCTAGTTTAATTAGTTTCGCGTATTAAAGACCTGGAAGTATGATGTATTCCCTGTCACGCCCTGGTAGTATACAATTGATGCATGAAAGGATGAGCCTGCGATAGATGATTACACCATGTCTATCTAAAATTCGATGATTTAGTAAAAAAAATCAATAATTCAGAAGAATTGACACCGAATTTGAAAATAATAATAATAATAATAATCGTAGATACCGAGTAGAAACGTCTTCGGGATTGAATTAAGTCACCAGAGTTGACATGGAGTGAGATCACAAAACCCATATATTATTATAGCACCATTCATTCCAATGAATACTGAACTTCAAGATACGATATAATATTCGTTGTCGATAACATTGGTTTAAGCCGTGAACAACACGTAAACACATTAAAGATAGGTGTGCAGTTCCGGGACTTGGGTCCTGGAACTATACGATTTGCATTTAAAATGTCCTGGAAGTATGCGATTATCCGCAGACACAGGTTCGACAAATCTGTTTCTATTCCTAAGATCCTATGCTGTCCAACATTTATCGGAACGGATAACTTATAGAAACCTGATCGGAGCTTCAAGATACAATAACCATTATTTTTTCGCAACATTATTTTCATTTACTCTCCTTGAATCTGACTGCAGACAAACTCTAGTTCAATTAGTTTCGCGTATTAAAGACCTGGAAGTATGTATTCCTTGTCATGCTCTGGTAGTATACAATCGATGCATGAGATGATGAGCCTGCGATAGATGATTACACCATGTCTATCTAGAATTCGATCATTCGGTCAAAAAAAAACAATAATTCAAAAGAATTGACACCGAATTCGAAAAAAAAAAAAAATAATAATAATAATCGTAGATACCGAGTAGAAACGTCTTCGGGATTAAATTAAGTCACCAGAGTTGACATAGAGTGAGATCACAAAACCCATATATTATTATTGCACCATTCATTACAATGAATACAGAACTTCATGATACGATATAATATTCTTTGTCGATAACATTGGTTTAAGCCGTGAACAACACGTAAACACATTGAAGATAGGTGTGTAGTTCCGGGACTTGAGTCCTGGAACTATACGATTTGCATTTAAAATGTCCTGGAAGTATGCGATCGTATGCGATTATCCGCAGACACAAGTTCGACAAATCTGTTTCTATTTCCAAGATCCTTTTCTGTCCAACATGTTTCGAAACGGATAACTTATAGAAACTTGTACGGAGTTTCAAGCATACAATAACAATTATTTTTTCGCAACATTATTTTCATTTACTCTCCTTGAATCTGACTGCAGACAAACTCTAGTTTAATTAGTTTCGCGTATTAAAGACCTGGAAGTATGATGTATTCCCTGTCACGCCCTGGTAGTATACAATTGATGCATGAAAGGATGAGCCTGCGATAGATGATTACACCATGTCTATCTAAAATTCGATGATTTAGTAAAAAAAATCAATAATTCAGAAGAATTGACACCGAATTTGAAAATAATAATAATAATAATAATCGTAGATACCGAGTAGAAACGTCTTCGGGATTGAATTAAGTCACCAGAGTTGACATGGAGTGAGATCACAAAACCCATATATTATTATAGCACCATTCATTCCAATGAATACTGAACTTCATGATACGATATAATATTCGTTGTCGATAACATTGGTTTAAGCCGTGAACAACACGTAAACACATTAAAGATAGGTGTGCAGTTCCGGGACTTGGGTCCTGGAACTATACGATTTGCATTTAAAATGTCCTGGAAGTATGCGATTATCCGCAGACACAGGTTCGACAAATCTGTTTCTATTCCTAAGATCCTATGCTGTCCAACATTTATCGGAACGGATAACTTATAGAAATCTGATCGGAGCTTCAAGATACAATAACCATTATTTTTTCGCAACATTATTTTCATTTACTCTCCTTGAATCTGACTGCAGACAAACTCTAGTTCAATTAGTTTCGCGTATTAAAGACCTGGAAGTATGTATTCCTTGTCATGCTCTGGTAGTATACAATCGATGCATGAGATGATGAGCCTGCGATAGATGATTACACCATGTCTATCTAGAATTCGATCATTCGGTCAAAAAAAAACAAGAATTCAAAAGAATTGACACCGAATTCGAAAAAAAAAAATAATAATAATAATAATCGTAGATACCGAGTAGAAACGTCTTCGGGATTAAATTAAGTCACCAGAGTTGACATAGAGTGAGATCACAAAACCCATATATTATTATTGCACCATTCATTACAATGAATACAGAACTTCATGATACGATATAATATTCTTTGTCGATAACATTGGTTTAAGCCGTGAACAACACGTAAACACATTGAAGATAGGTGTGTAGTTCCGGGACTTGAGTCCTGGAACTATACGATTTGCATTTAAAATGTTCTGGAAGTATGCGATCGTATGCGATTATCCGCAGACACAAGTTCGACAAATCTGTTTCTATTTCCAAGATCCTTTTCTGTCCAACATGTTTCGAAACGGATAACTTATAGAAACTTGTTCGGAGCTTCAAGCATACAATAACAATTTTTTTTGCAACATTATTTTCATTTACTCCCCTTGAATCTGATTGGAGACAAACTCTAGTTAAATTAGTTTCGCGTATTAAAGAGCTGGAAGTATGTATTCCCTGTCATGCCCTGGTAGTATACAATCGATGCATGAGATGATGAGCCTGCGATAGATGATTACACCATGTCTATCTAGAATTAGATCAATCGGTCTAAAAAAACAATGATTCAGAAGAATTTACACCGAATTAAAAAAAATAACAATAATAATCGTAGATACCGAGTAGAAACGTCTGCGGGATTGAATTAAGTCACCAGAGTCGACATGGAGTGAGATCACGAAACCCATATATTATTATGGCACCATCCATTACAATGAATACTGAACTTCATAATACGATATAATTTTATTTGGCGAGAACATTGGTTTAAGCCGTGAACAACACGTAAACACATTAAAGACAGGTGTGTAGTTCCGGGACTTGGGTCCTGGAACTATACGATTTGCATTTAAAATGTCCTGGAAGTATGCGATTATCCGCAGACACAAGTTCGACAAATCTGTTCCTATTCCCAAGATCCTTTTCTGTCCAACATGTTTCGAAACGGATAACTTATAGAAACTTGTTCGGAGCTTCAAGCATACAATAACAATTTTTTTTGCAACATTATTTTCATTTACTCCCCTTGAATCTGATTGGAGACAAACTCTAGTTAAATTAGTTTCGCGTATTAAAGACCTGGAAGTATGTATTCCCTGTCATGCCCTGGTAGTATACAATCGATGCATGAGCTGATGAGCCTGCGATAGATGATTACACCATGTCTATCTGGAATTCGATCATTCGGTCAAAAAGAACAATAACTGAAAATAATTTACACCGAATTTGAAAAAAAAAAATAATAATAATCCTGGATACCAAGGAGGAACCTCTTAGGGATTTAATTAAGTCACCAGTTGACATGGAGTGAGATCACAAAACCCAAATATTATTATTGCACCATGTATTACCATGAATACTGAACTTCATGATACGATATAATATTAATTGTCGAGAACATTGGTTTAAGTCGTGAACAACACGTAAACACATTAAAGACAGGTGTGTAGTTCCGGGACTTGGGTCCTGGAACTATACGATTTGCATTTAAAATGTCCTGGAAGTATGCGATTATCCGCAGACACAGGTTCGACAAATCTGTTCCTATTCCCACGATCCTATGCTGTCCAACAGGTACCGTATAAATTGTGGCAGTGCTCTAACACCTGTCGCAAGTTAAAACATACGTTGCTAGTAAGCAAAACTTATATTTTTTTTTAATATAGGTTGACTTTACATAACACACGATCAATTAACATTTCTAAATCTCGGAGGAATTACCTATGCAAGACATACACAACCCGAGCCTGCAAATCTTTGTGAACGCATTAATTGTATGATTTTTATTTTATGCTGCTCTATTATTATTGTCTTTCGTTGTTGGATCGACTACACTCAAACTGCTGGGAAACGCGTTTTCGGAACCTGAGACTGTATTCTTGAATCGTTTTCGTGAATCTCGCATACAAAATGCAATGCTTGTGAAATGAAAAGTCGTATACATGAACCATTAAGGCGGCCTCAAGAATATGGACTCTGGACGTATTGAGTGTCTAAAAGCAATGACCTTGTAACGTGTAATACAATAATTCCGCTGAATTCACACCTAACATGAAAAAATACACGATGCTCGCAGTCAAGGCACTACAAACGATCATACAGATTTGATTGATTCATTGCTTGGCATGAAGTGCGAATACATATGCAACTTCATAAAATCTACTTGGTAATCTCCCTTTCCAGGCAGATAATGGTCGAGAGTTGCAGTGATCGAATGACCGTTTTTATTGTAGATTTTGAAACGACTTTTCTTTCATAAGGCGAAATGTAGTTTCTAGACTCAGGTCCTGGAACTATGCGACTGTCATCAGAAATGAACTGCAATTATATTATTTCCCCACAGATCCAGGTAGGTCCTATTTATCGTTGCACCCGTGGATTTTAACCAGTTTTTCAAGTCTCGTACAAGTTTTCAATGTGATCAGTCACCTCTTTCATAACACAGTATATTCTTCCGGCGAACATCGGAAATTTAGTAATTTAGCTCAAATACCTGTTGAGGTAGAGGGCCCCCAATCAATTTATCTATATCTGGGAGGAATAACTCATTGTACGCCTACATATTCCGAGATTACGAGACTTGCACAATCCATGAATCGTACAAACTTAATTATTTATCCGCAATATTGTTTTTGTTTTCTTTTTCAATCTTATTGAACACAAACTGCAGATAAATCTGTTTCCAGTATTCAAGACCTGAAAATATGCAGTGTCTATCAAGTATGGGGAACTGACCGAGCACGTTTAGCTTTGTAGTACTCCGTATTGTACAGTGATTCAATCTTGTGAGTATTGTATGGAGACTCCGGTTTGTTACATTTTCTATTTTCCAATAATATAATAATAATAGAACCGGTAGTAAGTGTCACTAGTGCATTTGAAAAATCGTTTTATGAATACGAATGTTCCATTCATTAAGTAGCTTCCCTCGTTCCGAAAGGTTCAAAAGAGCATGATACTTCTAGAACTCTGGTCCGGAACTACGCGAATGAGATCACGAATGTCCTGGAAGTATACGAGCCGTATCCTACATGTCCTGGAAGTATACGTTTCATGCAGATGCAATTGTGCATTTTTCTTATTTTGTTCCACTGAATATATTTAAAAACTGTTTCACATGACTATTATAAGTCTCGTGGGAGATCACTTGGTACTCAACGAAAAACGAGCAGGCGAATAATCAGCAGCAGTTCAAGTTCTGGAAGTATCCGATTTATGCAGACGCAAGTGGATCACCTGAATTTCATTTCGTTTCAGTTTTTTGATTAAGTCTGCATTAAACTTGTCTGCATAAAACTCTGCATTAAAAGTGTTTCGCATGAATATAATAGACATGCGAAATACTTTGTCAATGTACAGAGTACAACCCAATTTACAACCCAAACAAAATGCAATTATTAGTCGCGTGAGATAATACTTGGTGCCCAACGCAAAACTGGCAGGGAAACCAACACCTCTACATACAGAAATTCAGTAACGTCCGAGAAATCTATACTGTCACTCCTTTTAATACAAACAATTGAGACATTTTTGAGTTGCAAGATTATAACTTAATTAAGTTCAACCGTGACGATTTCTTTTGGCTTTATTTCACTCCAATTACACAAAAAGTAAAAAAATTTTATTCCCAGAAGTTGAATCCTGTTTGGTATACAATGTTGTCTGGGACTATGTAATCGATCTGCATAGCGGCGCGCCTGGAAAATATATTTTTCTCATCAATTAGTGTGATTTTTTTAACTACGTCTGATCCATATTTTCTTCTGCTGTCAACAGAAATATACTTACAAAATTAGTTTCAAAAAACACCAGTATCGTCGAATTAAAATGAAAAAATATGAAATTTTTTTTATTCAGTACTTGCATGATAAAAAAATGAATTATAAACTACTAGTACGATGGCGATAACACGAACGCCGTATATCGTTTTGAAACGAACCCGTGTGCCATAAATATTTTATTAATGCATACACGTTTCTGATCACTTAAACTCTAGAAACCATATCACTAAAAAACTTTTGCGCAGAACGGCATCATTAGATTTTGAAATATCTGCATACAAAATAAAAATAAAATATCTGTATTTTTAGACATTCTTTGAAGATCTTCATAAGTAAGAATAATGGCCCAAGACAGTAAATACTGCCATCCTCTATCATATTGTTACAATCCTCGGATTGTAACAATTTGTACTACTCGAATAAACATGAGGTACTCCACTAATTTTAGTTGTAACTAAGATATTTCGAAGTACAACGTTTTTTCATCTATACCAACAGTTCACCAATGAATTACGCGCATTATGAATAATAATGAAAAAAAAAATGGATAATAAAAAAAAACAAAGCACAGTAGATTTTGCGTCAACTGTACTGACAAGCATATTTTAGCTCTGCTTCACTTTCGAAATTAAATGAATAATGGGGTTACTTCAACTAATCGATACCATATTCTGCAAATCCTCGGTTGACGATCCCCATCATAAACTCTGTATATTATTAATTATTACGAAGAACGAAATAAATTCTGCGCATCAAGGATAATAAAAAAATTAAATCACATGTTTTTTTTGGCTTGAATTACATTGAGAATCATGTTTCAGCTATGCTTAACGTTTGAAATTAACTGCATACCGGAGTGGCTTAGACTAATCAGTCATTTTTTTTTCTTTATATCACCTCTTTTACTTATTCACCTTCACTATATCACCTTCGGTGATCTTCTTAAGTGGAACCGATAGACCGACGCAGTGAATTCTTTATCATATTTTTACATACGTTAAATGACTGCTAGATGAATTAGTACTACTCGAATAAACATCAGACATTCTACTAATTCTAGTTACGAATGACTCAATTTTAAGTAAAAATTTTTTTTAACTGCACTTATAATTTCGTCATGAACTCTGTGCATTATTAATAATTAGAGAGAACGAAATGAACCCTGCGCATCACAGATGTTAAAAAAAAAGAAATAATCTGTTTTTGGCTTCAATTACATTGAGAAGAATATTTCGGCTATGCTTAACATTCGAAATTGACAGCATAACAATGTGGGTTTGACAAATCACTATCATTTTCTGCAAATCTTCAGTCTACGAGGTTCTAAGCTTATAAGGCACGTATAAACTTTACAAGGAGATTATCAAGCTTCCGGGTCATGGAATCTGCTAAAACTTGCAGGTGTGTTTCATTAGCTCTAAAAATCAAGCCTCTTTTGCGTAGTTCTATCAAATATATAGGCCTTTTGTCGCTCGCTTCATTACATAAAATATCATTTTTAAGCAATTTATCAGTCCTTTGCTACTGCTCTGTACTAATTCAGCCAAATTAGATATGTTGAAACTTTGTCAGCCAATCATAAAAATGAATATTCCACGTGTTAATTTACCGTATTCAATGTTGGTCGCTGCAGCTAGACCGATATATACTACGCACAAGCAAAGAAAAGTGAAGCGAAACAAACCGAAGCGAAGATTTATATTAAAATTCGTCTTATGGGAATACGCATAGTATTTGCAAGCATGAATACTATGCGCATTCCCATAAGATAAATTTTAATATAAATCTTTGCTTCAGTTTGCATCGCTTCACTTTTTTTCGCTGGACCGATACACCCTATGCAGCACGGACTAGAGATGCATACTACGCACAAGCAAATAAAAGTGGAGCGAAGCAAACTGAAGCAAAGATATACATCACAATTCGTCTTATGGAAATACGTATGGTATTCATGCTTGCAAATACTACGTGTATTCCCCTAAGACGAAACAAGACGAATCTTTGCTTCAGTTTGTTTCGCTTCACTTTTCTTTGCTTGTGCGTAGTGTGTATCGGTCTAGCTGCAGCGACCAACATTGAATGCGGTAAAAAAACACGTGGAATATTCATTTTTATAATTGGCTGACAAAGTTTCAATAACATATCCAATTTGGCTGAATTAGTACAGAGCAGTAGCAAAGGACTGATAAATTGCTTAGAAAAGATATTTTATGTAATGAAGCGAGCGACAAAAGGCCTATATATTAGATAGAACTACGCATAAGAGGCTTGATTTTTAGGGGCAATGAATCACACCTGCAAGTTTGAGCAGAAACCATGACCCGGAGGTCTGATACTCTCCTTGTTAGTGATTTGCAGCTGATGGTCATTCCCGTAATAATATATATATTAGATTATATCAGTCTCAAAATTTCCATTCAGCCTCAAATATTAAATTCTGATTTCCTTTGTTTAGCATCAATTATTTTCTATAATTATTTTTTTAACATTAGTATTTATCTTTTTATCTCGTAATGACCCAGCATATGCGTCGTTTGACAAATCAAATATTTTACTCGTAATTCGATCTTCTATTAACTTGCTTTTGATTACTTAGCCAGGATTTCACCTGTTGTGCTGTTCGTCCTTGGAGAATTGAATTTTCTCTGATAAACTCGGTGATGCGTTTTAAGGACGGAAACTTTTTACTGTCCGATCTAACGCAAGACCCAAATTCTTTGAGCAGGGTGTCTTTTTCAGGCCGTGTCCAAGCAATTCTTCGCACTGAGCCATGCGGAGAACCTACAAGAACAACAAAATAATGGTGTAATCATTATCTTATAATTATTTTTTTTAAATAATTCGTAACCATCGCATTTCCTTAGCACAATGATTCTATATATGACACGAATGTTTTTTTTTTTTGTAAAATATCGAAATAATTGTAAATATCAAAATAATTGTCAATATCAAAATAATAATATGGCGCAAAGCAAGTACGGCAGAATCAGCACATTAATATTTTAGCCTGCTATGATAATTAATTAAGTCAACTGTAAAATAAACACACGTACTGGAGCGTCGTTTCTTCGTTGGGCGTTGAGTAGTTTGTGTAATCATCTCGCCTCGCTTGTTTCCTTTCTTACTGGACTTTATCCCGTCTTTTGGTGGAGGGCGCCCTCGTGTTTTTTTCCGGATGGGAAGAGACTCGTCAGAATTCGGCTCTGCGGATGCTTCTGATTCGCTTCGTGCTAAAATATCATCATCACCACGTGCATTCGGTACATGATCGATTTCCTCGTTCCCTACGTCATCGTTATCCTCGTCCTCGTTCTTCTCGCTGTCATACTCGCCGTTCTCCTCTTCGTCGCTATCGTCACCTTGCGCTTTTTCTAATAATTTAGACATTTTCATGATTTCTCGAGAAACGATGGTTTGGCGGTAAACCTGTTTATGAATGTCAGTCGAGTGACCCATGAAGTTTGCTACTTCACCGACATCTTGTTCGTTCAAGTTTAGCGCCAAACATTTTGTTGCCATATGTTTGCGCAATTCCGTGCCGCGGAGGCTTTTCGGGTCACTTGCATCACATACTTCAGAAAATTTGCGCATCAGGACACATGCGTCCAAGTGCCTATGAATTACTGCAGAAGAATTAGAAGGCATTCCGAAAACGTAGGGATTCGTTGAAAGTACTCCTGCCTTTTCTCGATTCTCGATAATTACTTTGAGACACTCAAACATTTGAGAACTCAGTAAAACAGCAACTGTACGACCTTTTTTTCCTCGAATCTCAAACCGCACATATTTGCGCGCTGGAGCTTTAGAAACTTCGGATAATTGATTCCACAAATCCTTGTCCACCGTCTCATCGACTCCTTTACAGTGCTCGAAATCAGCGATTTTTATCCTTTCAACCTCCCCTGCTCGGCGGCGATTGAACAACTGGATGGCGGTCAACGAGGATTCTGCCAAATCGCGCCAAGATTCGAGTGTATATTGGATTTTCAAGTTATCGAAAGCTTTTTTTCGTTCATGTGACAGGAAGTCGTGTAACTTTTGTATATCGATCATCGCTGGAATTTTGATTATTTTCTGACGTCTTTGTTCTGCCTGATTTTCGGAAACGGTACTATTCACACTGATAGTGTAGTCTTCTTCGAGGAGTTTCAGAAAATCTTCAGCATCTTTCATTTTATCATTCTGTTTCTTCTTTATACAATCGCTTATATGCTTCTTGCCGATTTGTTTGATCAGTGTTCCCAACATCGATGCAGTTGACGGTGCCTTATAGGAATTCGTAGCTTCATTAAGTCCAGCGACGGAGTTAACAGCAGTAATACAATCATCATATACCTCGGGGTTGAAGATTGACGCGAAATCTGTAACGTTCTTGTTAATAGTCCTGACGGCGAGAAGCAAACGACCAAGCATTCTTAACCGTTGTCGTATCATTTTGTCGAAGTGCTCTGATCTGTATTTTTTACATTGTTTGTTTGTATGAGTTATAAGGAGCTCATCATAACGCACGGCTCTTGCGACTTCATCATCGCGTAACACGGGAACAATGCGTCGTCGCACGACGTCACTCGCCGAAGAATGAACCATACCAGCTATTTGTTTTGACGACAACATAACCAACCGACTTTTCTTGCTGCTGATTCCGGTACAATTCTGAAAATGAATTCTGATACTCAGTTTTGAGTACGAACCCTTACACCGCGCACAGTGAGCATAATCTGATCCGATTCTATTGAACCTTTTATTCGGCCGTCTCGCAACGATCCGGGATCCAGTATTAAGTTCAGCGTTCGTATTGAAGAGAAAATTTCCTTTTTTCCGCAGCGAAGCAATCTCATCGCGACGCAAAAGACTTTTTTTTGGCAGTGTCATAAATTTCTGCACTTCCGGTTTATCTTTGTGTACAGTTTGCAAATGCCGGGCAATTTTGGACTGCTGAGTGTAACAAAAAAAGCAGCAGTTTTTTTTTTTATCACCAGCAGGCCCACGTGACGGATCAACCGTCAATCTAGTGTCGTCAGGAGCACTTGAACCGGGAACGTTGTCCGTGAATGAAAGGCTCAGTCTATTCGATATACTTTGAGGATTCTGTGCGTTTTTTTTCTTATTACCCGAGTTCGATTCTTGGATTCTGAAACCGTCGAAATTTTCATCATCATCATCATCATCATCTGTGGAGTTTTCGTGATCAGATGGCAGGTAATCTGAGTCATCACTGCTCATTTCATCGATGGGATCGATATCATTGATATTGTCAAACAGCAATCCTCTACATACAGATGTTTTCGAACTTCGTTCCTCTTTACGATTCGTGTCCATATCCAATACCATGCTGATTAGATCTTGCGTATTGTTTTTGTTGGTTCTCACATTTTGCATTCCGCAACATTCATCATTATCGATATCGCCGGTGCTTTCATTTTGTTCATGACATTGCTCTTCATTTTCGACGACTTCTGAGGTCCAATTTTGTGTCCCGCATTGTTCTTTATTTTTGATTTTTCGTTCTGAGCGTGCATCTGGACTGTTGATACATCGACCCACTGCGGCTGCACCGTCTGAATTTGTTCGTCGATCTTCATCGCATACGTTTTGACTTTCGTTTCGTTTTGACTGATTTTTAACTCCTCGATGTGCTGTATCCATATTTTTTTTATCAGAATCTCGACCAACAACCGTCTCGACCGTGGTACACTGTTCCACACGATAGTCAACGTGTTGTTGTCCCTCGTCGAAACTGTCTCCGTCCATTTCCCGAGCATTCACAAGTTCTTCTTGAGTATCAACAACCTTAAGATTCACATCGATATCCATTAAGCCTCGCTCTATATCATACGTCGATTCTACACTTTCGTTTGTCACGATATCTCTCTCGGTGAGTTCCACACTGAGATTAATATGTTCGATAGGAACGTATTCGTTGTTTTCAAAGCTTCCAAAATTAGTAATCTCTTGACGATCCTTATCATCTGTACGTGAATCATCCTTATCGATGAGTGCATAAATATCCTCCGACACAACGTACGTCGTCTGTGACGTATCACCATCGAAATGAAGGTCCGTTTCATAGATTCCATCGAATATCACATTATCACCATGTGGAGCGTTTGCGAGTGTAACCGTAGCGTTATTTTGTACGGTACAATTATGCTCCTTATCATCAGCTCTTGCCGCTGTTTCCGTATTCGCATCTGTGAGCTGCTGTTCGTTATTATATAAGTTCTTTTTATAACATATCTCGGGCGTGAGCGACATGTTTTGCAGAGCAGTTGCTTGACTGTCCCTTCTTTTTTTTTGTGACACCGCTAACTCCGGCTGACTTGAACGGCAAGGGTTATTATCGAACAAAGCTCCTGATGATGGAGGAAAATCGAGAATCGACGAATTATTTAATCCTGCCGCATTGTTAGTAAGCGATCTAATCCGGACTTTTGGTGAACCAGCATTCAGAAGCTTGGTAATTTCTACCAGCGTTTCGCGCGTTTCTAAAGAAAAATTCCTTGAGTATAAATCAAGTATATATATCAAGAGTATATATCGGTTGGGTTGTAGTAATTGAGTATGAATCAATTACTACAAATTCAACCGAAATTAAACTACATACAAAATAAATAACTAATGGATTAAAGTTTATTATTTACGTTTTCGAATAGCTTAAACGCACTAAAACTCGAAATTATATGTCACAAAAGCAGAACAATTGACAAAAACGTCGATAAATGAGGTGCAGAACAAATATCTGGATGAAGTATGATCTGATGTACGTGTCTCGACTTATTAGGCTGCAATACAACAGACGATCAAAGCAGTGACTTTTTTTGCTTGTCGTGATTTCGGTAAACTGTATCAGAGGATCATGATTATCATTCATTAAAATATAATGGATTTTTAGCTGAAATAAAAGCTTGAAGTACCAAGTTGGAATTTCATATGACTTCATTCGGTAGTTCTTTTTTACGGATTTCATATTTCTTATTAAAATGTATGTGAATCGACAAAGTTGTTCCATACTCAAACAATTTGGTGAATTTTACTCAAGTTTAATTTTCCTTTAGGAGGTTCTTAACCCAGAGAAAAACGGTAAGAATGATTTTAAAATTTGAGGGGAGGTTTGTGCTGGTACTAGGAATACACCGTAATTATTTTAGATTTTTTGACCACTTAGTTGAGGAGAAAAAAAAACAATAAATACGCCGCTTATACGTGGGATCTTATGGGAGAAGTATTTGAAGCTATGATTGGAGATTATTTTAGAAGTGAAAAAACGGTAACATTTCCCCGAAGAACCGCTTAAACGACAGATTAGACCTTAATAGATATAATTTGCCCATAAAGAAAGTTTTTCACCGTTCCGATTGTGAAATATACTTGCAAACAGAATTGAGCATGGGTAATGGCAAAATAATAAAATTAAAACGTATTTGGTGAAACAAATGCCGAACGCAACCTGCCCCGCACGTCGCCCGCACCGCGCAATCACCCTTGCCGCACCCAATTGATGTTAAGAACCTCCTTAATAGGCTATGAGATTGTCAAGTTTTAATTTTGACACAGATGATTATTATATTATTACTGACCATTTGAAGCCAATAATCGTGCTTGGCATGGCCGTTGATTGTGAATATTAACCGTGCAGGTATTGTCTCTCTTTCGACAACGAATCTGTTCGATGTCACAGATATCATAAGTCCCGTCCGTTAGGAGTATTAACGCAAACATCATGAACATCTAAAGAAAATTATTTCGAGTGCCATTTATGTATAAATTCAAGCAGAAAATTTTTTGTATTTCAGTTATATTTCCTTTCATAATATAAATAAGTAGAATACACTTGCATAAATAGAATATATTTGCACAATAAATTAGAAAATAAATTAAAGCATACTATCTAATATATAATATATATATTGTTACAATTCCTATTGTGGGGCGGATATATTAAATACAATGATTCTTTTTCTGATTGCACGTCAATGCTAAACGACTGTTAGTTCCCTAGTCTGTCAGGTTGGTAGACTATATATTCCACGTCAAATAACAGGGTCACGACCATCAAAATTTTTAACCTAATACCGGGGATGGGCCGGCGTACGGTTCCATTATTTTGAAGTTTATATAAAAAAAAAAAAGGTACAAGTGAACGTAAGCCTACTCTAGAATATAGGTTAAAAATTTAGTTTTTTTATGAAAGAATTTGCAGTAAAAATTTGAAAAAAATCGAGAACGTAGTTTTTTGTCATGAAAATTTTTAGTGATCGGGACTATCACTAAAAATCACTAACAAGGAGAGTATCAAGCCTCCAGGTTATGGATTCTGCTCAAACTTGCAGGTGTTTCATTAGCCCTCGAAATCAAGCCTCTCATGCGCAGTTCTATCTTATAGGCCTTTTGTCGCTCGTTTCATTACATAAAATACAATTTTTGAGCAATTTATCGGTCCTTCGCTAATACTCTGTACTAATCCATCCAACTTGGATATGTTATTGAAACTTTGTTAAACGATCATAAAAATGAATATACCACGCGTTAACTTACCGCATTCAATGTTGGTCGCTGCAGCTAGACAGCTACACACTATGAACAAGCGATAAAAAGTGAAGCAAAACAAACCAGAGTGAAGATTTATATTACGATTCGTCTTATAGGAATATGCATAGTATTTGCAAGCATGAATACTATGCGTATTCCCATAAGACGAATTTTAATGTAAATATTGGCTTTGGTTTGGTTTGGTTCACTTTGATTCACTTGTGCGTAGTGTGTATCTGTCTAGTGTGTCTAGGTGTGCTGCGTAGTATGTATCAATCTAGCAAAGAAAAGTGAAGCAGCACAAACTGAAGTAAAGATTTATATTAAAATTCGTCTTATGGGAATATGCATGGTATTCATGCTTGCAAATACTATTCGTATTCCCAATAGACGAAATGTAATATAAATCTTCACTTCAGTTTGTTTCGCTTCACTTTTCTTTGCCTGTGCGTAGTGTGTATCGGTCTAGCTGCAGTGACTATCATTAAATACAGTAAATTAACACTTGGAATATTCTTTTTTAGGATTGGCTGACAAAGTTTCAGTAATATATCCAAGTTGGTTAAATTAGTACATAGCACTAGCAAAGGGCTGATAAATTTCTTAAAAAGGGTATTTTATGTAATGAAGCGAATGACAAAAAGCCTATTAGATAGAACTACGCATAAGAGGCACCTCAAGTTAGTGCAGAATCCATGACCCGGAGACCTATTACTTTCCTGTAGGTCATTTAATAAAAAAAATCTAAAAATTGGTGACGAGTGTTGTTTTATACCGCACTACAACATACTAAAAAGGGGAGAAAATTTTTAAAATACGAGGGTGATGATCCTGTCGATTTGACATAGAACGCCCTATATCGTAACATTCAGTAAAAGTAGGATACATCCATGTATAATAACATTAAAAAAAACAGGACTATTATATTCAGGAAAACAACTACATGAAAGAAAGTGTTGTCGCTGCTTAACTTCAGCATAAGATCTTCTATCATTTTAGAAAGATTCCAATAAACTTCAGCTCACATACTTTTACATACATTTTTATGTATGTTGAAATATTGGTAAAAATGAGGAATTTGCAGATGAATATTATCATCACTATTTTACTTTGACGAAAAAAACTAAATTACCCGATAAAATAAAAAACGCTTATTTAAATATTTTTATCCACAACACTGATACACTGCTATCCAAAAGTGTCCGGACAGTGGCATAACTTAAAAAACAAAAAAACTGCCATAGATTATACTGAAAATCAAACCATTTATTCACTTTACTACAAAAAATCTTCAACAAAACTAAATTCTTTAAAACGACTGAAATTTTTACTACCGAGAAACTTCAACTTTTTTCTCATAAAAAAAAAATACCTTTCACTGTAAGTAATCATTTACAAGTCGTTTTTAAGAATTTTTTTTTGTTGACGATTTTTGTTGTGAAGTGAATAAATTGTTTTATTTTCAGTGGGTATAATAAATGGCAGTTTTTTTCGTTTTTTATTATGTTATACTGTTGTCCAGAAACATTTGGGCAGCAGTGTACATCCAATCTTCATTTAATACGAAACTCCGAATACAAGATCATCGGATTTCATAGTTCATAAAATAAGCTAATAAAATTTAACGTCAACTATATTAACCTGTGAAGTATACATATTTCTATATAGTAAATCATACCTTTATAACTTAAGTTTTAAAAGAATTAGGGACGAAACTACGTTTTAAAAATGTCATACATATGATTTGGACCTTGAATCTTTATGATTGATGCCCCTTTTTGGAAGAAATTTCCCCCAAAAGAAGAATTTTCCCTCGAGTTAATTTACATTTCATATGAACTCTCTGTAGATTATCAATAGAAAGGAATTGAATCAGTCATTCCATATTATTTATAAACGTCAAGAATGAATGATAAAAAAAACTTGTGAAAAGGGTGAAATGAACGGGATTGCCATTTTATTTACAGTCAATCACAGAGTTGAGTAAAAGGTTGCTAAAAAAAAGTGAATATTTGCTTTGTTTTCACGAATTCAACACTAGCAATGAAAAGTATATGAATATGTATATATATATTTATTCGTATTTTACATTCGGTATGTGTCAGGTGGAACACGAATAAAAAGTCGCATGTATGAATAGAGTCGGAAAATAATGCTTCCATCTTTGTCACTATCTCTTTCATTTGGTGAGGAATTCAAGAGTCCTTCAAAAATGGAGACAGAAGCTTCTCATTCATGTTCGCGAAACTGACCGGGGTGTGGAATAAATTTATCAAAGATTCATGCGAGAGTCAAGAGAGAATCGATGATGCGTACCTTTTCAGAGTACCTTTTCTCGCTATACATGGATTATATAATGTATATATCGATATACTAAAGTCAAAGGGGCGTATCGGTTATGTATAAGCATAGATAATACACCCCTATGGAATTTAACCATCGATATGTATGTATACATATATATTCAATTTTCACGAGTTTTAATACTCGATCGAGTTTTGTGAACAAAGGATCGGAAATTAGGAATTTAACACTAGAATATATTGACAGTAGTTATTGTGCCATGAGAAAATGTTTTCCGTCGAAGCGCAAAGAGCGATGGAAACAAAAATCAAGCAACGCTTCCATTCACATGCTGTCAATGAAAGTTCATCAACAGTGACAAATTTCGTTAGGTTAGATATTTGTATAATTCATAACCGTAAATCAAGAGAACTGCTCTCCATCATAGCGGAGAAATAAAGATAACTACTCTCGAAAATACCATTGCAATGTGACCACGGGTTATCACCATGTGAGTGGTAGAAGAGATTACTAGGGATGTTCTCTGCATATATTTTGAACTAACAATAAATAGACTATTGATAATTGTCTCAAGAATACTTTTCTCAACTTTTATCCTTAAAAGTTATCAACTTTACATTCTGCTTGCGCTTTTCAGCACGAAAATCAAAGTTTTCGTCCACGTGGTGTTTCAGAATGTACATCAGATTGAATATCATAACCTATATTCCCAATCGATTATTTAAGAAACGTGTACAAGATCTAAATAATATGACTGACACAATAATAAATACGATGAATGTTTATTATTGATATTTATAAGCAAAAAAAACGAGAGCGTCCTATTACGAGCAATTAACAATCAATTATATTATTTATTGAATGTTTCGCTTACCGGGTTCATCGTGGGACATGCATCATATCTTCAGCGATCGGAACGAGTAGAGTAGCTTGATAGACTCGGTGATCCCATAAGCACTGAACCACCAACCACCGCGAATATAGGCACGTTGACACCGAATAATGATCACGATATCACGAAATCGTAAAACTCTTCGTGGCGCATTTCGCGCTCGCGTCTTGGGGGTTTGTGTATCTTCTGTATACATCGACTCTTTGTCGATTGTGTATCTTCTGGAACATTCACCTCGTTCAAGTATTCTTATTGGCTGACTAAACGCCACGGACCAATAAGAATGGTAGGACGAGGAGAATGTCCCACGTCAAAGATACACAATCGACCTCCAATGGAGATGTAAAAATACCAGTATTAAAATTCTCAGTATAATTACCAAAAAATACCGCAATTTTACCGTAAATTAACGTCATTTTTATTCATCCAATTTTGTGTTGTGAAATTACGGTTACAATTTTTTTCGGTCATTTTACGGTAAAAATACGGGAACACCAGTAGAGCTCAGCTTTGGTAGAATAGTTTTTACGTAAACTGGATGCTGTGGGATTATTAGTTTTTGCACAATTTCAGTTTAAACAAATTAACACGATATTTTCAAGCAGGTCTGGATGCATCACGGATAGTCCGATTTTAATTTTGAAAACGGATTTGGAAAATATAAGAAAAAACCAGAATAAACCAGTGTCGACATTTCTGATGGAATCGGCCTATCCGACCAAAGGAATACATCAGAAATGTCGACACTGTGTCGCTCTGTGCTCTAATTGGAAAGCACGGGCTGTGTGCAGAAGCCAAGTGGCGCCGCGGCCGGCTGTACTCCGCAAATTTTGGTAGAATAGCTCTCATTTATTTACATAGACGAAACCTTGTTGGATTAATTTTAATAAACGAACGTTTATATTCGTGCTGCATAAATGCATAAAGTTTTTTGAGGTGAGCTTGACTATAACTGCGTTGAAAAAAAAAATAAATCGACATATTACGATGTAATGAAAATAGGTTTACGGCTACTTTTCCTTCTCAATTTGAGGCTAAGCATGAACCTTGTCAGTCTTGTCATACGAACCGACAACCGACAAGGCTTGTATCGAGAACAAGAAAGACGTAACTCGGACTTGATTGTAACGTAGATGAACGATTACCCACGAAGTGCTCACTGCATATTCGGGTAGCCAATCATGAGAGCTACTAAAAAGGAAAAAATATTAATTTATTTGTATTGAATTGTAATATCCTGACATTTGAATTTTTCATACCAGACAAAATATGCACGTTTAACCTCAAGAATTTTACTTTGTTTTTTGCACCCAATGAATCTAGTTTATGCGCTGCTCAACTTTATAAATTGCTGTCGGAAACGCGTAAAAATTAATTTCCGAAGTTGCATAGTGGAAAAATTCTTATATGACTCCGCACAACAGTTTAAATTTCCTTTCCACGACTTCTCTATTATATTGCCCTCAATTGCACTACGCGACTCCAGCAAAACATGTGCATTCTCGCCACCATGGGTGCTCTAAGTCGTTCTCAGCCACTATAGTATGGCACTGCACACAGCGAATACTATACATGGCAGCATCCAAAACAAAAATGTTATGCTCATCGATACTTTTTGCAGCCACTGCGGTAAACATACTGTTATTCGATCTTTGCTACTATGGTACGTATCTCGAGACGTACCGCAGTGGCTGGAAAAAGTGTTGATGAGCAAAAAAAAATTCTTGGGCTGGATGCGGCCACATGATCGATGTTATCAAAACGAAATTTTTGGTATAGATGCTGCCATGATATATATTATCAAACCTGGAATGGTTATGCTCACCGATACTATTTCCAGCCACTGCAGGAAGCGTCTCAAGATACGCGTCGCAGTGGGAGGAAAAGTATCAGTGGGCTTAACAAAATTCTTAATTTGGATGCTGCCATGATAAATTTCATAGGAATATCGAAACCAAGAATTTTGCATGCTCACTGATATTTCCAGCAACTGCGATTTGTGTCTTGACGTTTGCTCTTTGTGCAAGATTCATGATTCATTTTATACGAACCGTGTGATAAATGTACTTTAGAGAATAAAAGCCTCTCTTTTCACTCATATGGGTATAGCGGTATTCCTGAAATTGCATTTCTCTTCTCGTCTATTCTTTAATCTACAGTGCAAGATACAAAAAGGACAGAACTTTAATGCTGAATGCCGTATCTATGCTGTGCTCTAATTTAATTCTGCATGTCCAACGAGACTCACTACACCAGTGTTCGACCCTCGTAGACATGGAGAAAGTTTTCCGATGGCAGATGAGCAAATACTTGCCTGACATTTCTATGTGCAAAAGATTGACCATAAGATGATCATAAGCTGAGTGGGCGAATTGCAATTTGACAGATGAACCGTGATCGATCCACTCAAATTTGTAGTTGATTTCACATAACTATCAGTTAGATTTCCGGGACTGCCCATTTTGAGTAATATGCATATTAATTTAGTGACTTTTCATTGAAATAATATTAAGCACTTTGCAAACAGTAGCCAAATCCCTCCAAAAACACCATAAATGGTGAACAAAAACGTGAAACAAGGACATTTACATAAGTCGTTTTGTCTTTTCTCACAAAAAGTTGTTAAATAAATTTAAATCAGCTGATGTACAGATGGTCAAATATATGTAGCTTTTTTATTTTTTTATTTTACTTAGTCTGAATTGATAACAGATACATATACAGAAGTCATTGGTTGTTATCCGAAAAAAATTTCAATCGACAAATAATTTAGGATCAAAATCGAAAATTTAGAATTTAGTATCGAAAATTGATGTAGAACGAAGTATCTTTCTCACACTTATGGATGTTTCCCATTACCTTAAAGTAGTTCTTGCGCGACCGGCGGCAGGGAATAAGCAGGAACGTAAGCGTGGCGAGTGGGCACGCATGAATCAAGCGAGAGTCAGTCTGCTCCCGGGGTAGAAAATTGCATTTTTTAATTATACACTATGGTAAATAAATTTGAGTTTACATCAGAATCTTTAATAATGTTTATTGCATCGATACAGCAAAGTTTCGTTCGCTGATCTAATTTCTAAGTATTAGAATTTGAAGAGCGTGAGCACTCTAGATTCGTTTGCCGCTTTGGGGCCTATACCTACCATGTTAAATTGGAAAAGTTTACTAGCATACATCTTCGGAACCAAATGGTGAAAGAATATAAAACTTTGCAAACTTGCTGCGGTAACCTCAATCTTTCCGTTCGTCATATTTTTATCAGTCTATTTAGATTTGACGAGATTGCAAGAACCACCTAGCCTGCTGTAATCGAGATTCATATAAATATTCTAGTAGGCGGCTCTTTACCCTACTGAAAAAGTTCATTTGATATATCATGTACATGATAAATCACATGGTAAATCGTATAAAGTTATGACCGATATCAGTGCACATTTATTGTGTACTTTATTTTGTGATTTGTTACATGATTTATTGTATAGTTCGAATCCACATAATTTATTTTCTAATTTATCATATGATTTCTCATGTGGTCAGGGTTTATTGGAGAAAAAAAAATGAGGACTTCGTGCGGGATCGAACCCACATCCGTCAGATATTTTGAAGCAGTCTCGCTACCGCCTGGGCTACGTCGCTTGTTTATATAAGTTGACAGTGTGACGATCATGAAGTCCACATATGACCAGAATTTATTTCATTTTCTTCCACCGAGTTTAGCTTTATTTTGATCCAACTATGATTTGTATGTAATAAGTAGCGTGGCCGAGGTGGTAGCGAGACTGCTTCAAAATATCTGACGGACGTGGGTTCGATCCCGCACGAAGTCCTCATTTTTTTTTCTTCGATAAGCCCTGACCATATGAGAAATCATACGATAAATTACAAAATAAATTATTTGGATTCGAACTATACAATAAATCATGTAACAAATCACAAAATAAAGTACACAATAAATTGTGCACTGATATATCGGTCATAACTTCATACAATTTACCATGTGATTTATCATGTACTTTTCTACATGATATATCACATGAACTTTTTCAGTAGGGTATGAAATTGGTCAAAACCTCTCTATTCCGTTTTAAACACCTGATAAGCCACGGGTATAAAAAAAGGTCTGTAACTTGTTTCTGTGTGAAAATCGCGTACTTCCAGGACATTCAAATTGCGACTCTTATAGGTTCAGGATCTGAGTCCCAAAACTATGCGTTCGTCTGTAATGTATTTGAAGAATCTAAATATTAATATATGGAGGCCCTCCGCGATTTTTTGGATTTGTAGATTTATCAAGTACGATTGACAAAAGTTTATAATAAAGAAAGCTCTCATCTCTACTGTTGAATATTGCAAACTTTATGGGTATTTGTTGGATCTTCTCGCTGAGTCATGTGTAACGCAGCAGCTTGATCCAATCTATTTTACTGTCTATAGTCTACAAGCTTCAAGTCTTATTTTCTAATACAAATACTCTCGGTTTTGCACTATATTTCTGTAGAGGATTTTCTGTGGATGGTATATAAAGCTGGAATAACGTTTTCGGACTGTATAACGTGAATTGGCTGCCACGACTATTTGAGGAGAAATCGCATACTTCCAGGACATTTTTGATGGAAACTGTATAGTTCCAGGACCTAAGTCCATCACATTATGAAGCGCAGCACATTTAAAGTGTAAAAGGATGATCGATAAAGGATATTATATTATTATATAAAGTTGCGTATTTATTGTGACTTCATACGAAGGACGAATCAATCCAATCTCTGCTGAGATGGTTTTATGTGTGTCGTCTACGAGCATGTGGAGTTATATTCATGTTAGGTGTGAACTCTTATGAATGATTGTATCGTATAAAATCATGTCATTGTTTATTAACACCGGATGTCCAGGTCCCAGATCTTGAAAACTCATTTCTCTGCAGATTGTGTGCAGTCAGATCGAGAGATAAAAACAAAAATAACAGTACCAGAATATAATCACGATTGTACATTTGAAGCATTGAAAAAGTTTTGTAGATCGCGAAAAAAAAAAACAGAAAACAAGGTTTAAACGATCTTCGAATTTTCGAGACAATATTGGAAATGATTTTTTCGTTTAAACCTATTTTCGCTGCATTCCAACTATGCAAATTTCAAGATCATCCCAAGACTTGAGTCCCCGAAAAACACATTTATCTTTAATATGTTTATATAAGAGCGACGTTTACCGATGAAAGTCTATCACGATGTTCTGGCTTTGACGATGTGCCAATTACGATTCAAACAAACATATAGAAAATGAAGTGAATATTCTGATCGTTGAATATTGAACGCTATGCGGTTGTCAGCGTTGGTTGTTGCTGTTGCCGTTGAGCTGTATATAACGCATGGGTTCGATCTAAACTTGCAAGTATCATACTGTGACTGTGTTTCGTCTGTAAGCAATAATCTGGTTTGTCTCTTATTACAAAAAAGACGGAAAATATTGTTTTTCTCCTACATGTTGAATGTTTTGATTCTTGCAATTTTGACTTCTGAATTGGCTTTTCTGTGTACGGTGAAGCTGAGATTAACTTTCGCGAGATGTAAAATGCGTTTTAAATGCACTATATATTTTTTGAGAAACCGCATACTTCCCGGACATTTCTGATAGAAATTGTATAATTCCAAGACCTTTGTACGGAAACTGCCCCTTACGTTAAAAGATAATTCGGTGTATGATGTACCAGGAAGATTGGTAGTCGAATGTTTAAATTTTTCGGATATACCGACCCGACAAACGAGATTGGTTTATTCTGTATCAAGTTGAATATTCATTATAACGACTGCATGTCTAATAAGTTATGAACTTTTTTTGTGACCACATACTATATATAACCTTATTTTTTCGTTATAATATGGGACATAATTTTATTTTTCGAGTCAGTAAATACAGAACATCGTAATAATCACCAAGCAAATCGCATTGTATATTTTTAAACGAATTAGGTTTGATATAACGTGATGCATAGTTTATGTCCTGGAAGTATCCAATTTCCATCAGAAACGTGCTGCAAGTATGCGGTTGCTCCGCAAGTACAAGATGCACCCCCAATTGAAGTACTAACATCCTGCAAAAGTTTCCGTAGTTTTATCATACACAGAAGAGCCAATTGGGGTAGATAGTGCAAGATTATGAACATTTTGCATGTGTAGAGAAGAAGACACGAAGCACGTAAGTTAAACGTAGTAAAATACTTTAAAAATTGGATTGAAGCGCGTGTTGTACACAGCTCAGTCATGAGATTTAACAAATGTCCGTAAAGTGTACAATGTGAAGGAGAGGCCTTCATTAATTAACATTGCGATCATTTAAACCCATCAAAGATAGACGCGTAGTTCCAGGACCTGGAATTATATGATTGGGATGTAAAATGTTCTGAAAGTATGCGATTTATTCACGGGTACAGTTTCCACCTAATTTTGTGAACCTCGTGGATAATAAGCTGTTTTAAATATCTCGTGCCAGTTTCTGAAATGTTCTATCACATCTTATTACCAGTAAGCGATGCAAACTCAATTGAAATGAACGTTCAATTCGCATAACATCCCAGGTAGCACAAAAGTACGAAAGACGTCTGTAAGATCTCTTACAGTCCTCAGTTCCATCACATACGACTATAAGCCAAACAGACTTCTTTCTGACTTTTGTGCTGCCAGGGACCCGATCAATCAACAAGTGATATCTAGAAGAAAGTATTCATCGATTCTTCCACGTTCTGCGATTATCGACACCACTAAGGGGATTATATTAGTCTATTAATTTTCATATTCATTGTGACTGTATGTCAGGCAACAAATCAACCATAATATATGAGATTTTTTGTGTGTTGTCTACGAGCATCTAGTTTTTTGTCACGTTACGCGTGAATTCTTCAGAATGATTGTATTGCATATTACCAGGTCGTTGTGTATTGATACTGCATACATCCAGGTCTCGAATCCTGAAAACTCATATCTCTGCAGATTATGTGCAATGAGATCCAAAGATAAGAATCAAGAATAATAGTCCAGATATATAAACAAAATTGTGAAATTAACGCATTGAAAAATTGTTAAGGTCTTGGCATTTGTATTTGCCAAGTACACATGGATATGAGTTTTCAGGATTCCGGACCTGGATGTATTCAGTATCAATACACAAAGACCTGGTAATATGCGATACAATCATTCGGAAGAATTCACGCGTAACATGACAAAAAACTAGATGCTCGTAGACAAGACACAAAAAATCTCAAATATTATGGTTGATTTGTCGCTTGGCATACCAATGGATATGAAAATTAATAGATTAATATAATCCCCATAGGCCCGCTTCCACAATCGTTGTCTAACTGTTTGAACTCTGGTTACCCTATGCTAAAACTAGGTAAAAAAAAATTGAACCAGGTTTAAACCACGATTGTGGAACCGGGCCTTAGTGGTGTCGATAAAGGCAGAACGTGAAAGAATCGATGAATAATTATCATTGTACATTTTTAAACGTCCTGCGTGCCATAACGTGACGCATAATATAGAGAGTTATGTTATGTTATGTTATGTAGCAATGTTAAAATGTGTATGTAGCATGTATTATTATTGTTCATACATAACAGCCTCAACATTCACTTCTCGATATACCGAAAGACTTTTTTTTTATTCTTTAAATAATTCCAAGCCTCTTATATGTTTAATGATTGGTTCCAGGACCATCTAATCCCTAATATGAAAAACCGATTCTTCCAGGACCAAGGGACCGGAAAAATACTAAACAAATCATTTTCGAAATATCTTGAAATTCGTTAGTCATCTATGTAAATGTATAATATATATAGCATCGCAGTAATTTTCTATACCTCTGTATACAATAAAAACTTTCCCTAAAATCGAGACCCGGAATGAAACAATTGACATATATATATATATATATATACACTTAAATATATTACTCTCCATACGAATAAAAAGATGAACGAATTCGAGCAAGCCTGAGCGACGATGAGACATGCACGTGGTGCTGACAGTGCATTTCGCGCGCGTGGAGTTTGTCTCCAAGCGGCTGTAGAGCTCAGTAATCGTCGTTCTTTTAATCGCGTAACATCGGTAAAACGTTCTCACAACGTCGATCGGTTAAAATATTAATCGTTTAAATAATTTATGTGCCCTGAGGATTAACGTGCGTGCTTGTGATAATAAAAATATTTAATCAAAACGTGGCTCACGGAGATGAGTATAACGAATGTATCTGTGCAGATTTTCATTCTATCGGAAAAAAAATTTTTGAGTGCTAGTACGAGTACTTTTAAACTTCTTCATAATTGCGCGGTGCGGTGATTCTCTTTTTCATCGATTTGAAACATTTTTTTACTACTGAATAAGCAACGACTTAGAATAGTGAGAGAGAGAGAGAGAGAGAAAACTAAGCGACATACGCTGGAGAGAGAGAAGGAGAAAGAGAGAAAAAGCATAACCGACAGACGCGGGAGAGAAAGAGAGAGAGAGAGAGAGATGCGCTGAATAGCCTCGGAAGAAGGGTAAGTAAAAAATAAAAATAAACCGCAGAGAGAGGTGGAAATATTAAAAATAATAATAAAAATTATAATTATAAAATTAAAAAAAATAATAATAATCCAAAGAGAGAGAATATTGCAAATAATAATAATAATAATAATAATGTGCGCCACTTTGGAGTTTCCCCCCTATCCTCACCTCACCCACACACACACAACGCCACCTCAACACTCGACTCACCCAGCCGCATGGTGGGGGAAAATCGAGTGGTGGGGGAAGCCGCGCGGTGGGGGAAGGAGTGGGGATAGGAGTGGGGGGGCCCAGAGTGGTGCACCTACTACTTACGTGTAATCGCGGCACGCTTAAGGTACGACTGAAAATAAAAATTTAAAGATATGATGAACTCTCAAAATATTGAGAATCGTTCTGAAAATGTTTCGAATGTTTCTACTGTTAAGGAACTACTAAAACGAAAAAAAAAAAAAAAAAAAACAAAAAAAAAAAACGAAAAAAATGAAAGATTAATGAACTTCCGAAATATTGAGAATCATTGTAAAAATATTTTGAATGTACCTAATATATGAAAGAACAAAAAAAAATACAAAAACCAAAAAAAAGACATGATGAACTCCCACAAAATCGAGAATCATTTAAAAAAATTTTTGATTGTTCCAAATAATGGTTTATAGTTATCGCTGTACGTTTAAGGAACTAGATACCAGAAAAAAAAATGAAAAAAAAGATATGATGAACTCCCACAAAATCGAGAATCATTCTTAAATTTTTTTGAATGTTCCAAATAATAGGTAATTGGAATCGTTGTACGTTTAAGGAACTAGATTCCAGAAAAAAAAAAAAAAAAAATTAAAAAACAAAAAAAAGATTTGATGAACTCCCACAAAATCGAGAATCATTCTAAAAATTTTTTGAGTGTTTCAAATAATGGGAAATTGTAATCGCTGTACGTTCAAGGAACTTGATTCCAGAAGAAAAAAAAAAAAAAAAAAAGTAACGAAATTTGGTTCGATACTTCGCTACTCGTTACTTTTGTAGCGGGTAGCGAAAAAATTTTCGATACTCGATACAAATGTAGCGGGTAGCGAAAAAATTTTCGATACTCGATACAAAAGTAGCGGGTAGCGAAAAAATTTTCGATACTCGATACAAATGTAGCGGGTAGCGAAAAAATTTCGTTACTCGATACAAAAGTAGCGGGTAGCGAAAAAATTTTCGATACTCGATACAAAAGTAGCGGGTAGCGAAAAAATTTTCGATACTCGATACAAAAGTAGCGGGTAGCGAAAAAATTTTCGATACTCGATACAAATGTAGCGGGTAGCGAAAAAAATTTCGTTACTCGATACAAAAAGTAGCGACCACGAGAGGCATGTCGTTACATTTGGATCGAAGTAACTAGAAAATTTTCGTTACTCGTTACATATGTAGCTAGTAACGTGTATCGAACAGTTGCAAATTTGGACATCTCTGACTGTTTCACAGCACTGCCTCAAAGGTCCGAATGGTATTTGAGAGAGGTTTTCCATGAATACAGATTTTTGATTGCTTATGATAACAGCACTTTTGTCTTTATTTGTCGATTTGGGGGAGCTATTTACTTTGTATATGGGCGCATGCCTTCCACTCCTATGTAGGTAATCGAAACAAATACAAATGGAATAGTTTGGAATTTTTTTAGCTGTACACAGTTTTTAGGAAGAGCAATATAAGAATTTGAAAGAAACTATTTACATAAATTCAATATGGCTCATTATACGCGTTACACCTTAATCATTTCATTTCTGCCTTGAAAACAATACGTGGAGGTAACTTTTTGCTTAAAATTGTAAATAATTTGATTTCAAGGTAAATATGTAAAATGTATAAACTGTTACACACGGGTTTATTTATCCCGTGGTAACTTGTTATTATTATTATTTTATTCGCTGAAGTCAAAGGCCCCGGCGAATGGATTCTCTGTCCTATTTAAGCTGGGTAGCACCTCACCTTGTATATAGTTATAGTTGGTGATGATCAGATGAGCTGTGATGCAATGAAGGAGTACAGGTGGTTTCACACGAATGTATTTATTCAAGAACACAGATCGATCAGTCACTTTTACAATAATGGCTTGAGTTGGTACAAAGGTTAATTGATATACTCTATGATACACTGACGCTCAATGCCGCTAAGGTAATTAGCACGAACAATTGTATCACAGCGGAAGTGAAGCGCCGCTACGGTAATCCTTCACTTAATGAGTTCTCATACACTTGTCTAAAACAAGGGTTTGAGAAGATCACGTCAATCACGCCCGCGAGAACCTAAGTACGCGAACGGACTTGCCGCTAAGGAACGGGATCTCTCAACCGATTGCTAAGAGCGTCGTATTAAGACTAATTTGATAATATGTCGAGAGAACCCTCGTTAGCTTCGGGCGTCCGGCTGCAAGGGTCTCGTGGGGGTGGATTGAGAAATCATCGATGGATGTAGGTCTCGATGATTTACGAAATCTGGCAATGCCAGGGATCCAGTAATCCAGGTCATATGTGATGCAAGGGATCGAATAATCTAGGTCATTCGGTAAGGTAGCAAAAGTCAAAAGACGTAAAGGGGAATCTGCTGACGCGCGGTTTGCTCGAGTTTCCCGAGAGTGACTGTCGCAAGTGAGGGGGAAATAACTCAAGATTTGAGTGACACATTAATTCTGAAGGTTGAAATAATTCTTTCAATTCAGATTAATTCAACTTAATTCAACTTAATTCAACTTAATTCTTTTAATTCAATTAATTCAATAGGTTTTCCGTCAATTCTCGATAATTCACTGGATAATTCAACATAATTCTTTTAATTCAGATTAATTATTTTAATTCCGATTAATTCAACTTAATTTTTATAATTCAATGAATTTAATAGTTTTGCCATCAATCCTCGATAATTCACTTTAATTCAAGTAAATATCTGATTTTAATTTATTTATTTTCGTATTTTTCTATTAATTCAAATTAATTTTTGGTCCTTAACCTAATTTTCCCTTATCCCTCACGGTAGTTCGAGTTTATTTTAAGATTCCCATAATGTCACCATTATTGTGGTACCTTCCGTACTACGATATGCAGTTGTCATTAATATTCTTATCGTTATGACTACTATGATTACTATGAATACTATTTATGACGATGAGAGAAAGGATAAAAGGCGAAAACGCATTTACTAAATAAATATGGATTAATAAATACATATATTTTACGTATCACAATACAATCGCATAATACAATGCGTTTAATATAATATCATTGACGAAATTATGAAAAATGACCCACATGGATCAATAAACCATATTAAAGTAGGGTAATTCTCGGAACTACCCGAATCTTATCACACGTAGAGTAAAGATCAAGGTAAAAGTGAATAGTGCTTATCCGAAGATGAAACTCATTCGATGGATTCACTTTTTATTGTGGGAGAATGTGCATGGATATTGAACATGTAAGTCTTAGGTTTCATAAACAGGTAATCTTGTTTCTATCACAAATTTTATTTTTTGCAATCACCTATAATTATGACCTATACCAATGCAACGCATGACAGAAAAATCATACATAAAATAATATTTGGTAATCTGTACTGTAATTATGATATGCGTAATGATCCTGATCATGATCACTGAAATGACTAAATCGCCTTAAGATTTAAAAGGAACAATTATACCTATAATATTTTGAAGTACGCAACTCGCGAAAATGTTCAACATATAGGACAGCAGATGAGCTGTGGGATAAAGACTACATCATCAATGTCTAACAAGGTAAATATTACGTACATGCAAATTCAATAAATACGACAATACAGACGCATTGTATCAAATAGGTTTAAGATTAGAATCGTACAATAATAAGGTGAAATAAGTTTGTACTTTCAGGTAAATACTACACGAGTATAATACGATCAACAAGAGTACTACGAAATATAAGCACACATACCCAAGGATTTTGATCCAGTTTAATATGAAACGCACAAGCAACGACTAAGAAGGTAAGTGATGTGAATATACGTGTGAAATATTCATTCTAGTAGTACATATATCATTCCTTCTGGTAGTATGTGACTACCATAAGACTCTTAATAGCCGAGCAAGTTTCTATTGCGACCCTGTATTATAGTGCCACTCAAATATTGAGTTTATTAGCAGCTCTCAGCGTAGTATCTTCCAGAAAGAAACCGGTATTCGTTACTGTTGGTCTGGTAATTGTGAGTCTATAATATTTCATATTATAAAAACCGAAAGTTTGCTTAGGACATGGAATCAGAAAGCCCTCATCATTCCAACTGTACCAATGACACAGAACCCCCAGACCTCGTCGCAGTGAGATAGTTTCTGGGGGTGAGGTTGGAGCTTCGTCAGTCGAGTATTGTCGCATCTTCGCAGTCTTGCCCGTTAAGTAAGAAAAAGATAGAACTAAGCCAGCTAAATAACCTCCACAGGCCTTGCTTTTGAATACACACCACTCGCTGACACGAAGCGAATCACAGTGCTTTGGCACAACAGAGCTCAAACTATGTCTACCAAGTCTGGTTGAAAAATCGGGGCCCATGACACGATGCAATCGATCGCTGCTAGTGCGTGATTTCTGCTGAGAGAATAGCCAGCACAGCGTACTCTTCCTGACGACAAGCATTTTTCCCGCACTGTCTGTCACAGTAACAAAAGGACTTGTTTCTGTAAGACTCTCGACCTCTAAGTTTTTTATAGAGTAATCTTTCAAATTGAGTTCCCCAGATGTGAATTGCAAGGCACTTAAATCTTCGTTACGATCTGCAGCTTCATCCTCCAATAAAGCCTCCTCATCTTGTTCTTCGTGCGATTGGATTGAAGCTAAATGTTGCTGTTGATCGAAATTTATTTCAGGATTTGATGGTTCGGCAGATCTGACAACCTCTGAGTCGACACCAAGTTCATCTTCAAAGAGACAACTGGCATCACCAACTGTAAAGAAAGTTTCAAGACTGACATCATCTAAAGAATGGTCAGAGCGAACCATTCCCAGGCTATGGCATGCCTTTACAGCATCATAGCAAGACGCTACCATGACGACTGTTAACTCTTCGTCAGTTGGAAGTCGAGGCGTCGGTTGCACGGCCTCCTTCGACCCCTGAGCTTGTTCGCGAGGAAACACGTATTTATGGCTAAGCTCTGAAATAGCTCGCAGTTGAAGAAAAACTCGTCTGACACGATGTAAGAAACCCAACATACTGACGTTAACAACTGTTGAAAATGTACTCGTTTGCGATCGGATTTGTCGAAAAAAACTTTCGCATTGCTGACTTCCCAGAAGCCAAGGTTTGAATAAATGATCTCTTCCACCGTTTCGCGATTCTATTAGGAAATGAAAGATGGAATGTGCATTTATTTCTAGGCATGCGTACACGTTGCTAGTCAAGAAATTATCTGATAATCCGTATGTCTTGTGTCGAGATAACCAGCATCTCCAAATACGACAAAAGAAGACGGAATACCATAATCGATAAATTCGTTCGCTTGTATCTAGCGACTGATCCATAAATGCCGATGTTACCTTTTGCATGATATCCAAGTATGCTATGGTTCCCTCGCTATCAGGGACATGTTCTTTCAATAAGAGCTGTACGGAAGGATCCGAAATTCGGAGCGTCGCTTGAAAGTTCATCTTATCCGTACTGTCCAAGTCAGTGTTTGTCAGCTTATGCATAGATTTATTGACAACATCAGTTAGATAGGATAAATGGCTCAACGAGGCAAGTTTATTGCCCATCGGAAGAACAACGGAGGGTTTGAGGAGTCGAGTCCTAAGTTTAACTGCAACGTGAACTGGGTCCTGGAAAAAGACTGACTTAAGACCTTTGTCAAAATTAGCGAAATACCATTTTCTAAACTCGGATGGAACAGAGTTTGTTCGTGGAATGGACTTGGAAAAACGTGATTCGATCAACATGGCACTTAGAAGCCGAGAGTCCCCATCTGATGAAAAAGCAAGAATCTCAATTCCATGTTTGGCAAACTCTTGTCTGATATACATCCACCTTTGCTGTACATCGATAGTTTTGAATTTATTGTCGGTTCCGAACAGAAGAACAGGCACTGCAGCGGCGCCATTAGCTACTGGTTGCACCACGTAATTACGTAAGCAATTTTTGCTGGGGAATAGTCATGGAAGAAATGTTCTATTTGACGGGCAGAAGTTGCTTTGAAGATGTTCGGAATCGGACAAGCATTTTTGGTGTTCAACGGAGAAACGAATCCTGTGACGAGGTTTGTTTTGGAGTCATACTCTATTCCGCCAGTTATCCGAGTACCGTCTTCACTCACAAGTACCACTTTTGGAAAACCATTGAACTCTAGATGAAATACAAGTTCTTCGATCAGTAGTTCACCTTCTAACGGAGTCTTGGTTGAATGAACTCTTTTGTACACAGTGTGTACACTTGGAAGTGCCATATTTGCCGATAATGTTTCATATAGAAGTCGCCCGCCAATTATGTAGAGATAAGTACAAAATGATTTGACTGTTTCTCCATACCTAACCCCATTATTTTTTCTTACAGAATTATGGTGGGCCGTTCTCATCACGTCCTTCAAAAAGTTACCTACATTTTCGGACTTATCGGTTTCCGATAAAGCGGCGGATCTAGAATTGGTTATAATTGCGTTCAATCTTGTTTGTAAATTTTTGTTTTTCTGGAGCAGACACTGGACTTCATTGATCACAGGAAAGAAGCTCGAAATGAGTGATTGACTACTATCCATAAATTTCGCGCGTTCTGCGTTACGACGTTGACTTCGTATGTGCCTACTTATATTATGGTTGCTAGACTGACTAGTGGACGAGGGAGTGTTTTTCGCAAGTGGAAAGTCGACCACTCCTAAGTCGCTTCCCCCAGCTCTTCCCCCTGTACCAGATCCTGTGCCAAAGACGAAGTTAAAGGTACAGTCTCGGAAAAACTAGCTGGACTAGAGGAGTGCTAGGACTAGCGTCCCATCAGGGACGCTAGTCCTGGGCTACCGGAAATGTTGCACCTCTCTTCTTGATCAACCACGTCAATTCTTTGTCGCTTAGAATCATCTGCAACCAGATAAACAATTATTTAGAGAATCCTGTATATGAATTCATCAATTAAAAAATATTTAAAACTCATAGATATTCTTATTATTGTACCGGACCTACGTTCAACCACAGCGCAACCGTCAGTGCCCTTGCTGGTCAAGGTACTAGTAGGGGCCTTATTTTGAAGCCAGGTCGACATCGAAGCCGCAAACGGCTCCATTGCTGAGATTTTTTTTTTTTTTCGAGTCAGACATTTATCGAGATGCCCTGTGAAGTTACTGGTAATCCATCGGGTCTTGTAGAAGGAAACTTTTTTTTTCTGATCACCGGGGCATGATGGACACACAATTTCAGCTTAAATTAATAGAACAGTACAGCCCAGACGCAAAATCAAACATGAGAAGTGTTTTACAATCAATAAAAATGTGGCCATACTAATTTCTTGATAAAGAAGTGCTTCTTATAGGTACAAGAAATCTATGCTACGCTCGTAATATATTAAAAAACATGCCAGTGTGAACGTACCTTGAAATAGACTACCTTCACTTTGCTTCAGATCATCGATGCTTACATCAATTTTCCATTCTCACAGCAGCACGATTCTGTAACTCGTTATGCTGTCGTTATGCGCTCATAGCGACAGTTTTCGGTACGAGGGATAACGAGAGGTCGCTGTAACGACAAATGCGATTCTGTAACCAGGTTTTAACGAATTTCGTCGTCATCGATATCGAAATGTGTCGCTAAAGTGTCACTATGGTTCGAGCGGATAGCGAGGCTTGGCGACCCCCTCGATACGCCATAACGACCATTATAACGACGCTTTATGCGAGTTATATGTGCATTCGCTGCAGAGTTACAAGCTTTTATAACGTGCTCCAAAAAGTAAAAAATAATTATGATTTTCGAAATAAGAAGATAGTAAGTGAAATTTCGTATTAATCAACAAATAATTCTACAAAATTGATTTTAGAAAGACTTGTTAAATAAAATTTATTTTCTATGAAAAAATTAATATAGCTCTGAATAAACTACACATTTTTTTGGATATATTATAACTAATTTCTTTTGTGAAGTGGCTATCATCTACTCAAAAAATATTCCGTAAAATGTCAGTTGTCGTTTAACTTGTGTCAACGATCATATAATACGTAATCGGTGTGAAACTAAATCTTTCTAATAGATAGGATTTTTCAAAAAGTTATTTGCCCCCCAACTCATTGTTTTCCAATATTGGACCTTCATAACTTATAAACATCAGTTCTTTCCAACTACAACTCATATTCAGTTCTTTCTAAATTTTAGTCGAATACTATTATTCAAAATATCAGCAATTTAACAACTGTAACATTTTTTTAGCATTTTGGTACGTATGCATATCGGAAAAGAATAATTTTTCGTGAATATGGCTGTTGATTATATGGCTTGGGAGTTAGCATTCCTTGTGGAAAGAGTGCGTCGAATAGAAGGACGTGTAGAAAGAGGACGACTCAGAGATACCCAAAATCCTTTTCATCTTCCCTGAGATGAATTTATGGACTGTTTTCGGCTTACTCCAGAACTTGTAATTGACATCACAAATGAATTAAGAGCTGATATACAGAGTGAGAGAATTACTGGCTTAGCACCACAAGTGAAGGTAAGATTGGAGCAAAACCATTATGATAATTTATATAATGAGATTTAGGGTCTGCGTAGATTTTTTTTCGGGTCTGCGAAAAAGATTCTTTTTTCGTAGACTCCGTAAATTATCTCCGGAGTCTACAGACAAAAAAGATTATTTTTTCATAGACTCCGTAAATTCTCTACGAAGTCTATGAACAAAAAAGATTCTTTTTCCGTAGACACCATGAATTCTCTCCGGAGTCTACGGACAATAAAGATTCTTTTTCAGTAGACTCCGTAAATTCTCTACGGAGTATACGGGCGAAAAACATTCTTTTCCCGTAGACTCCGTAAGTTCTCTACGGAGTCTATGGACAAATAAGATTTTTTTTCAGTAGATTCCGTAGATTCTGTACGGAGTCTACAGACAAAAAACATTCTTTTGTAGACTCTATGGTCAGAAAGTTTTTGCAAAAAAAGAAATGAAAAAGAGTTGAAACTCAACGGAGAACTGGGATTCATTAATTTTTTTATTTCTTATTTGGCAAAACTTTTTTGTCCGTAGAGTCTAAAAAAGAATTTTTTTTTGCCCGTAGACCCCGTCAAGAAAAAAATCTCAGTTCTCCATTGAGCTCAAGCTCAACGGATTTTCAATGGACATAAAAGATCCTTTTTTAGACTCTAAGGAAAGAAAAGTTTTGCAAAATAAGAAATATAATATCTCAGTTCTCCGTTGAGTTTAGCTAAACTTGAGGCAACCACTTTTCCCGCTAGGGTCTAATGAAAAAGAATCTTTTTTGTCCGTAGACTCCGTAAAGAATTTACGGAGTATATGGAAAAAGAATCTTTTTTGTCTGTAGACTCCGGAGAGAAATTACGGAGTCTATGGAAAAAAAATCTTTTTCGCCCGTATACCCCATAGAAAATCTTCGGAGTCTATGGAAAAAGAATTTTTTTTAGACTCTACAGACAGAAAATTTTTGCAAAATAAGAAATAAAAAAAGAGTTGAAACTCAAAGGAGAACTGGGATTCGTTAATTTTTGTATTTCTCATTTGGCAAAACTTTTCTGCCGTAGAGTCTAAAAAAGAATCTTTATTGTCCATAGAATCCGTAGAGGAAAAAATCTCAGTTCTTTGTTTAGTTCAAGCTCAATATAGAAGTGAGATTCATTTATTTCTTATTTTGCAAAACTTTTCAGTCCGTAGAGTCTTCAGACACGTAGAAGAACTGGGATTTAAAAAAAATTATTTTAAATAATTTTTTCTGTGTACAATCTTGAGAAAATAATTTTTAAAAAATTCTAGTTCTTCGCAGAGTCTGAAGACTCTATGCTCAGAAACGATTTGCAAAATAAGAAATAAAAAAATCACAGTTCTCCGTCGAGCTTGTACTCAACGGAGAACTGAGATTTTTTTCTTTACGGACCCAACAGACAGAAAAGTTTTACAGCAGTTAAAAAAACACCCTGTATATTGTGACTTAATGGCAAAAGTTTGAGTTTATATATAGCAACTTTCATTCATACTTTCAGATTGTTGATCCAGATATGAAAGTGCTGAACATCAATCCAAGATACCCAGGTGCACGAAATGATGCATACGTCTGGAGTACATCGCCAATTCGTCGGGCCATGGAATTCCACTACAATCGAGGATAACGGAGAACTTGACTAATCGGTGAGGCTTATTAATCTTTTATTCATTCACTCAAATATTCGTTGCACTTGTAACAGTATTATAATTTTTCATCAGGCGATGCGGGATACCCGTTGGAACCGTGGCTCATGACACCCCTTGCCAATTATCCTGAAGATACTCAGCAATTTCAATACACGCAACAGCTTTGTAAGGCAAGGAACGTTGTTAAATGATTCTTCGGCTTTTTTAAATCTGTATGGAGATGCCTTTCGTATCAGCGCGTATTAATGTATGAACCAGCATTTGCTGCAAAAATAGTTAATTCTTGTTCAGTACTGCATAATATGAGGATACATCATCGTATGAACAACGAAGTATTCCAAGAAGTGATAGCCGATCACCAGAATGAAAATATTGATCCCGTAAATGTTGACAACGATATACCTCAAAGAGGACTACGCTCCATAGCCGAAAGGATCCAACGACAAATTATGAGAGAGAGAGAGAGATTTCCTCATTACCGTGATGCAAAAAAAAGGGACCGCTAATGAATGAACTGTTTTTACTGTTTTACTAATCGACAATTGTGAAGATCGCTTTGAAACGTGTAATTCGTATTGTAAATAACTATTGTTCCTCGAACATTTGTACATATATAAACTGTTATCTAAGATTGATTATAAATAAACAATACACTTCTATTGACATGGAAACATCAAAGTTTTTACCAATGAAATTGTATAAAGTTTTTACCAGGTGTATTTTAATAACGAATAAATCATGCGTTTTGTTTTCAATTTTTTTAATATTTTGCAACGAGTTATTCATTTCATACATTAAAAAATATGGCATTTCAGTCGCAGGTTAAATGACCATATAAATTAAACATCTTAACAAGCAAATAAAATGAGATATAATTCTTATTATTGCAGCCTTAATATTAGCACTTCATATTAATACATGTAGAATACTTAAAATTAATGAATGTAACGCGCTATTTTCTTTTACAATTTTCCTGTGGCAACATGGGGATTTTGGACCAAATGATCGACCATAAAGTTGATTTGCGAAGACGTCGCCTTCGCCTGCCTTTTCCTCATATTTGTATTTTTACAGGTTTTGTTCCTGAAAGAAAATTGGGACATATGAGCAAAAATATATCTGACGTTGTGGGAAGCAGGTTGTGTCATCTTGAGGAAGATTGTATCGAAAGCTTCTAGCATTACGTAAAATGATTTTCCAAGTGAAGTAACTTCATGTGAAATTCTCCGACAGAAAAAAACCGGGCTCAAATACCAATGGATAACCTTAAAATCCGCTTGTCATATATATATAATATAATACAGCTCGTATGTCAATCTTTTATAAATGCCGCGGGAGTAGTTAAATATTTTCACTAAAAAAAGGTATTTACTTACTGTGGTTGCATAGCCATTGTTGAACTATATAAACATTAATTATTGCACGCTGATGAAAATCACAACACACAATTTGTAAACAATGCTTCCCATTGGACAATAACTAGTGATTTGTGGGAATTTACTAAAATGTCCGTGATTCTCAACATCAATCGACGAAAGATTTTGCCAACTCACATGGTATACGTCACGTCCGTCTAGATTGAATAACGACATGTCGTTATACCATTCTGTAACGTCGAAGCGACGCTATTTGGAGTTACGGAATCATACAGTCGTTATGCGTTTGTCGTTACACGCGGCGAAAGTCGTTACCGTTACCATAACGTTCCGAATCGTTATTCTTATAACGAGTTACAGAATCCTGCTACAGGCTGGGTAATTCGCTCAAGTCTTCTGTGCGCTTATCACACCACACGGCCAATGCCTTACGCAGTGATGCTTCGGCTGTTTGTATTCGGTTTTTTTGTCTCGATTCATATTCAGGATCATGCTCCACATCCTGTGGTACAAGTTTTCGCTTTTTCGGAGCGGACTTGGTTTTAAATTTTTGTGTTGACAGCGTTTGAATTGCTGGAGTAGGTGTGAAGTAACTGGGATCATTGTCAAGTTTTTGCGTAATTGACTTTGTCAGATTACTGAGTAATCTCCTGTGCCCAATCGCAATACAAAAGCCTTCGGGATTACTGGCATGAATTCCATAAAACTTGACCCGATCCTTTAGATTTGCAAGTAAATGCCGCATTGCATCAGTCCTTGCAAATGCTTGTAGATCGTTTACGTCCTCAACTGTTAAGCTAGCCAAAGCGTAGGGATTGTCAAATCCTTGAATTTGAAGCAAGAGCTTTAAATATTCTGGCAGTGAGCATCCCATTAACATAGTGATTTTCCTCCATACTTCTGCTTTTTCTTTCACCTCTCCAAGCTTCAAAAATAAAATAAAATCGATGTCATACATAATCCCGTCGGTGATGACAAGGTATTGGCGAGATGTACTTTGAAATGATATCGATGGACTAATGCCAAAGAGGCGTATCGGTTATGTATAAGCATATATAGCTTATACGCCCCTATCGAATTTATCCATCGATATGAGTTAGCAGAGATGATGGTGATGAATAATATAATAAAGTAAATAACCATGTCTTCGTCATTTTCGGCGTGCTCCCCTCGAAATTCTCTGAGTAGTAAAGCTGACGATTCGTCACATATTATTTGCTCCTCGGTTTTCTCATCGACATCGGCCATCTCATAATTTTGAGCACGACTTGAAATTGATTTTGAGTCAGCGCAATTGAGGAAATATTAATTAGACAAACACAGTTCAAAATACAAAAAAATGAATTTCAAATAATATGATGCCTTAGTGAGACTACAAATCGCGTGTCTAATGGCATCAGGTCGTAAGCGCCATCATACAAACAGCAAAACGACGTATACTGCGGGCCAAAAATTTGGGCACACCAGTCGAAATTTCTTGCCGCACTAAAAGTTAGATAGCAGACTCAAAAACAAAGATAATCAAATTTCCCAAGCGGTGCTTTAAAAAGGACAAATTTACCTTCATTTTAATTTTTTATAAAATTCTCTATGATTTTTTTCTCGATTTTTTTGGCCTCGATACGTACTTTTGAACATAGCCGTTTTCCAACTATTTTTTAGCCGCCAAAAATTAACCTCACAGCCTAGGAAAAAAAATTTCTTCGGTTTTTTCTATGGTAAACTTAAAAAGGATATCGAAACCTACATTTTTATTTTTTAGAAAGTTTCGTACGATATTTTTGCTCCAGTATTGTTTTTTTTTCTTTTTAATATTTTGTCTTAAGGATGTATCGGACGCAACCAAAAGTGACTTCCGTCGACAATATTACATACTTTACGATAAGATAAAAGTCGGAAAAAGTTAACCACAATAAAGAAAATAAGAAGATTACTTTTGATTAATAATAATGCCAAAAAGTTATGAATAAATTGTTCAAACAAAACATTGCTGAATCGAGGTTATGTTCGAACCGCTTCCCAATGACTACAGATCGCGACGTGGGGCATCGGCTGGCATGACCCAATTGCAATAAATAGGGGTCAAAAACCTGAATGATCATAACGTCAGGATTATTTATACTTACTGTAAAGTGTTAGCAGGAGTTTTCTTGAAGGGGGTTCCCCGTTGTATTGTTCACGAAACGGAAATGGCAGTTGGTTGTCACATGGGGAGATCCCGAGATCGTTTACGCCTCGGTTTGCGCAAGCGCACCACTCGACAATACGCTAGTTGCGTATCGCCGGTGGCGCCTTATATTTAGGATGCCGGTCCATTGGTGAGGACTACTGTAGTCAAAGCTACTGTTATATTGTCTCACCAATAGGGACCCGCACTGCCAAACTCGACCGCGTAACGGCAGCATCATAGATTGCGCCTTTTAGCAGAACCTTTGAATCGTTTTTATCGAAAGAAACATTTGTATTGAAAAATAAGCTCTAATACGAGAGAAATTCTAAATAATGCACATTTTTAATATTTTTGTTCATTTGTATGGTTCACATGTGAATGAATAAAATACAATTAAATTAGATAATTTTTAAGTGAAAGAACTCAGCACGTTCAAACGCAAGGCGTACATACATTAAAACCGAGTAAAACACACAATGGATAATTAAATTGAATTAGTCCATTATGCGTAATTGTTGGGTTCCGCTGTGTAAAGGAGAGGGAATTTTTTCGTTTTCGAAAGACGAAAAACGTTGACGTCGCGATAATGGGTATCACTCGAACACCAAAATTGTGGACCAGGATAATTACTGATGCATGGAGCATCTGATAATTGAAAATTATCATTGTCATCGTAGAAAAATAATCTAAAGGAAAAATATATTTCATTATTCTTCTAGAAATGTTTGTGACGCTATTTGTGAGATTATACTTTTATTTACGTGCCAAAAATGATATTTTTAATATCACGTATCTTTATCAGATGATTCATTTTTCCTTTCGTTAGAGCTCGCCGTTTTTTCAATTCTGCTTATCGTGGCACTGTCCACGATAAATATTTGTCATTTTGATCCATTTTATTCTAATCACACTTTATGTCATCTAAAAAATCCGCGAAAAGACGCAATCAATGATGCTGCCATCTGAGCTGAGCTTTTATGCGGATTCCTATATGTAAGGGCATCCAAGTTACGATGTCCGTGACCGCAAGGTCCGGTAGCGTCAACTAGCGTAAACATGCAAAAATTGACCACGATTTCGAGGTCGCTCGAGGTGCATCTCCTCGATCTCGACATTCTGACTTGACATTTTTAGATGTTTCGAAAAAGAAACGCGCGAATAATGAAAGGGCACAATCATTGCGCGCTGAAAAGATCATCCAGCACGAATTGAAATCATTTCAAGTTAATTCTCTGGTAATCCTCATTAATTCAATTACTTTGCTATTAATTCTCAGTTAATTCGGTTAATTCTCATTAATTCAGGTCATTCTCTGTTAATTCAGATAATTCTCATTACTTCAGGTAGTTCTTATTAATTCAGGTAATTCTCTGTTAATTCAGTTAATTCGCATTACTTCAGGTAATTCTTATTAATTCAGGTAATTCTCTGTTAATCCAGTTAATTCTCATTACTTCAGGTAATTCTCATTCATTCAGGTAATTCTCTGTTAATTCAGGTAATTCTCTGTCAATTCAGTTAATTCTCATTACTTCAGGTAATTCTTATTAATTCAGGTAATTCTCTGTTAATTCAGGTAATTCTCTATTAATTCAGGTAATTCAAATTAATTCAAGCAATTCTTATTAATTCAGGTAATTCTCATTAATTCAAGTGAGTTATGAATTAATTCATGGAATATTGACACGTCAATTCAACGAGTTATTTCCCCCTCGGTCGCAAGAATCGGCATACTCTCTGGAATCTGATGACTCTGTTGTGTTGCAATAAGCGCGGGTAGCGATACCTCGGTTCGTCACAAAATGTAAAAAAAATGAGCTTGAAATAATTGTAAAATTGTAAAAAATTCTAAAATTGTACATAATTGTAAAATTGTGAATATTTGTAAAATTGTAGAGTAAAAAAAATGTAAAAAAATTTATCACGAAATTTACGTGTGCTTCGCTAAAGCCGAGGATAGGCTACATTGGATTAAAAGCCTTTTCACCATGTCTTCACCTTCTTCTGAACGATAGATTTCTGGTTTTGGTTGTTTGGATCCATTTTTTTTGTAGCACTCGTGCTCACTCAAAGGGCATGGCTTGTATTTGTCGAGTGATGACTCTTTTGGAGCTTTCCACACACATTTTGTATCGGTGCAAGAGACGCTGTTAAGTTTATCTAGGTCATGTCTGAAAAGATAGAATATATATAATTAAGTAATTATACACTCCCGCTCAAAAGTTTGGGTTCACCAGTCCAAATTTTCAGCCGAAGTAAAAGTTCGATAGCTCAGTCAAACATTGACATAATCAAATTTAACGAACGTCGTTTTTAAAGGGACATATTGAGCTCCATTTTGCCACCTCAAAATATTTTTTACGATTTTGTTTTGAGCTGGCACGCGCTTTAGGACGGTGCCGTTTTCCGACAATTTTTGGGCCTTCGAAAATGGGCTGCCTATCGAGTGGGAAATTTTTTCTCCAGTTGTCTCTATGACAACATTGAAGGAGATAGAAAAAGTTTCATTTTTTTTTTTCTCCAAAGTACCGTGCGATTTTTTTTCGCAAAGTTGTTCTAATTTTCGCTAAAAACGAAGATTTTTAAGAAATACGGCGTATCTTAAAAACTGCGGGGTTTCAGAGGAAATGTCATGAGGCTAAAAAGTTGCGTGATTTCATAATAGATATGCTATAATTATTTTAGAATTTTTCTTCGAAATTTATTTTTTTACTATTTTTGGTCGGAACTCGACTGAGAGAAGTGGTGTAACCTGAGAACTATGGGGTTTGGGATAAAATTTTAGGAAAGAAAAAAAGTTTAATTTATGATTTTGAACACACTAAATTTTTTTCGAATTTTTTCATTGTGATTTTTTTTCTCCATACGGGCGAGCTATTTTTCTTTAAATTTTATCACAATCCCCACGTCATTTTAACTTGATGAAGATATATATATATATTCTGTCACGGCCTTTTTCAATTTAGCCGGACGATAATCAGGCGCACCTGAGCTTCGAAGGGAATAAACTCGGGAGATATATTTGTGCCATGCTTCGCGTGGTTCCGCATTCACTGCGATTCTCTCACTCTCTCTCTCTCTGTCTTTTTCATTAAGAAGCTGTTAACGTCCTCTTTATTTCATGAGCGCGATGCAGAGCACCTGTTTGCGTAAGCAGACATAATCGTTATTTATCGAGCTCTACTCTTTGTGCTATGCTTCGCGTGGTTACGCGCTCTCTACCTCTCGCTGTCTCTCTCTTTCATTAGAGCGGTACAGAGCGCCTGTTATCGTTAGAAAAAATATTTTACGAATTTCAATATGATATATTTAAAATGTATTCTTATTCATCAATCTCCTCTTTCTCTCTCTGTCTCTCTCTCTCTCTCTCTCTCTCTCTCTCTCTCTCTCTCTCTCTCTCTCTCTCTCTCTCTCTCTCTCTCTCTCTCTCTCTCTCGCCTTACATTATTATCGTAAGAAAAACATTTATATGAAATTTTAACACGATTCGTTTATCGGAAAAAATTATGAGCTGAAAGCACTACTTCTATTAAAAGAGGGACATTATTTTTAATGGTTGTGCACCTAATATAGTATATCGACAGCTCTTGGATGCATCGCCGAATGAAGAAGCAGCTCTTATAGAAGGGGCTTGGTGCTGTGGAATTAGCATGCCAGCAGAGGAGCGTAACGAGTCAGCACCTGTCACGCACTGAGCTGGATGATGAGCGGCCTATGAGTACTGTTTCCAGCGTCGAGCATCCTTCGCGTATATTTACTAATTCGTCGATTTTCGAACGTAAGTTGAAATTAAGGTGTAAAAAAAAATAAAAAAATAAAGAATAAAAAAATAAAAAATTTATCCAGAACACATACACTGCAAATCTAAGTGTGTAATTTTTACAAACTTATGTGTGTTTTTTCTTGTAGTCACTTATTACTCACTTTCGTGTGTGTAATTGGATAACACACTTTAACCGTGTTGTATTACACATTAATATGTGTTGTTTTTATATACTTCTCGTGTGTTGTTTTGTGATTTTAACACGTTTAACGTGTGTTATTTTTTATTTTTTTAACACGTTTAGTGTGTGTTATTTTACATGCTTTAAACGTATTATTGTACAGCTTAGATTTTTATACATTATGAATTACGAAAATGCATTTTACTGAACACATTTATTCATTGCATATGAAAAAAAAAAATTTACAAAGTTTACATCGAATTCCAACCATTTTGTTTTCATATAATAACATTCTTATATGAACAGTAATAATTATTATTGTAATGATTTTTTGTAATGCAATATATATATTTCTTATGAAAATTAAACTATGCAACATTTTTTCTAATATCATTTGAACGTACACGCAATTATTAAATGCTTCGCCAAAGTATAAAAAAACAAAAAATAAAAAAACAAAATAATAAATCATTCGTTAGATCAGTATCAGTATTACAAAAAAAAAAAGAAAACATGAACATTTTTAATTTGCTTTCTTATGAAAATTAAACTATGCAGCATTTTTTTTTTTACATCATTTGAACGTACACGCAATTATTAAATGCTTCGCCGAAGTATAAAAAAACAAAAAACAAAATAATAAATCATTCGTTTGATCAGTATCCGTATTAGAAGAAAAAAGAAAACGAACATTTTTAATTTGCTTTCTTATGAAAATTGAACTATGCAGCATTTTTTTTTTTTATATCATTTGAACGTACACGCAATTATTAAATGCTTCGCCAAAGTATAAAAAAACAAAAAACAAAATAATAAATCATTCGTTAGATCAGTATCAGCATTAGAAAAAAAAAGAAAACATGAACATTTTTAATTTGCTTTCTTATGAAAATGGAACTATGCAGCATTTTTTTTTTAATATCATTTGAACGTGCACGCAATTATTAAATGCTTTGCCAAAGTATAAAAAAACAATAAACAAAAAAACAAAATAATAAATAATTCGTTATACCAGTATCAGTATTAGAAAAAAAAGAAAACATGAACATTTTTAATCAAATAGATCCATATGTCAACAGAAAAATTATAGCACCTTGGCTTTTTAACCGAATATCTTTTTGTTTTGCATTTCTCAAAGTACGGTACGGTAATAGGATTCCTTATGTATTTAACTACGTGACAATCTTTTTGTAATGTGATTTCAACGAACACGCAATTGTTAAATACTTCGCCAAATTATGAAAATCAGAGTACAAAATAAAAAATAATAAACAAAAGTAATATTTTCGTACTCACAGATTACGATGAATTCAAAAAGTTATCAAGCTTACGTTTGAATTTTTCAACTGTAGAATTGCTGTTTAGCGGGGTCTGAAAAACCTTGTGAGCAATTAACTCAAGAACATTCGAATAACCAGCTGGAAATGCCCTATGCCAAGCGTAATACGACTCCAACAACCCACCGATAACTTTAGGTACTGTTGGTTTTGGAATATTTATCCTGATTTTTTCATCAGCAACAATGAAAGCTTGCTCAATTTTGTTTGTAATATACAGAACAATTCGAGGTGCATCACCTTCAGATGTAATGAGGGGTTGGGTGGAACTTGAAACCTAGAAATTATACAACAGTTTTAATCTATTATTTTTTTTCTCAGCAGATAATCCTACTTTTATTACTATAATGTACCTGCTTTATTGTACAAAGCGGTGGGATTTTCTTCCTCAGTTGCTTGGATGTAAGCTCGTCACACAATTGTTCCATGATCATTATTTGCTTCTTGCCGGTACTTCCGAGGTCACAGGTTTCGAGATTTTCTTGCGCGGAATAATATTTTTCCAGCTGATCAGTCATTTTACCGATCGTTTCAAAGAACAGCTCCTCGGTCATATTTTGCACAATAACAATGCACTCGAAAATTATCTGTAAATTACCAACAGAGAAAACAATTTCGTTAAATAAAAATAATAATTTTCTGCAACATAAAAGATTTTAATAAAAATGGTTCTGTCTATAATATACAATGATAATGAATAATTATTTTTACAATGAGCACAACTCGATTTTTTATAACAATATATTTTGATGATATTTTTTTTCTACTACAAAACTATTATATAATGAATTTATGATTTTGTTATGTGTTGTTATCGGCCTAGCGGTCAGGTGTATTAAAAAACTATTCATTTGTTTTGTATCGACGTTTTAATCAATGGTGAAGGCCCTCATCGGGTTATATTTTCTTTAATTTAACACATTTTTCATTTCACGTGGTCTTATTTGAGGTCATATCCCTCTATTTATTGTATCATCGTTAAGTTTGATTAATTTTTATAATTATTCTACGATTTCCTTGTCGAAATTAATTATTTTTAGAAAGGTATACATATTATATATAACATTATATTATCATGTTTTTTTATTATTTTTATTCATCATTTTTTTATTTTTTAAAATTTGTTTTCTAAAAATAATAACTAATTCGGACAAGGAAACAGTATAACTATAAAATTCAATCAAACTTAACGATGGTATAAAAAATAGAGGAACATAACTTTAAAAAAGACCACGTGCAAGAACCAATGTGTGAGATCAAAGAAAATATAACCTGATGAGGGCCCTCACCTTGGATCGAAACGTCGACACAAAAAACCTTGATAATTTTTAAATACACTTGACCGCTAGGCTGATAACATAAAAAAATTTAACACGACGCTCGAAAGAAAACAAAATTAAAAAAAAAAGAATTTATGATTCTTGAACATCAATTTAGAAGTGAAAAAAGAAAAATGTTATATCATATCGTAATCCTTCAGGGCTGGATATTTGTCCACAATTTCAACAATTCTACCAGCCTCGTTCTCGATCCACGGTCTGCGAGTAGACTTCGTTGTTTGTAAGAGACGTTTTACATGTGAAGTGTTTATTCCTGGTGTGATTTTATTTTTTAACTCTGCCAAAGCCATGTGGATGTCAGTTTCCACCTCTTCATTTCTGTAGAGAATATTCCGTTCAAAGAAAATAAAGTAAAGGAATATCATTTCATTTTCTATTATAATCAGTTTCCATAACTGTACTTACATATCAGTTATAAGCGATGCCTTAGCAGTGGGTGAATCTTTGACGTCGTTGCAATTGCAATCTTTATCTTTTCGATTACTTTTCGATTTATTCATGGCTCGATGATTTCTGACCCACGTGCTTGATTGATTTCTTACGATACCCTGAAGAAAAATATTACAAAAAAAATGCCCTATATTTGCTGTCCATTTAAGAGAAAAAATAAACAATATAAACTTTCGAAGGGAAATTAAAAAAGAACAAGCAAATTGGTCACAAATACGTAATTTATCTTACATTTTCGTTAGCACCTCCCGCCAGTAAAGGGTATGCCGTAAAAATTGCTGTAGCAAAATTATAATAATCTTGTCTTGATGGCAGCCCGCATGTTTCTTGCCACAAATATTTGCCCCAGAATCGGATGAATTGTGTTTGCGATTTCTCAATTCCTACTTCTTTCAATTTTTCTTCCAAATCAAACGATTATGCTGGAAGTATCGCCGGATGAGGAATATAACCTTTTTTCTGTAGCTGTTCTCTTTTCATTATTTTTCCTGCATTACTTTGTCTTCCACTACAACCCGCGATAGGCGTCACGTAAGCTTTGTCTTCTTTATGTAGACAAAGCTTTTATCAGAAATAACGTATTTTTTTGGTACTTTTCATTGAATCTTTTAGGTTATAAATAATAAGATTTAAAAAAAAACGAAAATTTTTTATACATTACTTACGAGCTCATCAGCCGCGCCCGTAAATTTTTCTGAAACTTCTTCATTTTCATCTGGGATGACTTTTATTTCGCTGTCCAAGGGCTCGGCGTATAACACGTTCAGATTCATCTCGACAGATGCACCGGCATATCCATTTTCGGGAGTGAAAGTTGCGATGTTCGGTGGACTCGTGTTATTCGGCATCGAAATTAAAAGAACCTTAATTTCACTGTTATCATCGATTGTGTCACTTTCCTCGATATCACACCACTCATTTTCTCGATTTGCATCTGCTTTTTGTAAAACGATCATTTTGTCCTTCGACATTATCTTGAGAACCATATCCATCTGGCACGTGGCGATTAAACTTTGCCGAATAACCTCTATTTCTGGCAAATCGTTGCTTACATAGTATTTGAGGCATTTTCGGCGTGGATAGATTAAACAATAAACTTTTTTTTCCATGCCGATAAAAATAAAAACGAACACAACTCTTTTTTCGTATAATTTTTGTGGTACAAAGAATAAAAATGACGTAGTTGGCTTCACGACTGCACGCGGGAACGAAAAGATCGCGACACGCTTTGTTCTTTGTTCGACTCACGAGAGATGCGACGCTTATTCGAGTGAAGGTTCGAGAGAGACAAAGTACGCGTTCGCAGCGCTCCGCTGTTAGCCCGCGCATACTAATACAATACACTCTCACCGAAGTGAGAATGTGTAGTGTCAACGAAGATAGAGTCCCTCTAGAAGTGTAGTTCTTATGGGCCGCTTGAAGCAAGAGAAGTTGGGGAGCTCGGACGAGCTATCCCCCCAACGGTAAGATGTCGCTAGCGTCACCTTTACTTGTGTGCGCTCACGTACAGCACTCTACACGCTCGCGACTGTGTCCGTGTGTTCGCTCCGCCTGCCGAGTTGGGGATATCATGCCATCTCTCTTGCATTGAGTTGGGGATGTCGTGCTGTTTCTCTCACCCTCACTTGGGGAGACGGTGCGTTCTCTCTCGCACCATGCGCGAAGTGGGGGTCTTATACGCCGTCCTTGGTACCCTTGCACTCCCTGCAGTTAAAGTCACATGTGCTCGATACGAGGCAATTTTTTTTCTCAATCTTTTATTTACAGGTTACCATGCTAATTAAATATAGTATTTAACCGAACTAAGTAAACCCAACCTAATTAAAATAAAGGGCGATCGCAATTTATATATTACAAAACTGCAATTCATTCTGTTAAGGCATTTGGTCTGAATGGTACCGCACCGAGTTACAATCGTCGGTTTAATCCTTCCAGATTCATTTTTTTTTAATTTTTAATAATTATTATTTAAGCACGCACTCTTATGCATCTATGTCATAGCGCTAACACATTTTTTTATACAAAAAAAAATTTAAGCTTCGGTATCGCGCAGAGTCCAGCTCACCAGTTGGACCGGCATTTTATCTCTCTCGCGCTCATTCGGTGCTCGATGGTCTGATCTCTCTCGCACTAAGGCGCTATACAGCAGGTCTTAAAAAATTTCTTATCATTTCGAAATTTCAGTTTTCGGAAATTTGTAAGAGTTGTATTTACGAAACTATTGGTTCAATGCCTTCGAATCTTCTTAATTGTAATATACAACATTATTACGAAAACATATCCAAAATTCGCGATTTTTCCTTCATTTTTCAAAATTGAAAAATTTTCGAAAACCGAAATTTCAACATGATAAGATAATTTTTAGAAAATTCATGTGTAGTCAGAAAAATCAACGAAATCATTTCACGTGTTAAAACACACTTTCCCTAAAAGTTTGTTAATGAACAATGTTTTTTTTTAACAATTTATTGATAACTTTTTGGCATTACTATTATTCGAAATTAATCTTCTTATCGTCTTTGTTGTGGTTGAATTTTTTCCGATTTTTATCTTACCATGAAGTATGCAATATTGTCGACGAAAGTCACTTTTTGTTGGGAAGGTACGTTCGATACATGCTTAAATGACAAAAGGGTGTAATTTTTTTCGCTATTCGATCGGAAATCCTTCGAAACGAAAAAGCCGCTTTTTCAAGCCAAGAAATTAAAGGCATAAGGCGTCATCGATGCGCTCTTATTTTTTGTTGCTAATACCAAAAGGACGTATCCACCAAAAATATTAGTTTGCTAAACGTTAATTTTAGCGGGTGCATCCTTATGACATTCACTTAATGCGAAAAGATGGGTCAACTAATGCCAAAAAAGCGGATCCACCTGATTATTAGATTCATTGTCAAATGTTCATTTTGGGGGATACGCCCTTTCGCCATTGCTTATGCCGATATTTTTAATATATTAATGCCAAAAAGACGTATTCACCAAAATTAACGTTTAACAATCAATTTTGGCAAAACGCGTCAAGTTCCCTGCCATATTTTTGTATGTAGTTAAAAAATGTTTCTAATTTTTTACTACTGTTACGTCCCGCGACTTTCGGGACTTTTGCATCGATTTGAGATTACTTATATCTTGTAATTCTCAATAAAATTCAATACGAGGAAAGGGACCCGGTCATACGAGAGAAACGTTTTTTTTTCTTTGGAGAACTCGGATAGTTCGGGCTGTCTTCGTCGACACGAATATGGTCTCAAGTGAGCATACATTATCGAGAGGTGACGCCATGGCGGCGTCGATATCGCAGCTCTTCATAACAAAACGTCCATCGTCGGGCGTGAAGAAAAACATCCGTCGATGCTGAAGAAATCTTTGGCCATGGCATCAGATTACTCAGAAGTGGTGGGCCTTTGTGCACAACGAAAAGCAATGTGCATGGGACACTAATACAGGCCGAGTGCAAAGTCTTTGCCTTCTTGAGAACCACAGGCGGTCTCTTTGGGTGTGCGTGAGCAGGAGAGCAAGAGAGACAGAGCGTGTATGGCTCATCTAAAGCTAAGTGATCGGTGATCCTCTTTTTCCTTATCCCCGAATGAAGACTTTATGAACTGATTCCCCGAAAGTACGTGAGTGAACGAATGTAAAAATGTAAAATCAAGAATGAGCATGGGTACCTGGGTCAGGTCATCGGTGATGGTAAAGGTGGCGTTAGATTATAGATTATTGCATTTAAATGTTCAATGTTATTTTAAACTAGGTCGGGATTTCCATGAATCGAAATTGGTCGAAGAGAAGAGAATTCTTCTTTGAATCTTTGTTGTTTTTCTTTTTTCTTGCTCCGAAATTATGGGAAGTTTTAGGCTTGTTACGACTTTTTGGGAACGGCGTCTGGAAAAAGTCATCGGATAATTCTCATGGGCGGTCTACATGAGCTCTGCACGTGATCGATAAATTAACGCAGTGGTCAAGTCGAGGAGACTCGATGGAAGAAAGATTTCGACGAAGCACCCAATCATCGACGACCAAAATTAAACAAACTTTTGAGAATATCTGTTTATGCTTGGACTGTTATTGGACTCCAATTTAATGAGCACTGAATGTTTATGCTGCACGAAGAGAACGCCGAGTCTGTAGCCAAAGAAAGAGAGCAAGCAGCGCTTTGTCCCAAGTCCTGGGATTCAGAAGGCGTATGTCCCATCGACATACGAATCCAAGCCCTCGCCTACGAAGGAGGGGCGACACCAAAATTCGGCATCAAATCCAACAAAGACCCCAAAAGCGTAACAAGCGCATTATTTAATTAACGTTTTTCTTTTAACTAAGAACGACCAAATTCCAAGATTTCAGGAGATTTCGTAATGCATGGGTAAAGGTTTATGTGGAAATGAAAATTGTGAACGAATCCTTTTCCTATAATAATTACGAGTTTGATGAATAAATGTATGTGTGAAAGTTGCGTGAGCATGAAGATAGATCTTTCCTGTAATGACAAGTAAGAGAAATGATAAAGCCGGAATCATAAAATTGCACAAGATCCGGAGCATATAGATAGAATTTTCAATTGTTGTAACAAATGCAGAATCTGAATAACTGGTTAATAATTATGAGAATTTTGAGTAGTTTGGATACGCTAAAATAATTTTCTTTCGTATAATTATTGGAAATAATTAATTCCAATCCAAAAGAAATAGCATGACATACACCATTGCATCCGAACCTCCACATGGTAAATAATTATAAAGAAATAGGAATGAATAGAATGAGAGGAAAGATCGAACGAAATCCAGAGCGAGAAAGATACAGAGAAACAGAGGAGAAGTTGTCACCGAACGAGAGTACGAATGGGAAAAGACGAATGAATGTGTATATATGTGTGTGTGTGACATCGAGAGCCTATGACGGGTCAACGCGTGGCCCGTAGGAGAAGTCAAATGCAAGCATGGAGGGATGAGAAGGAGAGAGTGACCAGAATGAAGAAGAGAGGTTTACTCCTCCACTGTGTGGTACCTCCAAAACGAGGGATAGAGTGAGTGAGAAAGTAAATACGAAATATGTAAGTATGAGAGAGACAGAATGAGCGTCTTCATGAAAAGACGGCGTATGTATGAGAAAATTCGTTTTCTCATTATTAGGTAATAATGAAATAATTATTATAAAGGAATGCAGGAGTGAATATTATTCCATAAGGATAAATTCGTGTTAATCATAAGTATAAATTTTCGATTATATAGATTCTAGGAGATCATTGGGGATGCGAGGTGGAGGCGGCGGAGGAGCCTGGAGCGTCTAAGGCGTCTAAGGGCGTACCTCCCCACCGCCAAAACTAAGCCATCCTAGAGGACTCTATATAAGACCGGGTAATGAGCCCGCGGTATGTTCGTCAGAGTCGGAAGAAAATTTTAAGTAACGAATCGCTGGCAGTCGGAGGCCAGAGTAGATCTTAGTTTGAAGTCGCGGTATGTCAGAACGTTCAGAAAGTCCGGAGAAATTTTTAAGCAGAATCGCTGTTCGTCGCGTGAATTCATTTTTCTTTTACATACTTTTCATCGTTTGACCACAATATCTTCAAGTTCTTCGTTTTATTTTATTTAAACTGTCTCCGTGGATTCGATAACGAACATTTTATTTTTCTGAACGAACCTTTTACTTTTTGAACGAACATTTAATTTCTTTTTGTGAACGAACATTTTATTTTTTTTGGTGGGAAGAAAAAAAAACATTTCTTGTGTGAACCAATATTTTTCTTACGCGGAATAAAACGATTTCACCGTTATATATCAATCTCGGCTGAGCATTTACTTTCACCGCGCCATCATTTCATTCTGCATCGTTTTCATCGTCGTCATCATTCCATTTTTGCCGGGCCTATTACCTCACTTTGTTTCCATAATCATCGAAGTAGTAAGTATCTCAAAATGTTTTCTCGCATATGTCAGTATATCTTTGTTCGTGTTGCGCGGTGTCTCCGACCCCGGTCGACACCCCATGACGGCTCGATTCCCGTAACCGAAACTACCGGGTTACTCACCGTTGAAGGTCTATGAAATATTTTCGTCGTTGTTTTCTCTTTTCGCGTTATTTTGTCGTTTTAGATTCAGATTTTTGGTGTTAAATTCAGTTTTATGGAAGTTCAGATTTTTGTGTTAAATTCAGTTTTATGGAGATTCAGATTTTTGTGTTAAATTCAGTTTTGTGAAGAGTTATGTCAATTTAACTTCAGTTTTGCGAAAAGTGTCTGATCAAAATTATTTTCTCAATTTTATCTTCCTCATGTTTAAGTTCAATTCTTTGTCCGATTTATTTAACGTCCTTTAAAATTATTTTTATTTTGGTATTGTGCAATTAGATTATTTCAATGTTCCAAGTAAATCATTCCGAAAAACCTGTTCGTGTTTCAATCGATTGTAGGATTATTTTTCGTGTGAATTTATTTTATCCTAGGAAGTGCTCATGTTTGTAAATTCAGTGAAATATGTGCGAGTTAAATTCATTTGAGTCATTCACGTTTTGTTCCGGAAAATAATGGATCAATAGTGTTTTTTTTTGTGTTTATCATTTGATATTCATTTCCAATATAAATTTTATGCAGTATCCGTGGTTAAATTCATTTTCGGAAATTTAGAATTTCTTTGAGTGATTAAATTCAATCGAGTCGTGGTTGAGTAAATTCTGTGTTGTTTCTTTGCGTGAGTTGTCCTGTCGAATGACCATGGACCTTTTTCAGCTAAAAATAGCTATCGTTGTAGTAGCGGTCATTTTAATACTCGCGATAATTTCGTTTGTCCTTGTAGCTTGCGCGGATAAACCCCAGAAGGCTTATCTTGAGGATGGCCCTGTAGTTAAGTTTCTCCCGCGTCAGTGAAAGTTTAGTCCCGTTTTTATCAGAATTTATTTAATGTGATCATACAATTTTTGTCCCTTTATATTACGAGTTTATTTGTCCGATTTTGCCGAATTACAATTTATTAGTCTTTTCCGATGTATCTCGCGAAAATTAAAGAGTTTTGTTCGTGAGATTTTATTTTAATTTTCCATTGTTACCAAATTATGCACTCTCCGCCCATCCTGAGCAATTTTCCGCAAGGTTAGGCTCAAAACAGGGCAATAACCTGGCCAATGCCGATTTTATCTCGAATAACGTGTTAAAGGGAAAGCCGCGCTTTTCTTGGCCGAGATGAGAAAAATCGAGGGTCAGGACGTAACACTACTAACCACGAAATGTACAAATTTTTTCAAACTTTTTATTTCAATATTTTTGCCGAAAAAAATATTTTTAATCTGGAAATCATGCAAACTTTAAATCTATGAATATTTTTTTGGTGACATAAGCAAGTATAATGGCTATCCCGACGTATTTTGCCTCAATTTGATATTTTTTTCGCGGATACGCCCTTTTGACATTAGTCCACTTGGTTTTCCACTTGTTTTCGTGAAAAAAAATGAAATTTCCATCTTAACAAGTTCAAAATGTCGTAAAACGTGGAGAAAACACATTTAGAAAAAATGTTAGTGTGTATGTGTGAGGTACAATCAGTGTCCCCGCTCTAACTTTGGTAAATTTAAAGCTATTGAGCAGAATTTTTTTACACAAATAGTGTAGGGGTCAAGATTGATATTGAATTTGGTGAGAATTCCTTAAGGGGTTAAGATTTTATGAAATTTTGAAAATTTTCAAAACTAGCGGTAATCGCTTCAACTTTCGTGAATTTGAAGCTATCATGCCGAAATATTGTACACAAATAGTCCAGGGAATAAGGATGATTAATATTGATTGTTGTAAATATTCCTGAAGGGGTAAAGATTTTATAAAATTTTGAAATTTTACGCGCTCTAACTTTCGTAAATTTGAGACGATTGAGCCGTAACTTTTTACACAAATAGTCTAGGGAACAACGATGATTGGCATTGAATTTGGCTAGAATCGCTTAAGGGGTTTAGATTTTTAAAAAATTTGAAATTTTAAAAAAATTTCCCCGCTCTAACTTTCGTAAATTTACAAAGGGGACAAGAATAAGTGGTACTGAATTTGGTTAGAATCACTTAAGGGGTTCCCGATTTTAGACATTTTTAAAATTATCTAAAACTTTTGTACCCACGAATGGATTAGAAATTACAATGAGGCGTGCAAATTAGAAACTTGCACATTGGTTCCTCATTGATTCGGATTGCTTTTTTAAATCGAGCCAAGATCTGATTATAAATTTAAACAAAAGAGAAGAATGGTATAAATTGAATCTCGCATATTTCTTCGTTATCATTTTTTCGGACTTGCAATGCTTCCTCTACGAGGAAGTTAAAATTAGAAGAGCCGACTTCTCATAACAAAATAAAATGGTTTTTGTTCATTACCAAAAAAACTGAAAAAACGCAAACTGCTGCCAAATTTCGATATTTAAAAATTTTGAAAGAAATCGTATGTAATGCGGTAGAGGTACTTTGGTATACTCTGGTAAGTATTGTGGTAAAAATTTGAGTTTTCAATTAATTAAATAGAAACCCACTTAAGCCGTTAAAAAGATAACTGAATTTCAAAAAATTGAAAAAAAAAAGGGAGGACCGAACCCGCGAAGTTCGCATCATCTCGTGCGCACTCTACGTACTCCGCCAATCTACCACTCTGATATTTATCCGCAAATGCTAATATATAAATTGTGTCCCGTCTTAATTGGGTGCCATTGGGTTCATTTGGTTTACTGAAGAATCTATTGATTTCGCATATTTATGGGATTCCCTGATTTCTTTCATTTACTTTCAAATTATAATAAATACCGTCGCGGTAGGGAAGTCGTGATAGGGGAGGCAGTGCGGCTCCCCACCACATGCAATCCGCCAGAAACACGAGGCTGGTAGGCGGGGCGTATCGGTCGGTCGACGGTAGAGCCATCATACGGCTGTTAGAGTCGCCGAAAGCTTTGCTTCAAGCGGCCCATAAGAACTACACTTTTAGAGGGACTCTATCTTCGTTGGTGGTGTGTACGACCCTTACAGGTGTCCACAAAAATAAACAGGCAGCAAATGTGTGTTTCGGTTTCATTGAACGACATCTTTTTCCGTTTATCATTGTGTTTGCCCGAAGAAAATTTATGTGATTGATAACGAACATATTAGAAATATCAGCAAATATTTTCAAAGATTTTTTGTTACGAATGTTATGAATAATCTCGATAATCATTATGGAAAGTGTTAGATCCGAAAATTACTTACAGTGCACTATGTGTTTTTTCAAGTGTACAACATACTCTGAATTGATGATTCATTACGTGAGAAATCATCAACATGACCCACAGTTTAGGGTACAATGCAGACACTCTGGATGTGGTGCTACATTTAAAAAGTGGAGATCTTTTCGTACCCATTTATTTCGTAAGCATCCGGAGATACGATTGAATGAAATCGGTGAAGATTTTATCGAGAATATGGAAAGTGACGAGGGAAATGTGAATGAAATTCCGATGGGACAAGATCACAATGAAGGTGAAGTTATAAGCTGTTTATAATAAATATTCAATGCAAAAACACATTTAATTTTTTTTTTTTGATCTGTAGATGAGGACCAAGAAGCAGTTACTGAATCAGCATCAGAACGGCTTGAGTGGTTTGCTACGCAATTTATCATCAATATACGTGAAAATTGCAAAATCTCCCAAACGGCCATCGAACATATCACGGACGGCGTGATAAATTTGGTGAATGCTTATTCGACTATAATAATTGTAAGTTAAAAAAAATTCATATTGCTTATCAGGTATAACAGCACAAATTAAGCATAAATTTAATTTAAAAAAAAATTAAGTGAAGTAAATTATATTTCAGAAATAAATTTCATACATCGCAAAAAAAGTGTAATAATCATTGAATCATAAATTTTTTTTTAACATTTAGACCCAAAGTTAATTGATTTCGTTATTGACGTTTTATTTCAAGTTATTCTCTACTGAATTTTGTTATTGTTGTTTGTAACTTGTATGTTTTTTCAATACTGCTTGATCTATTTTGGTATTATTATTATTATAGGAAGAATTGGGGCATAGAAAAGATCCAGATACGCAGCAGTTACATTTTGAAGATGTCGAGAATGTCTACCGTGAGGAATATCCCCCATCATCATTGTTTTCATCAGTACGGTCGAAAAAGTCTTTGGAAAAAGTATCAGTTGAAAAATTTAATCTGGTGCTTGCACAAGAATATGCTATTGGCACTAATGTGCAGTGGAAAAAAAAGAAACAAGGTACTAGGATTGTCCGTGAAATTCGCGATGTTAATTATAATGCTTATATTGTCCCTTTTTTTGAGAATTTAAAAAACCTCCTGAAAAATGAAGAAATACGATTTAATATTGAAAATCCGAAGCCACATGCAAATGGTGTTTATCGTACAGTTCTTGATGGATCGGAGTACCGTGAAAACGTTCTTTTGCAAACTCACAATAATCCATTAGCCATAATTCTTTATTATGATGACGTAGGTATTGCAAACCCTCTTGGGAGCGCTTCGAAGGCTCATAAAATGTCAATGTTTTATTGGACACTTGCAAATATACATCCTGAGTTTCGATCTACACCAAATGCAATACAATTATATGCTATCGTGAAAACGGGATACCTAAAAAGTCCAAATGCTCTTCAGAAAATTCTGGAGCCGTTCATATCAGACATAAAAAAATTGCAAACGGATGGTATTGATATCAATGTAAATAGAATAGTCCAAAATTTCAAAGGCTTTTTACTTTTTTGTGCTGGAGATACGCCTGCCTCAGCGATGCTCGGAGGGTTCAAAGAATCAGTATCTGCGTATCGACTATGCCGAACTTGTATGGTCACAAGAACCCAATGGCGAAGTAACTTTCGTGAGAGTTCATTTCCAGTGCGTACAAAAATCGAGCACGAAGAACATGCTACAGTTGTATCTGATTCATCAATCACAAAAGGGGCCAGAGCATTTTGGCAAAAGGCATATGGTGTTAATAAAAAAAGCCCTTTAATGGATATCATTGATGTTACCAAGTGTCTTTCACACGATAGAATGCACATTTGCATTGAAGGGCCTTTGCAAATTACATGTAAACTTTTTTTGCGTTACTGCATAATTCATCTTGATTTGTTCACAATCGACGAGCTCAATGATCGTTTGGTTCATTTTGATTTTAAACACTTTCAAAATGATAAACCTGCTTTAGTTCAGCGTGAACATTTGTGTGATGGTGGCACATTGAGTCAGACTGCAGGGCAAATGATTACACTTGCACAAACGCTACTATTTGTAATTGCGTAGTGGATAATGCCATGTGAGGACGAAAATCTGAAACAGCATGTATCTTGCTTTGTTTCCTCATTACAAATTGTTAATGTTTGTTTGGCATATGAAATTGACGACGAATCAGTTGATTCTTTAGCTCGAATGATTGAAGCATTCATCTGGCGGTTCAATGATATTCACCCCGATTCGATTGTACCAAAATTTCATTTTCTGATACACCTACCTCGATACATACGATTGTTCGGACCTATCAGACAACAATGGTGTTTCCGATTTGAAGCTACACATGCTTATTTTAAAGGACTCCTTCCTGTAGTCCGAAATTTCAAAAATATGGCTCTCACTCTACATCAACCACGTACAGGCATCAAACACGTTTGTGCTCAAGGCTTGCAACTCGGCCCGATATGCCATCGAGAACATTTCTATATGAAGGTGATTTTGTAACTCCAGAACGAACAGTTTTACTTTGTAATTTACCGTACGCAAACATTTTTCACGGTATAATTGGAGAAGCCGATTGGTTTACATGCCAAATGATGCGTTCAACTAAAATAATAATTCGGGGGACAGTCTATCAACGAAACAGTATTGTTCTTCTTGCATGCGATGAGAATGATCTTCCGATATTTGGAGAAGTAAATGAAATATTTATTGTGGGTGATGCAAAACTACTGGTCATTTCAATTCTCGAAACTTTACACTATGAATTCAAATTAAATGCTTATTATGTCATGAATGAGTTTGGCCGTGCCCCGTGTGTAAAAAATGTTAATGAATTGATATTCCCACATTGTCTTTCCTCGTTCACTGTAATGCATAACAATAAATATGTGCCTTCAATAGGCCATGAGCGAGTCGAATTTTATTAATAAAAATAAAGAAAATTAATGTTTTGTAAGTAAAATCCCCATAAAAATAAATTCTCTGTAAAGGAAAATTTTTTTATACAAAAAGTACTTGGCACGTTTTTATTGCAACAATAAACGTAAGAATTAATGTGAAAAGTGAAACGCATACATATATGGGTTATTAAGTGTGTAATTTGTATAATGTGTAATCGGCAAATGTGTAATTTGTGTAATGTGTAATCGGCAAATGTGTAATTTGCTAATAAACGTGTTATTTCAACACGCTCAAATACTGTGTAAGAATTTAATGCGGACCGTGCGTGTAAAGTTACACAGAAAATGCGTGTAAAAGTAGCATAACACGCATATGTGTGTTGCTTTAACACGAGTGGTATGTGGACCACTATGGCGACCCCCACTCCTATCCCCACTCCTATCCCCTCCACTTTCCCCCGCGCTGGAACCGCTTTCCGAGCGTGGTGGGGAGAGATGGAAAATAATTTTTCGAAAAATTATTTTTTCGAAAAAAAAGTGCCGAGAGATGAGCTCGAGGCTCCAGAGATCACGAGCATGCATAGTTATTGAGCTCTCCTCTTTGGGTAGGTATTCGCTAACTCTCTGTCTCTCTCTCTCTCTCTCTCTCTCTCTCTCTTTTCTGTATGCATATTTTTTTTCCATGACTCGAATCTTTCTATCACAGCAATAGCGGGCTTTTTTTTTATATTTTTCGATGTATACCGAGTATTCAAGTATGAAACTACGAGATTTCTCGATTTTTCGAGGTGCGGGAAATGCATCATCAGCAGAGCAGCAGCCGGCTACAGGCCGTCTTCGCTCAATGCTACGAATATCTTCTCCTTGTTTTTATATAATGTGTTTGTAGATATTTGTGTGCTTCATGCAACTTAGTAATATAATTTAATAAATATTTCGCCATCAAGATCGTTAAACGTTATAAAAATTATGCCACCCACTCATGTATTCAATTTTAAAAGTATATTTTTATGAATCGAAAATTTCTCTTTTGCCTTGAAAAGATTTTTCTTTATCGAACGAAAATTATTTTTTCGAAAAAAGAGCCGAGAGAGAGAAAAAAACGGCACGAAAAAACGACAAGAGCGAGTTTCCGATCAATTTAATGTAATTTATAATAAAAATCATCGTCTTCGAAAAAAGTTTTTTCATGTAAAATTATTACGACGAAATCATTACGATAGGGGCGATACGAACGAACTATACAAATGAGACAGAGAGAGAGAGAGAGAGAGAGAGAGAGAGAGAGAGAGAGAGAGAGAGAGAGAGAGAGAGAGAGAGAGAGAGAGCTCAACAACTATGCTCGTGATCTCTGCCGTACCTCTCGGCTGAGCCTCGCGTTCACCTCTCGGCTCTTTTTTCGAAAAAATAATTTTCGTTCGATAAAGAAAAATCTTTTCAAGGCAAAAGAGAAATTTTCGATTCATAAAAATATACTTTTAAAATTGAATACATGAGTGGGTGGCATAATTTTTATAACGTTCAACGATCTTGATGGCGAAATATTTATTAAATTATATTACTAAGTTGCATGAAGCACACAAATATCTACAAATACATTATATAAAAACAAGGAGAACATATTCGCAGCATTGAGCGAAGACGGCCTGTAGCCGGCTGCTGCTCTGCTGATGATGCATTTCCCGCACCTCGAAAAATCGAGAAATCTCGTAGTTTCATACTTGAATACTCGGTATACATCGAAAAATATAAAAAAAGCCCGCTATTGCTGTGATAGAAAGATTCGAGTCATGGAAAAAGATATGCATACAGAAAAGAGAGAGAGAGAGAGAGTTAGCGAATACCTACCCAAAGAGGAGAGCTCAATAACTATGCATGCTCGTGATCTCTGGAGCCTCGAGCTCATCTCTCGGCACTTTTTTTTCGAAAAAATAATTTTCGTTCAATAAAGAAAATAATTTCAAGGCTAGAGAAAAATTTTTAAATTATAATTTTTCTTACATAGCTCGAATCAGACTTATACATCGCTTTCATAAAGCATCATGATATTGACACTCTGTTTTCGTCAAAACAAAGTAAACCTTGGCGCGTGCAAATTAGCTGACATCCTCTTATACACGCCAGTGTATATGTGTAGCGGCGAGAGCTATGCAACTTTTCTCTCCGGGTGCAAAAAAATTTGAAAAATACAATCGCAAAGGAGAACAGTATCAGTCATCGCTATACTCTTGTAGATGGGCCATTCGATGCTGAAGCGCCCCTGCCTGCCTGTGATCTGTACAATTTTAATTCATTCTTCGCCCTATACGTAAAAGAACTGCTGCTGCTGAACGATACCGCGTGAGCATGCCCATAGTTATTGACTCTCGAGCGCTACGGAACGGTACCTCGTTAGCTTACCTATGTATATTCGCAGCGTATACCTATTGTGTCTATAGGTATACTCGCGTTGCATCTTCAGATCACATTATATACATTAAATATATTATTCTCCATACGAATAAAAAAATAAGCGAATTCGAGCAAGCTTGGGCGACGATGAGACATGCACGTGGTGCTGACGGTGCATTTCGCGCGCGCCGAGAAGTCTTCATAATATTATCCCTAAAGGCGCGTGAAGCTTGCCTCCAAGCATCTGTAGAGCTCAGTAATCGTCGTTCTTTTAATCGTGTAACATCGGGAAAACGTTCTCGCAATGTCAATCGGTTAAAATATTATTCGTTTAAATAATTTATATGCCCTCAGGATTAACGTGTGTGCTCGTGCTAATAAAAATATTTCATAAAGACGGGACTCACGGAGATAAGTATAACGAATATATCTGTGCGGGTTTGCATTCTATCGTTTTTCAAAATAATTCCTGCTGTAGATGACTCAAAACCTTATTCGTAGGAATATCGGAAAAAATTTTGGAGTGCTAGTACGAGTGTTTTTAAACTCCTTCGCAATTCTACTGTGCGGTGATTTTTTTTCACGGATTCGGAATAAATTTTAGTTACCGAAATAACGAGGGAGAATAGTGAGAGAGAGACAAAATGTGCGCGAAAAACAGAAAGTGTGTGCGAGAGAAGGAGAAAGAGAGGAAAAACCTAAGTGACAGGAGCGAGAGAGAGAGAGAGAGAGAGATGCGCCTAATAGCATCGGAAGAAGCATAAGTAAAAATATTCATGAATGATAATAATGATAGTAATAATAATAGAAGTAAAAAATAATCATAAATCGGAGAGAGAGTGGAAATATTGAAAATAATAATAAAAATAATAATTATGAAAGTAAAAAATAATAATCCAGAGAGATAGATAGATAGATAGATAAATGATTTTTATTATCCAAATTGGACAAAGGCGGTAGCAAGCTACCATGTACAGCAAGAATAAGCGCAATAAACTTAAAACTAAGTCTAAATCTAAATAAGAGAGAGAGAGAGAGATAGATGTTTATTTTTATGACCCAGAGTTGGGCCAAGTATTGGGATACAGTTTCGCGTAGAAAACAGTTTCTTTTGAGTTTTTGAATTTCAGCGTTAAAGATTATACAGATGAACGGATATTGATATAGCGATTGAATAAACAAGCCAGTAATATATAATAGAGGATGATGACAAGTTGCGCTAAATTAGATTATAATTTTAGTTTAAATGCTCTCAAGTAAGTTTGAAGTTTTGACGAGGAAAGGTTAGAAGAGACTAGGAGATAATGTCGTTGAGTCAGAGTATAGGTGCTGCAACCGGTACAAGTCGCCCTGCGTCGCGATACTATGAATGATCGAGTCAGAGTCCTTCTTTGCGAAGATTGAGCCATCCCTGTGCCAGACGAAACGAAACCCGAAATCATTCTTCAGAGAAGACTTCGCCGCTAGATATAGGTCGTGGGTGTGCTTCGGAAGAAGTTCGTTCACATAAACGATGGAGTCCTCTGAGTTGGCGAAAGTTATGTTAGCCAGTTTGCTACGGTCAAGCTCCGAAAAGCTGAGACGACCACGTTTGCGCTTGGCCGCTATGACCCTCCGCACTACGCCCGGATTAGAGCACTTCACGATGAGAGATTTAGGGGATGGAGTTGAGCGTGTGTGACGAACGCCCATGCGGCTCGTAGCGGTGACGCGAGGTTTCGTCATCGGGCGCGCACTGATGAAATCACCAGGCGCTACGTCAGCGTTCAGTGCGCTAGCGATGGCAGATGTAAGGGTGAGAAGGTCCGTGGAAGGTTGATGGTCGATGGTGAGCCCAGAGATGACAATTTCATTTGCCTGAGACTGAACAGAGAGATGACGCTGGAGACAAGCAGAATGCGCGTTCGATGCAGCCCTGAGTTTGGATAGCTCATCGTAGAGTGGCAGATTATTCGAAGAGGGACGATCCGGCGACGACGACTCGAGCTTCACCAGGCGCGCACCGAAATCCTCCAGAGTTGTTTTAATCTCCGTGCTCTCATGCGACAGCCTCGCCGTTTCAGCCTTCATGTTCTCAAATTCGGCACACAGGCCTTCAATTTTAGTTCTGATGAATGGGATATCATCCAGTATCATGCGATAATCAGTGAGCGTCTTATTAATTTGACTAAGAAAAGCCACGACAGTCGACATCATTGAGGCGTCGTCGAGAGCGTCCGGTGACATAGAGCGAGAGCCGTGGTTGGACATCGTCGAGATTGTAGCATTGGAGATATCTGCCTTATCGATACGATGTAGTGTTGTGCCTCCAGATGGCGCTTACGGTCAAAGGACAAAACGGCGTGTCTAGTAAGAGCGGCGCTGATGCGTGATGAACGAGTGAGCGCAGCCGTGAATCGGCCAATCAGGAACGAGGACCATGCGCGAAGAGGTGTGCAGGAGAGTGAGGCAAACTAACCTCAAAAATCCAGAATGCACCGGTAGATGCACAAAATGCAGGCCAGTAAAGCAGTCGCGGGTCAAGCCAATATGATCGCGAGATGCAGCACAAAAAGCACCAGTAGGAGAACTGCAGCCCAGAACGATCCAGCGGCAGAAGACAACAGCGGAAGCAGAAAAAGTAGAGCGATCGCACCAGGCGTCAGACCACAGAGAAAGAGAGAGAGAGAGAGAGAGAGAGAGAAAGAGAGAGAGAGAGAGAGAATATTGAAAATAATACGAATAAATATTAATAATAATAATAACAATAATATTGATAATAGTCGGACCACTATGGCGAGCCCTCAGAACTCTTCCTCCCCCCCCCCCCCCCACCACCTCTCCCCACCATTACCCCCACCACGCTCGGAAAGCGACTCCAGCGCGGGGGAAAGTGGAGGGGATAGGAGTGGGATAGGAGTGGGGGTCGCCGTAGTGGTCCACATACTACTAACACGCATTATGCCATTTACACGTGTTAATTTAAAAAAATACACATCTTTTGCGTGTAACATAACACACTTGGATTTGCAGTGTAGACCGGGAGAGGGTACCAGACGAAGAAGACGGTGCTGTACCAGGCCCATCAGGCCTATGCAATTCTGGACGACGAACAAGCCCTGCCTCTGACCCTGATGATGTTTTTGACCATCGCGAAAATCGGCTGTGGGAATACCCGATCGAGAACGAGAGAGACGAGGAAATAGCCTTTCAAAGAGCTGACGATTGGCCTTTAATGCTCGTGACTGATGACGACTTTGGTAAAAAAAATTTCTTACATATGAAAAATTAATTAATGAAGTAAGTAAGTGGGTCCTTTTGTAACAGGGTATTCGTCAGCATCTTTGTTTGAGTGGTGATATCGATCTATTTAAGCAGTACTATGATGCGCGAGAGGTACAAATATTGATAAAATTTAATAAATTCATATTAATCAGCTCTAGAATCTAATACAAGCCTCTTTTTCCAAAGCTGCAAAGTGGGTCAGGCAGACAGCGTGCTACAGCAAGGAGCGGACCACTCCAAGAAATACGCCCACCGG
>OY751322.1:3882500-4010000 GCA_963564615.1 Rhorus exstirpatorius
AATTTATTGGTAATTTTGTAGCGTGTTGAAATAGACGAATTTCGGCAATCGTTCTAAATTCCGTGAATTTTAAGATATAGAGGTACATTTTTTCCAATATGAACACAATATCACCCAAAAACGGTTGACATTGACCTTCGAGAAAATGAGTAAAAGGGTTCATATTTCATGGGTTAGTTAATGTTTCAAAAAATCCGAATGATTCGATACTTTTTTTAAACATTAAAAAACCCATGAAATCTGAACCCTTTTACTCATTTTATCAAAGGTTCATGTCAACCTTTTTGGGTGATATTCTTTTCATACTGGACAAAATGTACCTCGATACATCATAATTCACGGAATTTAGATCGATTGCCGAAATTATTATAAAATTTCAACACGCCAAATAATGTACAACTTTTAAGAAATTTTCATGAAATATGCAGTAAATAAAAGGATTGTACATTTGAAATACTTTGGCAGCTAAAACTAAAAAGAAAATATCTCACCAAAAATCACATTGCTTCATCTATGAGAAAGCAACACTAAATAACTGTAAAAAAATGCTTTTGAAAGTTGTGATACGAAATTTTCTTGTTTCTTGCACTTATTATTCCACTACTTTCTCCGTAAAATTTTCAGATTCCATTAATCGAAGGGAGCGATATTCTAATTTCCCCGATCGCTCTCAACAATATTTGTCGTCTCCATCAAAAGAAGCCTTCTCGAATGGTTGGCGAATTGATGAAGGCATTGATCGGTAAAGATCGATTGCAGGATATGTCTGTTGGCAGTGATCGTTACGTTCCAGTACCGAATGAAATTATGATAGCTGTCGAACGTTAGTGTTAAATTTATAGCTAATATTATGAAGGAACTTAAAGTAATTTCGGTTGGTTTTTAGATATTCCTGATAAAGCTAGCCAACCGTATTGCATTTAATGACTAAATAATCGTTTTCAATGTGTTAAAAATTCGTGTTTCAACAAGTTCTGCCCGAGTTGAGAATTACCACGAAAGAGTTCAAGCGTTGCGTTACTCAACTATGTACTATCTGCGGATAAAGAAGCAATAAAGAGAACCTGTTTTCGTTAATATTGAAGCTTCTTTATTTCCTTGAAAAATTTTTAATTTAAAAACCGTCATTACAAATTTTATTTTATTTTTTGAAAAAGGCGCCATTTTAGCAAAAATAAATATTAAAAAAAAAAAACTACATACTTCTGTAGCTGTTCTTTGAAATAAAAAAAATGTGGTTTTTGCATCCGCTTAAAAATTGTATTTTTTTCCGGACGCAAAGAATTCCGATTCATTTCATAATCTTGCAAAAAAAAATTCCAAAAATTGTTTATATTTTTTAACCGGGTTCAGCTCAGTCTCTGGGGAAAAAATGTTAATAAAATTTGTACATAATTTTATTGAGATAGGTCAATTAGAACGGACGGTAAGGCTGCACGCCGGCGATAACTTACTTCACGTCATCTTTAATTGAACGTACATACATGTGCCATTTTTATAAAAAAAATAAAAATTGCCTTAAATAGTAAAAACATGAAATGGAACTATGTTAACATTTCTAACATGTAAAGCTACTTCTTCCTTACGTAGTAAGAAGATGATTTATTTATTTTCACTATTATTTATTTCACGAATCCCTTATAAAGACAGATATTGACTGTTAAACAAATGACATAATCAATCGCACATATTCAATTTTTTATCACGGCAACCGCGGAAAATTTGTGTAACAACTTAGTCATATAGTGATCATGGCTGACTACGGGCCATCGGAATATACTGATATGATCGTGTGCTATGGAATAGCTGGTGAAATCGCGGCTGAAGCTGCTAGAATTTACCGGGAGAGATTCCCAAATCGCGATCGGCATCCGAGAGCTGCTACTATTTTGGCCGCGATTCAACGGACTCGCGATACGGGCTGCGTCATGCCGAAGCGTGGAGCGAACGGTGGTCCTGGACTGGGCGTCAGAAATCCGGCTACCAAGGAAGAAATATTGCATTGTTTTGCCGATGATCCATCTACGAGTACGAGAGTCGCTGGTCGTGCGCTCAACATCAGCCATACCACCGTACATCGTGTATTAAAAGATGACGGCCAACATCCGTACCACCTTACACCCGTCCAGGATCTTCATGACGGTGATTCAGTTGCGAGACTTAATTTCTGTCAATGGATTATTCGTGAATACGAAGCCGACAGGAATTTTATTTCAAAAATTTTATTCACCGACGAGTGTATTTTCACTCACAGTGGAATTCGGAATTGCGATAATGAGCACGTATGGGCAGAGGAAAATCCTCATGCGATCCGTCAACGGAGTCACCAAATTCGGTACCACGTAAACGTTTACGCTGGCATCGTTGGTACATATTTGGTAAGTAAAAGCGATCAAATATTTTGAAGAATCGCGTGAATTCGAATTCACGCATTATTCCTTTCTAGTACAAAATACGAAGTATAACTTCGTACTTTGAAGTTATAATTTGTACTGTATACTTCGTACCTCATACCCTTTCCTTTCCCCTTCACATTTTATTTCATCCTTTGGCTAGATTGGACCATGCATAATACCTGCCCGTCTTAATGGAGCGAACTATCGTGAATTCTTAGAAGAGGACTTAGATCCCATGCTCGAGGATGCACATGTGCCCCCACAACTAGTCAACGAAATGTGGTACCAACACGACGGAGCGCCACCACACTTTGCACTTGGAGTGCGGGAATATTTAAATGAGCGGTTCCATGAGAGGTGGATCGGCCGAGGTGGCTTTATTAACTGGCCTACCCGCTCGCTCTCCAGATCTCAACCCACTGGATTTTTTTTTCTGGGGGCACATGAAGGGTATTGTCTCCAAGACATTGCCGCAAAATGAGGATGATCTGAGAAATAAAATTGCGCAGGCTACCAGGCTACCTGAGAGGGGTGGGGGCTGATTTGATGACGGCATTGGAAAGTCGCTATCTCTAACAACTGGAGGGCACTTAATCTCTTATGGGTCGAGACATTGGGGGGGGGGGGGTAGCTTTGAGGGTAGTATTGGAATTCTGCTATCTCTGGCAGCGGCGGGGCGCCTTATTTTTCATGGCTGCATTTGATTGATGATTATCAGTTAGACTGGCGTCTCTGCAGGGGCGGGGGGGGGGGGCGGCTAGTTTCGAGGGTGGTATTAGAATGCCGCTATTTCTGGCACCTGCAGTGCAGCTTGTCTTTCATGCTGGCATTGGAATGTTGTTATCTCTAACAAGTAGATAGCGGGCCGGAGCGTTAGACCTTTCAACCACACACGACGCTACCCTTTTGGGCCAGTGCGTCTGTTTGTCGCAACCTTATCGTTGGTCATAAATCATTTCTGTTTGTGTACTAAGGACCAGACCGCAGTCTGGAAAAGGCCGAACATGAGGTCATAAAATCTTAGAGGCGCCTATGATTGTGTCTCGCCGGTCCTCGGCACCTGAAGGAAAAGCGTTTAAATAGTCCAAAAACCGGTGTCTTTTTGGCCGATATATATAAGCATTTCCCCATCACTAGCTCACATTTTCTCCCGTGCATTCAAACAAATATTATCGGCCGGAAAAAAGAAAAGAAAAAAAAAATGGATGCGCAAATGTGTAAAAGGACTGTCGCGCTTATGGAGGAGGCATTTTCCATAATTACAGAAAAATCTAAACTAGCTTCAGTGCAAAAGTGGATAAAGTTCAGTGATAAACATGTGAAGATTTTGGGCAAGGTGTTACGTGCAAACGTTCCGACAATAGGTGAAAAAATTTGTATTCAGACAACTATAGCAACATTGATGTCGCTGAGTGAAAAGCTGAAAAAATGCGGTGCTGGTGCTGTGAAAAGTGACAAGGTGCGGTGGAGGGACATGGACACTGCGTTTAAGAAAAGAATTAGGACTGGAGTGGTTATCGATCTACAGCACAAAGATGTTCAAAGTTTTCTTGATGACGCGAGACCTCTGATAATCTCAAAAATAACCGCAGTTTTGAGCAAAGCAGGAAACTTAAAAGTTAACGTTATTCTAGCCTGCCGTTTTCACATCACCAAACTCGATGAAATAATGGAAGATAATCAATTCTTCAATACGCAAAATCAAGCTATTTTACTCTCGACAGGCATGGAAGAGTGGTTCAGGGTACATGTAAAGGATAAATTGTTGGTGAAATTTAAAGAGTTTACGGAAAAGGAATCCGGCTGGTCTCTCTCTCTTCCATAATTAACTTAGTTAATATGAACAAATACATGCCTCTGCGTGGTGGGCTATCTACGTATACAAGTCTACCGAAACAAATTCAATTAAAACATGCAGTCGTCAATATTATAAATGATGACCCGTATTGTTTCTTATGGTCTGTGACGGCATCTCTTTATCCTGCAGCTGAAAATGGTAAGCGAAAATCGTCGTACCCGCCGTTCAGTGAAGTGCTTCAGTATACTGGACTCAATTTTCCTATGAGTCTAAGGCCCGTATTCATAGTCGGGTCTTGAGACCGTCCTTGGCCAAGATCACCTTATATGCGGTCTTAAGACAGCGCTGTAGTTGCATAGTCGCTAAATAAGAGGGTCTTGAGACTCCGCAAACAAGACGTTCTTGATCAAGACGATCTTATTTAGAACGTCTCATGACAAGCTGCATAGTCCCGTCTTATTTTAAATAACCACGGTCTCAAGCACGCAAGGTTTCATAGTCAATTAAGGCGGTCTTATTTGAGAATTAAGATCGCGAATAAGACGGTCTTCATCAAGTCAAGGTCGAAGACGACTTAAGGAAATGCTTATTTCAAATAATATAACTCGCAGGTATCTGACCTTTTTATTTCTGTGAAGGATAAAAATATTTTGAATCCAATGATAGCATTATTTTCTCTGTATTTGCCATTGTATAATTGATATTTATATAACAGTGTGACGTCAAGTGACGTGCAGGAACAAAAAGTAAATCCCTTGCGAAACACAAGGTTTATGCTTAAAACACAACCGATAAGTGAGGTTAGAGCAACTCACACTGCAGCGAATAACTGATCAGTGCAGTGATCCGAAATTTTGTTATAATGGCTCATATGGAAGGAATGCTGGACCTTTACGACGTGGATAATATGAGTAGCACGGATTCAGACGAATCCTCTGACGAATATGAGCCAGTGCCCTGCGCTCAAAAACGATATGTTCGACATGGTCAAAATCCGTTTGAGTTTTATAATGACACTGAATTCAAACGTCGATTCCGATTTTCAAGAGAAAGTACTATACATAGGTTATTACCGATAATTGAAGCCAGATTAGTGAAACTTAACAATCGTAGTTTACCGATTCCACTTGTGATGCAATTGCTGGTGTGTCTGAGATTCTACGCTACTGCTAGTTTTCTAGTGAGTACCATTTCGTTGGATAAATTTTATACCATCCATCATAATATTAATAAGTTACCATGGTCGCATTAGAAGTAACATTGATGAATGACTTCCTTTTTTTCAAACAGCTCGTTAATGCAGATTTGATGGACCTATCCCAGTCTAAGATTTCAAGGGTAGTATTCAGAATATCTACACTTATCGCAGCTCAGATGTACAATGTAATCAAAATGCCCACAACCGAAGAAGCTCGGGCGGAAAACAGGCAATTATTTCGACAACTTGGAGAAGGCAGAGACGGCATCGGTTTTCCTAGAGTTGATGGTGCTATCGACTGCACTCACATACGTCTGTCCCATACGAGATTTCAAGACTTGCAGGAGGTTTACAGAAATCGTAAGGGATTTTTTTCCCTCAATGTTCAGGTAATGGAATCTGCGATATAAATAGGTATTCTGATTCCCGAAATTAGCTATTTTTATAATTGTTTGTGAAGGGATCTGGTGTAGGTGGATCCAAAAGAAAAAAAAATAATGCAGACGCGAACCCGATCGTTGAAGAATATAACAAAATATATATATTTTTACTAGATATAATTACAGTAGAAAATCGATGAATGTATTTCCCGATGAAAATGTCCCTAGTGAAAACGTGGCTCGCAGAGCACGTTTTCAGAATGTACGAGAAAAACCCGTGTACCGAGAATGACTCGTGCCGCGCCGAGAATCCCGAGATATCGGATGAATCGTGAATAAATTGAGCCCGGGATGTTGCCCACTGAAAGTCTGAATTTTCCTGAACGGATCAGAACCCGTCGTTTTGAACTCAACCCGTAATAATAGCGAAACGGCCAAATTAAAATGCGAACTGTAGCGCGACACGCGTCCGATCGATTCTCGTGTTGGACAAAGACAGCAAATCTATCATGGCGATCGATGAGAAGGACCCCCCGCATGTATCGATTGCCCGTTAAATTGTCGCCCGGTACGTGGCGCCATCGACGGAAAAACGCGACCCGACCCGCTCGCTCGCGTGACCCGAAACTTGACCGTGTCACCCGGTAACTTTTCCTCATTCCTGAACATTCCGCCCGCCATCGGCAGCAGCGCTGTCGATTGAAGATGCCGGAGAGTATACCGGAAGGACTGCCAGCTTGGCAATCGGCCGCTTGAGTGTTGATGTAGCCGTCCTGATGCTCACGACCCGTGTGAGCCCGTCGTCGCCCGGATGAAGTTCAATGACCCGCGCTAGCGGCCATTTTGTAGGAGGCAAGTTCTCGTTTGTGAGCAGGACCATTGACCCGACCCGAAATTGGTTTGAAGGGTGATGCCATTTTGATATGGCCTGCTGCTGTTGAAGATATCCTGATGACCGGTGATCCCAGAAGTGTTGAAGCCTCGACTGGACGAATTGCCAGCGCGTGAGTCTGGCCGTATTGATTTCCCGTAGTGAGGGCTCGGGCACTGCCGTAAGTGCCTCCCCGATGAGGAAATTTCCAGGTGTGAGCACGGAGACATCGTCCGGATCGTCCGACAGCGGTTCCAGCGGACGAGAGTTGAGAACGGCCTCAATCTGAACAAGAAGAGTCGTAAGTTCTTCAAACGTGAGGCTCGTCTCTCCAATCGTTCGCCGGAGATGATGTTTCACGGATTTTACAGCCGCTTCCCATTTACCGCCCATGTGAGGTGCTCCCGGTGGATTGAAGCTCCAAGTTGTCCCGTCATTCGCCAGGAGACCTGCAATTTGAGTCGATTCCCGAGTCCCGGCCTTGAAAAGTTTCTGCAACTCCGAATCTGCCCCTCGAAAGTTGGTCCCGCAATCACTGTACAAAGTACGACAGATGCCCCGTCTCCCGGTGAAGCGGCGAAATGCCGCGATGAAGGTCTCCGTGGTTGAGTCTGTGACAACTTCGAGATGCAATGCTGAAGTTGCAAAACAAACGAAGATGCACAACCATCCCTTGTGCTGCTGATTTCCGCGACCGCGCCAACTTTTGAGAGAAATCGGCCCGGCGTAGTCGACCCCCGTAGATAGGAATGGTCGTGAAGGTGTAACCCGAGCAAATGGTAACTGACCCATGAGTTGCTGAGCTTTGACTCCCCGTAAGCGAGCGCACCGTACGCACCGCAAGATGTATGACCGTACCGGAGCCCAACCTCCGATAATCCAGCAACTTCGTCGCAGGTACGCCAGAGTTAATTGCGTTCCCCCGTGAAACGTCTTCTGGTGAGCGTCTGCGATCAGAAGCTCGGTGAATGGTGAGTCCCGAGGCAGGATGACTGAATGCTTACTCTCAGGTTGTAAGTCTGAGTGCTTCAGCCGTCCTCCCACTCGTAGAATGCCTTGAAAGTCGATGAAACCCGTAAGTCGCGTGATTGGATGCGATCTTGGAAGAACTTGTCCCGATGAAAGTACTCTGAGCTCTGATGAGAAGTATGCTCCCTGTATAGCTTTTACCCAATAAAGCCGTGAATTCTCCAGGTCTCCCGGTGAAATTAATGCCCCGAATGATTCGACTCCCGTCCTTCTCAGGTTTGTAAGCGCCTTGAAAAGTAGGGAGGTGATTCTCAACAACCGAGTGAGCGAGGAATACCTGTGAATGAGATCGAAAATTGGTGCAGGTTTTGTCGAGATCGTGAAGGTGAGACCTGGCCGCTCTTCAAGCGTCGCTGAATCGTCGGTCCCGATGCAATGAGTTGGCCAATGGGATGAATCTTTTGCTAACCAGTGAGGCCCGTCCCACCAAAGTTGAAATTGCTCGAGCTGAGGAATGGTTAGCCCACGTGAAGCACAATCTGCCGGATTGTCCCGTCCCGGAATGAATTTCCATTGGGCCCGTGGTAAGAGCTCTTGAATTGCTGAAACCCGATTCCGTACGAAATCTTTCCATCGAGATGGATGATTCGAAACCCACGTGAGTGTGACCATTGAATCCGTCCATAAATAAACCCGTGAATGACCGAGTTCCAATGTATTTTGTACGTAGTGAGTGAGTTTCGCGAGCAGCACCGCTGCCGCGAGTTCCAGCCGGGGAATTGTAAGCCGTTTGATTGGCGCAACCCGTGTTTTTGAACATACCATTGAGACTTTCGTTGTATTTCCTGGACCCGTTACCCGCACGTACACGACAGCTCCCATTGCCAATTGTGAAGCATCGGAAAACCCGTGAATTTCGACTGATGCACCCGACGTAATGTTGATCCACCTCGGCACGGTGATAGTGCCAAGATGAGTTAATTCTTGCCGGAAGGCGACCCAAGAATTGCTGACTCCTGCCGAAACAGGGTTGTCCCATGAAAGCTTCTCTAGCCATAGCCGTTGAAGCAGAATTTTTGCCCGAATGATCACCAGTGAAAGGAAACCCAACGGATCGTAAAGCTGAGCAATCTCCGACAGAATTACTCTCTTCGAAATCGTATTCCCGGCCGTGAAAGGGAGTGTCGTGAATTTGAATACGTCTGGCGTTGGAAGCCATGACAGTCCGAGTACTTTGGTCTCACCTTCGTCAATTGAGCGCGAAACCTCCGTACTGGAACTTACCCCGACCTTTTGTAGTAGCCCGTCATGATTGGTTTGCCATTTGGCTAAAGGAAAGCCGCCCGCGTTGCAAATCCCGATGAGTTGTTGCGCCTGTGTGATGAGCTCAGGAACGTGATCAGCACCACCGTAAATATCGTCCACGTATCGCCCCATTGTAAGAGGAGCGACCGCTTCCGGAAATTTATCACCCTCATCCTCTACAAGTTGAAGAAGTACCCGTACCGCGAGAAACGGAGCTGGTCTCGTTCCGTACGTGACCGTAGTCAGCTGATACGGAACGATGTTCCCATGATCATCAGCCCAAAGTATCCGTTGAAGATCCCAATCATCCCGATGAACCCGGATTTGCCGAAACATCTTTGTGATATCTGTAGCAAAAATGAACCGATATCGCCGAACCCAAAGAAGAACGTCCGAAATATCCCGTTGCAGCTTTGCCCCCGTGTGTAAAATGTCGTTTAGTGAAACCCCGGAGTCAGTATTGCTGGACCCGTTGAAGACAACACGGAGTTTTGTAGTTGTACTGCTTTCCTTCAATACCCCGTGATGAGGAAGGTAATAAGCCCGGTCCCGAGACATCGAACTTGTCGAGGCCCGTACCATATGTTGTAGGGCCTCGTATTCGCCGAGAAACGACTCGTAAAGTTCCCGATAGGTTGAATCCCGTGATAGTTTCCGTTGAAGTCGTTGTACACATGCCAACGCCGTATTGTAGGACCCACCCAAGTGAACTGAGGTCGACTTGACCGGAAGCCGAACGACATAGCGACCCGTGATATCCCGAGAATGAGTGGAAACGAAATGAGACTCACACTCTTGCTCTTCCGGCGTGAGTTGAGAACCCGAATTGACAGCGACCTCCTCCTGCACCCAAAATCGCGAAAGAAGTTCCTGTAAATTCTGAAACCCGTGGTCCACTGCAACGCGATGAACGAGACCAGCTGAAATATGTGAGTCAGTAACGGGCCCGAGAATAACCCAACCGAAAAGAGTACCCTGTGCAATGGGAGCCTCAGGAGGACCCCGTTTGATCTGCGACCGAATGAATTGCCCATATACATCTGCTCCCAGTATGAGATCGATCGATCCCGGAGAGGAAAAGTCGGGATCTGCTAACGTGAGCCCTTGCAGATGATCCCAATGTAAATGTGATAGGGTAAATGAAGGGAGAACCGGCATTAACTTGGAAAAAATGTGAGCTTTTAATGTGAGAAATTCCGACGAATGAATTGATTGAAGTGTACAAGTAACCATTCCGCGTGTCTGTCCCGATGAAGTTCCCCCGATCCCGATAATCGGAACGGAGGATGATTCCCGTCGCAGCTTGAGCTGATGAACTATGGCGTCCGAGATGAGCGAGATCTCGGAACCCATGTCGAGTAACATGCGTACCCGATGAGTTGACCCATGCGGAGTTGAGAGGTTAGCTTGACCCGTGGCTAAGAGGACTGCCGTCCTAGTAGCTCCCGAAGATGAACAAGTTAATGCCCCAATACCTCATTGTTGCGTGCCCGGCATTTGAGATGGCGGCGCCTTGTCTGAAGATGATCCCGATGTTCCCGATGGCCCGTCCGGCTTCTGTGAACCCGATGGTGACGGCTCCCCGTACTTGGTCCACCCCACGTGAATCATGGTGTGGTGTTTGCGGTCGCACTCCTTGCACCGCGTTGTAATGTGGCAAGAACCCACGTTGTGCGAACCCAAACAATTGAAACAGAGCCGCAGTTTCGTGACTTCTGCCCGACGAGCCTCTGCCGACAACTGCCTGAACTTGGGACACGTGACGATGTAATGTGGCTCCCGACAGTACGAGCACAGACTCTTATTTTCTCCCGTGGTCGTCGCGTGAACTCTTGAACCCGGTGGCCGTGATGAAGACTTTGAATCCGATCCCGATGATGTTGCCTTGGCCAATCCCGCTGATTGAGGCTTGCCCAATTCCACGCCTTCCAACGCCCGAGCCCGACTGGTGAGGAAGGCCCGAAGCTGAGCAAAGGATGGCGGTTCCTTGGATTGTCCCGCCTTCACTTCCCAAGCTTCCCGAGTGTGTGCGTCCAAACGTCGTGCGATGACGTAGACGAGCATCCAATCCCAATGTTCGATGGGAGCTCCCAAGGTCTTGAGTGAATTGCATGCCTCCGTGATCGTGTGAAGCAATGCATGAAGATCCCGAGCTGAACGTTGAGCGATGACCGTTGTGTTGAGCAGACTCTCCAAGTGCGACGAGACGAAGATCCGCTTGTTCTCGTAGCGCTCGAGCAGAGTGTCCCAGGCTGTAGCGAACGATTCTGCCTCGAGCGAAAGACTAGCGATTAACTTCGCCGCTTCCCCCGTGATGGCAGAACTGAGATAATGCATCCGCTCCACGTCCGTGATCCGAGGGTTCAACCGAACCAAGGCTGTGAATAGGTCCCGGAATGCGCCCCACTCTGAATATGCTCCCGTGAATGATGGTAGTGGGATTTTCGGTAAGTCCAATCGACCGTCGTTGGACGAACCGCTGCCCGAGAACTGAGTACCCGATGGAGGCCGTGAAGCTTGTTGAACTTGATCCCGATATCGTGCGAGACGCGCGTTGATGTCGGAGTGAACGTTGCAGGCGACTGCGTAGACATCCTCCTGCACGTAGCTGCTGGTCAGGAACTCCGCCGTGCAAGCCTCCGTAATGGCGTCATGAACCGATGAAAACTTGGCCCAGATTTCGTTCGAAGATGCTCGCATATCGTCGAGCTCCGAGAGTGTAAAGTTGCCCGCCTCCGCTTGAACCAATCGGTCTAGTGTACCCCGCATCATGGCAACGCGTGAATTTTGTGTAACCACCTTGAGCGATAAGGACCAGTAAGCTCGGTCAGTTGAACCCGAGACCCGAGTCGAGGGGGGAGGTAGATCTCGCCCCGTCTGGCCCGGTGATTTTTCTCGCTTTGGCGGATTCTGCTTGGTAAGCCCGGCTTGAGTTGGGTCCGTAGGCACAACTAACGTCGGTGTTTTGTTTCCCGAGTCCACGGTCTCAACGTACTCTTCGTCGTCCGACATGATCGAGGAGTGTGCGCAAAAGAGTCACCCGAAAATTAATGAAAGGAAGAACAAAAAGTGAAAACTCGCAAAAGGCCCAGTGAGACCCAGACCGCACGACCGAACTGAATCGGAATTGTCTGCACCGAACCCGAAGCACTCGCGAGCCCGAGAATTCACTCAACAAGTGGTGCAAAAAATGAAAACTCGCCCGAAAATGAGAAAGACCGCGACGATGTGAATACTCAACCGAAATGAATCGGAATTGTCCGAACCGAAACCCGAAGCACTCGCGAGCCCGAGAATTCACACAAGAATTAATGCAACAAATGAAAAATCGCACGAAAACGAGAAAAAACCGCAGCGATGTGAATGCTTAACCGAAATGAATCGGAATTGTCCGAACCGAAACCCGAAGCACTCGCGAGCCCGAGAATTCACACCAGAATTATTCGAGAATGACAACTCGCACGAATGCACGTGCTGCCCGATGAAAAACGAGACTTGTGTGCATAAGCACGAACGAGTGTTGTCGGTGTTCGCAGAGCACCTGTCACGAGCGCGTGAATGTGTGAGAGAGGGGTCTTGGTCCAATATGGCGGCCACTGGCGACCACCGCGAACTGTATCTGTCGCGCAACCCGAGTGTGAGCGTGAGAGAGCACGAACGCCTCGCGCGTACGAGAGAACGAATGTGCCCGATGTCGACCGAGGGTTCGACCCGAGCGAGAGATCCCGAGCGCGCACCGTCCAAAACCGAAGATGGCGGCCACTGACGACCACCGCATACTGCCTATTGTAGCGCAACCCGAGTGTGGGAACGAGAGAGCACGAGCGCGCACTACGTGAATATGAGAGAGACCGAAAGCCGCCGACGACGTACGAATACCCGATCCAAGCGTAACCGTCACTCGAGGCACAATACTCTGAGACTATCCCGTACCCGAAGAGAACGCCGAAAAATCCAATGTCCCGAAACCCCACTGTAATTACACTTATGTTCGCTGCGCTGCACTAATGGCCACCAGATCCGGCTCGAAGGACCAAAATGTTTGTGAAGGGATCTGGTGTAGGTGGATCCAAAAGAAAAAAAAATAATGCAGACGCGAACCCGATCGTTGAAGAATATAACAAAATATATATATTTTTACTAGATATAATTACAGTAGAAAATCGATGAATGTATTTCCAGATGAAAATGTCCCTAGTGAAAACGTGGCTCGCAGAGCACATTTTCAGAATGTACGAGAAAAACCCGTGTACCGAGAATGACTCGTGCCGCGCCGAGAATCCCGAGATATCGGAGGAATCGTGAATAAATTGAGCCCGGGATGTTGCCCACTGAAAGTCTGAATTTTCCTGAACGGATCAGAACCCGTCGTTTTGAACTCAACCCGTAATAATAGCGAAACGGCCAAATTAAAATGCGAACTGTAGCGCGACACGCGTCCGATCGATTCTCGTGTTGGACAAAGACAGCAAATCAATCATGGCGATCGATGAGAAGGACCCCCGCATGTATCGATTGCCCGTTAAATTGTCGCCCGGTACGTGGCGCCATCGACGGAAAAACGCGACCCGACCCGCTCGCTCGCGTGACCCGAAACTTGACCGTGTCACCCGGTAACTTTTCCTCATTCCTGAACAATAATTAACGCCATAATATCTCACAATACAGGCAGTTGTCGGACCACTCATGGAATTCTTGGATTTTGTTCCGGAATGGCCAGGAAGTCAACACGACAGCCGAATTTTCCAAAATTCAAGACTTTACATGCGGTATCATTAGAGACAACTAACCGGAACTCTTGTTGGAGATGCCGGTTATCCCTGCCTTCCGTTTCTGCTCACCCCACTTGCAAATCCATTACCAACGCAGAGCAAAGGTATTTTTTTTTATTCTTAAACACTAAACCAGCTAGGGGTTGACCCTCACTATTAAATAATTTTTTTTGTGTTCTGTTCGATTGTACCACCTGAAAGAATGTGAAATTTTTTTTTTTGAATTTTTTTCACCACCATGATAATTCGCTGCAGGGGTTGACACCTAAAAATTGAAAATAATACTCCCAAGTTTAAAAATCTCGAAATAATTTTAAAAATTAATATTTGATGGCAGACGTACGGGAAAAAATTTCATAATAGTATCTTTCGATTTTCTGTGGTTTTGGATGATTTTAAACATTTTCAAAGTCCTATAATAGTCATTAAGAATGTATGGGTCGTACAATCCCAACCAAAAAGAGTTTGGGTGAGAATTTCAAGTACTTCGCGTTGAAGCTAAAATTTGAAAAAAATCAACTACATTGAAGATGATGAAAATATCGATTTTCATCGATAACAATGCCGGAAAACTACCAAAAAATTGTAGAAACAAGTTGCAGATATTTCGTGTAAAAATGTTTTTCGATTATATATAACAAATTCCTTGATTTTTCTGAATACATATTCATTTTTCAAGAATTTCTTATGATTTCATATTTTTGTTTTTTAGAATTTTGAAAAAAATGTATTCATAGATGTGACGATCCCGCATTACATCCAAAGTAGACAATGCAAATGAGAGAGATGAATCGGTGGCCGTAGCGCAGTGGTTAGCGCTCCCGCTTGCAAGTCGAAGAGTCCCGGGTTCGAATCCACGGGCGGCACACTTGATTATTTTTCTCGTCGTCTTGGATCGTCACCACTCATTACCCCGTTCGACCATCACAAACTGGTGTCAGAAGTTTTCGGACCAACACACGTTCACAAGCATCATGTATGGAGGAGACAACACAGACTTCCCGCAAAAAGGCCTGGCACTGAAGAGTCACTCCGCAGGATATAAGAAACAAAGCGGGGCGAGGGAAGAGCTCCAACGAGGGACATAGGCTGGCGTAGCGTCAACGTATACTCCCCATACATTCGAAACCGAACACCCGCAACTCTGCACATTCGACGTGGACGTCGAGTTCGGCGAGGGGGGTGTGTGACGATCCCGCATTACATCCAAAGTAGACAATGCAAATGAGAGAGATAAATCGGTGGCCGTAACGCAGTGGTTAGCGCTCCCGCTTGCAAGTCGAAGAGTCCCGGGTTCGAATCCACGGGCGGCACACTTGATTATTTTTCTCGTCGTCTTGGATCGTCACCACTCATTACCCCGTTCGACCATCACATAAAAGTATTCGTTTGATGATCCGGATATTTCGTGAAGTTAACATAGAACCTTTGTATAAAAACATATCCAAATCCACCACTTTTCATGCAATTTTCAAAATTAAAAATTTTCAAAAAAATTAAAAAATCATAAGAAAATTCTTTAAAAAATCATCTGTCTTCCGAAAAATCGATAAATTTATTACATATAATCGAAAAACATTTTTACATGAAATTCATGCAACAATTTATTGTTTAAGCAATTTTTTGATAGTTTTTCGGCAGTGTTATTATTAAAAACCGATATGTTTATGGTTGATTTTTTTCAAATTTTTGCTTCAACGCGAAGTACTTGACATTCTCACCAAAACTCTTTTTGGCTAGGATTGTACGGCCCATACATCCTTAACCCCCCATTACTTTCAGCGTTAGTGGAAAAATATGGAACGAAACTAGGTGTATTCAAGGTGTTGTGCCCCGATTTCATCATGTAGAATTATATTCAACTTAGCCATTGATTGTGCAAACACAGCAGTTTGAAGGTGACTTTGCAATTGTGCATAGTCAGCAGTTTAAAGGTGACTTTGCGACACACGTCGACAAGCGACGTTCGTGTGATACCACCTCTCCAGAAAAATGAACGAAAAGTCATTACAGGAATAATATAAAAAGGCAGACTTTGGTCGGCAACAGGGCTGTTCAAAAAGCGAGCTATCCTTAGCGGAAGCTATGGTCAAATTGCAGTCAGTCGGTCTCAAGGCAAAATAACCAAGAATCATATTGTAACCAATACTTTATCATCATCGAATAAACTAGACCGTAATTTTGTAATAATCGAGTTAGAGATTTACTCAACCTTGACAATCACCCACAAACCCGTCCTCGACGATTTCATCCCCACGTGACGAAATTCGCGGGCACAACAAAGGCAAAAAACAATTTTTGACAAAAAAATCTTTTTTTATGTAAAATGAACTTTGATTAAACAATAAATGAATTCTAGAGTACTTAAAATTTTTTAAACCAAGCTGTACTGGCCCTCTTAATAATATTATCATTAATATAATAATAATGATAATATTAATATTAGTATGTAATATATTATTAAGGGGACCAGTACACCTTGGTTTAAAAAATTGTACGTACTCCAAAATTTATTTATTGTTCGACCAAAGTTCATTTTATATAAAAAAAAAAAAAAATTTTCAGCTTTTTTTTCGAAATTAATTTCTTTTACATTAAATAATACTGTTTTGTCCCATATTTTTTCACTACCGCTAAAAGTAATGGCTGTTATAGGATTTTCAAAATGTTTAAGATGGTCCAAAATCATAAAAAATCGAAATATACCATGATGAAATTTGTTTTGCATAAATCTGCCATAAAATATGAATTTCTAATATTATTTTCAGATCTTTAAACCTGCGAGTATTTTTACAATTTTTAACTGTTACAACCTCGATAGCTAATCAGCATGGTGGTGAAGGAAAAAAATTTGACATTTTTTCAGGTGGTACAATCGGACAGAAGACAAATAAATTTAATAGCGAGGGTCAACTCCTGGCTGGTTTGGCATGGAATACCCCACATACAACAATGTATTAACAATTTTTTTCCTTTTTTGAGCAGCTACATTAACGTACAAGGAAGAACAAGACGAATTGTTGAAAGAACTTTTGGAGTATGGAATCGTAGATTTCCTTGCCTATCGAAAGGTCTGGGGAATAAATTGATATGCTCGATCACTGTAATAGTGGCATGTGCTGTTCCGCATAATTTATCTCTGACTTTGGATAACATTCTTCCTGAAGAAGAGCCCCCAGAAGAAGAAGAAGAGGTGACCACTCAACCACCACACTGGCAGCCAGGAGAGGGTTTCGCGGTACGGCAAGCCCTCATCGAACGCTTGTTTCAATGAAACAACCGGTTGAACAGCGTTACTACGCATGTAAAAAATTCTCAAGAATCCGTAACGTCGATTGAAACAGGGATCACGAGATGTTTTAAGGAGTTTTAACGAAATATTTAATAATAAAATACACGTGTAGCCCGTGGACGGTCCGATTCTCTTGTTTCATGTATGCTCCGCTCACTGCGTGGTGCCTATGTTCACGCCTATTCACCACACCAGCTGTGCAAGGAATACCTCAAATCGGCGAAGAAATCTGCAAAATATATCTTGAAAATTTTCTTAATTATATTTTATGTACAGAATAATATTTATTTGTCATTGTCAACTTCGAGAATAAAAAATTTATTCATTTGTCTCAATTATATTATTTGCACCTGTAGGCAGGAATACCTTAACGACGTCATTAAATATATGACGAATCCTTGTGTAAAACGATTTGCATGAATCGTATTGATATATCCCGCCAGCTCTTTCTATCAATAATATTGGACAAATTATACATTTATTTGGGAAAATATATTTTATTTTGTTTCATTAGACAGTTAAGTATAATATCACATATCCCCATTTGTTACAGTATGAGTATCTTACGAAATACGTCTATAAATGTATTAAATAAAAATTTTAAAAATTACATAAATTGCTGTCTGAACTTACAACTAACAAGGAGAATGTCAGGCCTCCGGTTAATTGATTCTGCCTCTCATTCGTAGCTCCATCCCATAGGCCTTTTGTCGCTCGCATCATGACATAAAATATCATTTTTAACCAATTTACCAGTTCTTCCCTATACCGCTCTGTACTAATCCGGTCAACTTGGATATGTTATCGAAACTTTGTCAGCCGATCATAAAAATCAATATTCGTCGGTTTCATCAACCGTAGTTAATGTTGGTCGCTGCCGCTAAGCCGATACACACTACGCACAAGCAAAGAAAAGCGAAGCGAAGATTTATATTACAATTCGTTTCATGGGAATACGCATAGTATTCATGCTTGGAAATACTATGCGTATTTTCACAAGACGAATTGTAATATAAATCTTCGCTTCGGTTTGCATCGCTTCACTTTTCTTTGCTTGCGAGTAGTGTGTATCTGTCTAGCGTGTCTAGTATGTGCAAGTGAAGAAAAGCGAAGCGAAGCAAACCGAAGCAAAGATTTATATCATGATTCAGCCTGTGGTAATGCGCATAGTATTTCCAAGCATAAATACTGATAAAGCCACAAATTTAGGCGTATTAGCATAAGAATGTTCGCGGTGTGAGGACGAGGCGAGAGTTGGCGTTGGTAACGGTGGTAGCCATGCGGGCGACCGTTACTGCGAGAAGCGAGGCAAGTGTCGAGGGTCGAGAGAGTTGCGAGCGAAGCGTCGAGACGAGACGACGTAGAAAGAGAGACAGAGGATCGAGCGTGGACGCCATTACGAAGAGCGTGCCACGTGCGAGTCGTGTGCATGGGAGACGGGTGGAGAACCCGTGCTCTCATGGCGTTAATTGCGTAGGACTACAAGTCCGAAATTCAGTCGCCCTCAGCTCTATATGTTTATCGTCTAAGTATAGTCTTAGGTATCTCATTCTTATTGTTACAATAAATATCATTCAATATATATATGGAGTTGCCATTCTGGTCGAGAGTTAAAATTTATCTTTAACAAATTCAGAAGTGGGATTACGACGTTAACGCCCACAACAAGAAAGAAGAGAAAACGAACAGTCGGGTAGACTCAAAGTGTGCGAGAAAGAAGATAGAGAAAAGTAATTAAATTTACCGAGACACGAGTTCGTCGAGAAAATATGTGCGACAGGTGGAAGTGCACGAGGGAAGACTCATGATCAACGAGAGTGAGTTCGAGAAATTTGTGCAGCGGGCAAACGAAAGAATGGGTCTTAACAGAACGCTGGGACGAGGTTGGGGTCGTGGCAACGGTGGCGTTTCGCATAATGTTCACGTCGGGCAGTCGAATCGGGCAGATCAACCGGGTATAAGTCAAGATGGCGACGCGTTGAATGGAAGAGGAAGCCGGGGTTCGACATCACGAGAACGGTTGGGCCAGGAGCAAACGGATGGAAGAAACGTCAGCCCGAACGGACATGCGCAGATGCGAGGAAGTGAAAATCCGAACGACGAGTCGCATGCGTCGACGCCGCTGCTCCCTCCCCATCACTCGTCGCTAAGGGAGACGGAGAATCGGAACGACGGTTTGGTGAGTGCCTTTCGAAACGTTCGTGCGAACGAAAATCGCGATGAAGCGCTAGCACAATTATTCGCGACGTTGGTAACCCAACAGCAACCGGTACATCCCGCGCCGGCCGCTACGATACCGACGTATCACGTAATACCTGACTTATCAATAAATATCGAGACATTTACGGGTGATAACGATAGCGTGCGCGCTCGCGAGTGGTTGGAGAACTTACAATCCATGCAGTGGTTGCATCAATGGCCAGCGGAATATTTGCTCGAAGCAGCGCGGATGCATTTGCAAGGTGGCGCGAAAGATTGGCTCCGTGGCCATTCATCCGAGTTAACCACGTGGGATCGATTTTGTGATAGTTTTCGCGAGACATTTATTGTTCACGACGATTTATCAACGCGATGGGCAAGAATGAAAGCACGTGTACAGGGAAAAACGGAAGCGTTGTCACAATATTTCCATGCGAAGACGAAATTGTGCAATGCGTTAAAATTAACGTATCGAGAAATCAAAGCCGAAGTCCTTATAGGACTTTGGTCGCGAGAATTAGCAAGCGCGGTTATGCCGACGACGTAATATACGGAGACAGCGTTGTTTCACGACCTGCTGTACTACGACCGAATTATCGAGCAGCGTGTCGATCGTGTAAGGAGCTCGAATGGAGGGACTGTCACGAAAACGAAACGATCGGACGACAGAACGAATTCAACTGACACGGAAGGAGCGAAGGATACGAGTGTTCCCCGGAGAGATCATACTGGTGGAAGTAGACCAGCAGTGTCGAGTAATAACCCGCGTAAATGTTTTCATTGTGGTAAGACGGGTCATCTCGCACGCGATTGCACTGAAGCGAAACGAGAAGTGACGTGCTACAAATGTAACAAAAAAGGTCATATCAGCCGTAATTGTGTAGCAGACACGGAGCGCACAGTCAGAACGATTGGACAAATCGGTGATAGCACGTCGACGAAATATATGAAGACCGCGCGAGTAAATGGTCGAGAGGTTCAGGTGTTTATCGACCCAGGAAGTTCCGAATGCACAATCCGATCGACGCGAGTGCTAATTGAATAATTTGTGGTGATAAATACACCCGCCGAGTTAAAGGGTTTTGGCCCGCCGGAGTTCGTAGTTACGAGTCCAGGAATCGTAAACGCTACAATTAGTATTGACGGCGTCGAAGTTCGCGATATAGCCATGAGAGTTGTGCCGGACAACGTGCAACCGGTAGACGCAATAATAGGGCGCGCCTTTACCGACCGACTGCACGTAGAATACCACAAAGTAGGTGACACGCTTACCTTCCGTCAGGCGAGTGATTTACCATGGGATATCGAGCCCGTAATCACGGATCCGGCAACGTTACGAAACGTGGCGCTGCCCCCGCGGACTATGAGTCTCGTCAACATGGCGACGAGCAATGATAATTTCGTGATTCCGGTACTCAATCTGGGTATGAACGAAAGGAAGCTTGAGGGAGGTGAGACATCATTAATACGAGGAGAGGTGAAACGCCCACCAGTTAGGATCGACCAGAACGAGCCACCGATCATTAGCATCGACGAGATCGACATCGGACCTGAGCAGCCGGAGAGCGTGAGAGTGGAGCTACACGAGCTCATCAACGAATATCGAGACTGCGTCTCGACGAACTTACGAGATCTTGGATGCGCGACGAACATCGAGATGAACATCGAAGAAAACGAGTCAACAAAACCGGTTTGTAGCAAACCTTATCGAGCGACGGAAAAAGAGCGAAAAGAGATTAAGAACATTTTAGGTGAGTGGCGCGAGGCAGACATTGTTACCGATACACAGTCACCCTATGCGAGTCCGGTACTGTTGGTTAAAAAAAAAACTGGTGAGTCACGACTTTGCGTAGACTTTCGTAAACTGAACCAACAGACCAAACGAGTACATTTCTCATTGCCTAACATAGACGATTATTTAGCAAAGATTCGCGATAGCTCGTTATTTATCGTTCTGGATTTGGCTCACGGATATTTACAGATTCCCCTTTCTCGAGAAGCTCGCGAAAAGACGGCGATAATTACGCCTGACGATACCGCCGAGTTCACTCGCATGGTTTTTGGCCTTATGAACGGGCCCGCTTTCTTCTCAAAGGCCATGCACGGGGCTTTGGGTTCACTGAGAGATAATGTCGCATTATACTATTTAGACGACATATTGATACCGGGAAAGGGTTGGCCAGATCTGAAGGGTAAACTGAGGTTAGTATTCGACGCGTTACGTAAAGCAGGTCTGACTATAAAGTTGGCAAAATGTCAGTTCCTTTATCGCGAAGTATCCTACTTGGGGTATGAAATTTCGGACAAGGGTATTGGGCCAGGAAATCGAAAAGTTGAGGCAATTAAAGAGTTCCCAGTGCCGAAAACGATGCATGAGATTCGACGCTATTTGGGGTTGACGAGCTACTTCCGAAAGTTCGTGCCGAAATTCGCACAAATCGCAGGGCCGTTGCATGAGCTATTAAAAAGTAACGTCGCGTTCTATTGGGGGCCAGCGCAGCAGGAAGCGTTCAAAGCATTAAAGCATAAACTAACCGAGCAGCCGGTTTTACAATCATTTGACCCACGAGCGGTAACAGAATTGCATACGGACGCAAGCGCAATAGGTTTAGCCGCGATGTTAATGCAGCGAGATACGAACGGAAAACTGAAGTTAGTTTATGCACTCAGTCGACGCACGAGCGAAACCGAGAGTCGTTATCATAGTAGTAAACTGGAATTATTAGCCATAGTTTGGGCGATCACGCGACTGAGGACGATGTTAGCGAATATTCATTTCACCGTCGTGACGGATTGCCAGGCCTTATGTTATCTAAACACACAGAAAACGGTAAACCCCCAGATGATCCGCTGGAATAACCTATTGAGCGAGTATGACTACGATATTGTGCATAGAGAGGGGATAAAGTTAGCTCACGTAGACGCGCTAAGCCGAGCACCTGTCGAGACGCCAGAGAATTCGGGGGGAATGTCGATAATGTCAATCAATAGCGAAGACGACGCGGTTCGGATGTATCAGTATTGTGATGCCGAGCTAAAGAGAAAAAAAGAATTGTTGCAGAGGGGTATTATTACGTGTTCAAAAATCGAGAAAAGCGAAATCGAAGGGTTAGAATTGATGAACGGCATTCTGTATAAGCGAAGTGAGGGGAAATTATTGTATGTGGTACCGAAGGCTATGCGTAAGAGTCTAGTCGTCCGATTTCATGACTTAAAGATGCATCAAGGTGTCGAACGTACCGTGTCGAGAATGCGTGAGCACTATCATTTTGCGCGCATGAAGGCGTATGTCAAGCGTCATATCCGAGCGTGTTTGCAATGTGTTGCGAGTAAAACGAAGCCAGGACGGCAGGCGGGGGAATTTCACGCGATACCCCCGGGACATCGACCCTTCGCTACGGTCCATATGGACCATATGGGACCGTTTGTCACTAGCGCGCGTGGTAATAAGTATGTCTTCGTAATAGTCGACAATTTAACGAAATTCGCGATCGCACGAGCGGTGAAAGACACCAAGGCTGTCAACGTAATTCGAATACTCGAGTCATTCGTGCGAGAATACGGTGCGCCCTAGCGTATAATTTCAGATCGAGGTACGTGTTTCACGTCCAAAGTTTTCGAGCAATTTTGTGCGAAGCACGGTATTAAACACACCGTTAATTCTCCGAGGCATCCGCAGGCGAATGGTCAGGTAGAGCGGTGGAACGCGACTCTTCTACCCGCTATACAGAGTAGTATAGAAAATGATGATGGTCGTGAGTGGGATCGGAAAATCGACGAAATTCAATTTAGCTTAAATGAGATGAGAAATGCGAGCACGCAAAAGAGTCCATTCGAATTGATTTACGGTTATGTTCCTAGTCGTTACGAGGGCGGGGCGCGTCAAGTCACAATCGACAACGAGAGTACATACGTTAGACCCGAGGAGTTGCAGGAATTAGCGCGACAAAGAATTGTAGCCGATCAACAAAAGACTAAGAAGCGTTACGACGCCAACCGAGTCAGAAATGTTGATTTCGAAGTAGGTAGTCTCGTTTACATGCGAACCGTGCCGATCGCTACGGGCGAATCAACAAAATTACAAGCGAAATATCGAGGGCCACTAGTCATTACGCGACGAATCGCAGGCGATACGTATCATGTAAGTGATCTCAACGATGGTGAAAAAGGGCGACGCTATGCGTCGACAGCTCACGCTAGTCAGTTAAAATTATGGGTGCCTACGAAAAACGATTCCGACGACGATAGTGATTCGGCGAATGACGATCTCGAGTCAATAAAAAGTGTGAATTCAAATAATCTAGATGAGCGAGAGAGGGTCGAAGTAAGACGAAACGAAACATCGTCAACGGTAAGCCCTCAAACCACGAGTGATAATCTCATGCAATCGACGCAAAAGAAAAGTCGAAAGCATCGTGAGTCTAAATGTATGAGCGACTCCGAGGAAAAGTCTGCCGAGAACGATCAGCTGTCGAACACTGCGTGTAGGCCGCGGCGTTCCAGACGTGCTCCCGTGAGGTTTGGAGATTACGATTGTACCGAGTAAAGCGTGAGAGCACACGACGATGTGCGGTTTAGATTGTAAGTCGCATAAGCAAAGCGTGAGATGGTAAAGTATTGTTACGTGATAAACAAAAAAAAAAAAAAAAATGCTGTGATTAATTACAAATAAAGAAAAGAAACGCTCGAGGGCGAGCGAAGATAGGATGGCCGAGTGATAAAGCCACAAATTTAGGCGTATTAGCATAAGAATGTTCGCGGTGTGAGGACGAGGCGAGAGTTGGCGTTGGTAACGGTGGTAGCCATGCGGGCGACCGTTACTGCGAGAAGCGAGGCAAGTGTCGAGGGTCGAGAGAGTTGCGAGCGAAGCGTCGAGACGAGACGACGTAGAAAGAGAGAGAGAGGATCGAGCGTGGACGCCATTACGAAGAGCGTGCCACGTGCGAGTCGTGTGCATGGGAGACGGGTGGAGAACCCGTGCTCTCATGGCGTTAATTGCGTAGGACTACAAGTCCGAAATTCAGTCGCCCTCAGCTCTATATGTTTATCGTCTAAGTATAGTCTTAGGTATCTCATTCTCATTGTTACAATAAATATCATTCAATATATATATGGAGTTGCCATTCTGGTCGAGAGTTAAAATTTATCTTTAACAATACTATGCGTATTCCTATAAGACGAATTGTAATATAAATCTTCACTTCAGTCCGCATAGCTTCGCTTTTCTTTGCTTGCGCGTAGCATGTATTGGCCCAGCGGCAATGACCAGCATTGAATACGGTGAGTTAACGCGTCGAATATTCATTTTTATGATCAGCTGACAAAGTTTCAATAACATATCCAAGTTGACTGGATTATAGTACAGAGCGGTATAGAGAAGAACTGGTAAATTGGTTAAAAATTTTACTTTTTGTCATGAAGCGAGCGACAAAAGGTCTATGAGATGGAACTACGAATAAGAGGCTTGATTCTTAGTGCTAATGAAAAACATCTGCAAGCTTAAGCAGAATCCATGAGCCGGAGGCCTAATACTATCCTTGTAAGTAGTTGTTCATTTACAATATTAGTTAAACATTGTCCATTTCCCGTGGCAGTCTTAATTCCGCTAGTTCAGCTTCTGCCGTAGCCTTTCTTAATTCAAGATCATAAATTTTAACCAGGTGCGTTTCTCGCATCCGGTTCATAACATTAAGGTGACATTCCTTTACTTTACCTACTTTAAATTCATGCTGCTTTTTTATTTCAAAAACCTCTTCGTCTTGGTTTCGAAGACCCGCGACCCTCTGCAGTCTTGAGGTGTCTCGTTTGATCCTTCCTCCAGACGATTCCGTGCAGATTCGGTGTCGTTTTTTACGAACTTGTGTCAAAGTTCCTATACTCATTGAAACGGAAAATGTATTTTTTATAATACAAGATAATCATCGCATATAGGGGTTGCTTGTAATCAGTGGATCTCTTTAAATATGTCGCATTCCACGTCAACTCAGCCACCCCGTTTTTTTTTATTATCTCGAAAAAATTATTCAGTATGGGCAATTCAAAGGACAATATATCCATGACATTTTACCAAAATTTCATCCCCCCACTATTGTTGGTTCTCGAGATAATGATTAATGAAGTCTCAATTTTGTAAAAATCATAACTTCGTAACTACTGATCGGATTTAAACGATTAAAAAATGAATCTTTTTTATTTTTTTTTGCCCTTTTCGAAAAAAAATATGTCATCATCGGATAAAAGCTAATTAGACAGTTTTCGGGGTAAATTAACAAAAAACAATTTTTTCCTCGTCACTGATGCCTTGTTCCATTTTGAAAAAATCCTGCGGAGTTGTGTATTGCCTCCCTCTATCAGAAAAAAAAATACTGAGTAGAATTCCGATTGGCCCTTTTGTGGAAAAAAAAAAAAAATTGAAAAATTTCCCCGAAAACTGTCTAATGAACTTTTCTCCAATGACGGCATATTTTTTTTTTCAAAAAGGGCGAAAAAAATAAAAAAAGATTCTTTTTTTAGTCGTTAAAATCCGATCAGCCGTTACGAAGTTATGATTTTCACAAAATTGAGAATTTATTAATCATTATCTCGAGAACCAACAATAGTGGGGGGACGAAATTTTGGTAAAATTTCATGGATATATTGTACTTTGAAATGCCCATAATGAATAATTTTTTCGAGACCAAAAAAAAACGGGGTGGCTGAGTTGACGTGGCTGCGTTGACGCGTCGTATTCCACGTTAACTCATCAGCCACCCCGTTTTTTTTGTCTCGAAAAAATTATTCAGTATAGGCATTTCAAAGTACAATATATCCATGACATTTTACCAAAATTTCATCCCCCCACTATTGTTGGTTCTCGATATAATGATTAATAAATTCTCAATTTTGTAAAAATCATAACTTCGTAACGGCTGATCGGATTTTCACGATTAAAAAACGAATCTTTTTTATTTTTTTTGCCCTTTTTGAAAAAAAATATGCCGTCATTGGAGAAAAGTTCATTAGACAGTTGTCGGGAAAATTTTTCGATTTTTTTTTTTTCACGAAAGGGCCAATCGGAATTCTACTCAGTATTTTTTTTTCTGAAAGAGGGAGGCAATACACAACTCCGCAGGATTTTTTCAAAATGGAAGAAGGCATCAGTGAAGAGGGAAAAATTGTTTTTTGTTAATTTACTCCGAAAAATGTCTAATGAGCTTTTATCCGATGATGACATATTTTTTTCCGAAAAGAGCGAAAAAAATAAAAAAGATTCCTTTTTTAATCGTTTAAATCCGATCAGTAGTTACGAAGTTATGATTTTTACAAAATTGAGACTTCATTAATCATTATCTCGAGAACCAACAATAGTGGGGGGGATGAAATTTTGGTAAAATGTCATGGATATATTGTCCTTTGAAATGCCCATACTGAATAATTTTTTCGAGACAATAAAAAAACGGGGTGGCTGAGTTGACGTGGAATGTCCCATATACAAGATTTCTACCTGAGTCGATGGCTTGTGCGGAAGAGCTCCCTGGAAGTGATTGTTCGCATTCATTTCAATTTGCTTTGAGTATGTTAGGTTCTTCCAACACTTCCACATTCGAATACTCAAGTTCTCCTACGTCATCTTCCTGTTCCAGTACCTCAATCAGGTAATCTGGAATATAATAATTATAATTTGATGTAGCCACCATGTCAAAAAAAAACCATAGCCCACCATTAAATCTATTGCATTATGTACTTCGTGTAGAACAAAAAGAAAAATAGCAATGGAGTAGTTGCATCGAAATGATTTTCTCCTTTTCTTTATCATTCGGTCACAGCTAAATATTTTATTAAGTTATAAACATTGCATTTATTTCTTTAAGCAAAGAAATGATTATATCTTGAAGTGTAAAAATTGTAAGAAATTACGTGCTCTGCGGGCCGAGTGATGTTACAACACCCCTCGGTACTAGAATAAGGTTATGTCAGGTTTTTTCACGTAGGGTTATCTTCAGGATATAGTTATCCGTCGGATAACCCATGTTAAAAAGATAGGATATCCGTCGGTGAAAAAAATTCGCGAAAGTAAATTATTAGTGCACGAGTGTGTGTAATACACATTTTACAGCGTATGCTGTAACGTAAAAAAAATGAATCAAGGATCCATGAAAGCGACATCTGAAAATTTGCCAAGAGTAGATTTATAGCGAATTCGACTCGTTACACTGAGTGTATTTTCATCTGTTTCCAAAGCGTATGGTAGAAAAGGATTCATCTCTTTCCAAAGCGTATGGTAGAAAAGGATAAAACTGCACTCAGTGCGCACCAGTGCAACGAGTTGAATTCGCTATTAATTTTATCGCTTGTGACGTCACTGTAACGCGATATACATTTGCAATGCAACTCATCAATTTTCAAGCTGCTATAACTAATTAAGGCTGCATTCGTCTTGGGCGCTTACACGCTTTGAGCGCTTACGTTTATATGTGCCAACTATTAGTTGAAAGCTTATAAAGCGCCCAAGACGAATGCAGCCTAAATAATGATGAGTCACTGAAAAAACCTATGCAAATTATATTTTTAAATAATTTAAAAGTTGAAAATAATGCAAGTTCTTTTTACCGTTTCGATGTTCCGCTGAGATGTTTGAAGAAAAGATCGTCGGTGCTGTTTCCATTAAATGCGGTGCAATCGTTGATACATCCGGATTGATCTCTGCAGAGGGTCCTGGGGAACCACCACCGGTAGCCATCAAAGCCTGCCTCTCTTGAGTCAAAGCATTTCTTTGTGTCTGCTTTAAATTAGTCCATAATTTTTTTTAATTGTGCCACTGTTCTCTAGAAAAAGAATAACAAAGAACCGTGTAGAAAATTTTTGAATCGCTATTTGTTGACATATAAAATTGCCTGGATAAAATTGTTACGAATGAATATTCGCAAGTGTTCGACCAAGAGAAAGTTATTGTACTTACTTCATCGATTATTTGAAACGAATTATTATATTCTTGACCGATTTTGGTCCACGTCGCTGCCTTTTCCCGCAATGTTGAAGAATCGCTTTTTTTTGCTTCAATAATATCTTTATATTGTTTCAATACATCGAGAAATATTTTTTTTTTCAATCGATGTATAATGCTTTGTTTTTGAAGCCATTGTACAAAACGATTTACTATGCTTTCTCATCAAAAACTCTTTACAACTGAAAGTAAGCAAAGCTAGTCAGTGCGACATACAGCTGTTTAAAAAATAGGTAGCTCGAGTGCGATCCAAAACCCATCTGCAAATGCTTCGCGCGTCCAGAGCTGCGATTGGTCGATACATCGGCAAGTTTCCGAAAACAGCCGAACGGGAAATAACTACGGTCTTGAGCAAATGCTTCATCAAGACGGTCTCGAAGGATATAAGACGGTCTTGAACAGCGCTACCTCCACGAAGAACGTCTTATTTGCGGACTATGAAATGAATGTTATCTTGAGACCATCTTGACGAATAAGACCGTTTCCATGAAGACGGTCTCAAGACATAGCTTGAGACCTGACTATGAATATGGGCCTAAAGGACGTACCGAAATTTGAGAAAATGAATGGTTTGTCAATTAACGTATATGGCATAGAAGATCATCGTCGTGGAAAGCTTGAAATAGTGCCAGTATATTTGAGCGCTCAAAGGTTCGATAGTCCTACTTTACACCTACTCATGCAGGAAGCTGCGAGCGAAGAAGAAGAAGAAGAAGAAGAAGAAAAAGGAGACAGCAATCCGGTGCATCACTTTTCATGGATCAAAAATATTTCTCGGCTGGTCAGCTCGCAAATTTCAAAAAATGCACATCATACTTGGCTCTGCGACAGGTGTTTGTGTCATTTCAAAACAGAAAATTCGCTAATAAAACACACAGATGACTGTGTAAAAATCAATAAATGTCAAACGGTCTTTCCGGAGGGGGAGGAGAGAATATTAAAATTCAAAAATTTTCAAATTCAAAGAAGATGTTCCATTCGTCGTGTATGCCAATCTCGAGTGCTTATTAGAGCCAATAACATCGGTACAGAAGAACACAATAGGATATCAAAACCATGTGCCCCACAGTATCGGTTATTATCTGCGCTGTAGTTATGACGATGCACTTTCCGAGTACAAATCATACCGTGGCAAAGACTGTATCCAGTGGCTTATGGTGGAGTTGAAAACCCTATCAAAAACGCTGCATTCGCGTCTAACACATATCACACCGATGGAGATCCTGAACGCGGCACAAAATCATCAATTCACGACGTCTACAACCTGCCACATTTGCGAGAAAGAATTTCTTCCAAGTGATCTAAAGGTTCGAGACCACTGTCATTTTACGGGTCATTATCGCGCTGCTGCACACCAAGATTACAATTCAAATTTTAAGAATTCTTATGTAGTTCCCGTTGTATTCCACAAATTATCCGGATATGATTGTCATTTTTTAATAAGGTCATTAGCGACTGTATTCGAGGGCTCTTTATATCTTTTACCTATAAACAAGGGAAAATATATTTCATTCTCGAAAAGTGTCAAGGGGACAGTTGTAAATTACAGATTTATCGACTCATTCCGATTTATGCCGAGTAGCATCGACAAATTAGCCTCATATTCAGACAGTAATAACAAAATAATTACACGCGCAAATTGTAATAGCGAGGCTGAATGCAAGCTATTGCAACAGACGTTCTCCTTTTGGCTGACAGATTTGAGAATTTTCGACGAAATTGCTTCAATACGTATATTTTAAATCTGCTCCATTACTACACAGTCCCTAGTCTTTCATTCGATGCAATGCTCAAGTGCACGCAAATTGAACTCGAACTCCTTACTGACGTGGATATGTTACTTTTTATTGAAAAAGGCATCCGAGTCGGAGTCGCGCAATGTACCAACAGGTATGCGAAAGCAAACAATCGATTCATGGAAACGAATTTCGATCCAAACACCGCCGAGTCATATCTGATGTACTATGATGTCAATAACTTATACGGTGCAGCTATGAGTGAATCATTACCACGCAGCTCATTCGAATGGGCGGAAAATTTTATTGAAAATATTGAAAAAATTCCCGAAGACTCGCCGATCGGGTATATACTCGAGGTCGACTTGCAGTATCGCAATGAACTCCACAAATCTCACAAAGACTTGCCGCGCTATGTCCAGAACACTATCGAGCCCCGCAATCGAAAAATTCAAAATTGATGACGACATTGTTACCGAAGGAAAAATACATTATTCACTATCGTAATTTACAGGAGTCTTGGAGATTGGGTCTAAAATTAGCAAAGATTCATCGGGTGCTAAAGTTCAAACTCTATAGTGTATTTGATTGTGAAAAAAATCAGCAGCTCTTGATTCAAACTGTTTCCAATTGAAAACCTTTTTTTTCTAAATAAAAACGCAAGAACGAAAAAAATGACGAATTTAGGAAGAAAACGCGTTTGCGCGACCTCGAAATCTTATTTATTTTCGCCCAGTCAGTGGGAAATATCTTTTTTCATCATCCTGAAGCTTTTCAGAAGGTTTCCCGAAAAAAATTCGGAGGTCGGGTTATTTTGAACCATCCTACTGTATATCGAGAAAATGCTACCATTATTATCAGCATCCGAGTTTGATGATTGTACAATTGTATGATTGTGAGTTGTTGATCTTTTCTCAGTCGTGAATCGTGAAAAAAACTGCTTCGGTAAAATAAAGAATTGTCATGGCTGTTAATATTTAATGATAACTCATTCTTTCGTATAGCTAAAATATGTGTTACTGAATTTATACAGGAAATGCTTCGCAATTCATCGTGGTACGCGCAACATTCATGGATAATTAAATTGATGGTTTTTTAGAGCAAAAAGGTATGTACGCCGATAGTTTATGTGGAGTGCAAAATATCATTTCTATTTTTCCCGGTATTAAAAGATCGCGTCCCAAAACTAATCATTTCTTGAACTGAGGATTGAAAGATGATGCAGCATGAAAAAAATTAGTTATTTTCAAATAGATCCAAACATACTACATGCAGTATATTATTGAACTCTGAAGTTTATATCTACAATGTTAAAACGTGAGAAGATCAAGGAAATATAATTATTCGTAATTAAATTGTCGTGTTCCGAAAAAATTTAGTTTTATATCAGATCTTTTCCGTAGTATTTAATGAAGAACTTAAAAAAAAAATCATTCGAGGTTCGTTTCTTTTCACAAAAATCGGAATTTCGCAATGTGAGAGCATTGTAAACCAGAAAAGTTCAATGGAAAATACATCATTTTCCACTACTTTTTTTTCCAGCTAAAAAAATCATAGAAAATAAAAACATTAATTTCAAAAATAATTTATTCATACTGTTACGTCCTGACCCTCGATTTTTCTCATGTCGGCCAAGAAAAGCGCGGCTTTCCCTTTAACACGTTATTCGAGATAAAATCGGCATCCGCCAGCATGGAAAAAAAGACATTTCAAAAAATAATAACTGAAATTTAAAAAATACAACGATGAAGAGAAAAAATGCAGTTTAACACAGTAAATTAATCTCTTTACAGTGTTTTGATCAAAAAGTAATGTACGGAATATACTTCTGCACTATCTGTATAACCATATTTGTTGGTTCAAACTGTAAAAACAACTATTTCCACTTCAAAAAAGTGACACTGTAAAAATTGAAAATGCTCGCAATGAATTTTGCTATATAGATAAAATGAAAAACCAATAGATTTGTTCAAGAAAAATTTTAAAACTGACGCATTAAAATGAACTGTATAGAGAGAGTATTTTTACGAATGTAAGACATAACAAAAATACTAAATTCTCTATGAAAAACACAAATTGAAATTTAAAAAATTGTAGCACGCTTTCGTCGAATTCAACTGTGAAAATGATGGAAAAATTACAGTTTTAAAATGTGTATGGAAAATACGACGCAAACAAGCAATTCATAAGGATCAATATGCGTTCATAAAATCAATGGCGTAGTGGTATAGAGTGTCGGTCGTTAGGTAGGTTTCAGGTAAAATCTCAGGTAGGCTCAAAATGAATTTCGATGGAAAAACGTCCGGACCACCAAGCCGGAAACACTCGTAAAAAAAATCTCCAAATCTTTAATTTTTTTTTTTTAATGATTATTTAAGGATCGAAAGTGTTGAATTCGTTTACTGCGGAGGATCGCGGGTTCAAATCCCGGTCAATGACGATTTTTTTTTTTTGCAAAATTCACAGTTTTTTCAAAGATAATGGAAAAGCAGTTTTAAATTCGTTCATCGATTTAATTGCTAATTTATAGATAATAAACTACATTTATTATGCTAATTCGAACCGCGCTTTTCAAAATCTAAACTTTTATTTTTTACAGTTCACATTGCAAGTTCTCAAACATTAAACCCAAAAAGATGCGCTATTTTATATTATCATTTATTTCACAATTTGTACAATTTGTCACAGTGGTAAACTCTATTTACACTTTTAAACTGTAAAAATTCATTCTATCACTTTCAAATTCTATTTCAAATTCTAAAGAATTTCCGAAGTTTTCCTCCCGAGAGGCATTCTCTATTAACAAAACTGTAAAACATGATGGAAACATGACTAGAATTCACAGAAATGTTTTTTCCGTGAGGTTATTATCCTGTTTTGAGCCTAACCTTGCGGAAAATTGCTCAGGATGGGCGGAGAGTGCATAATTTGGTAACAATGGCAAATTGAAATAAAATCTCGTGAGCAAAACTCTTTAATTTTCGCGAGACACATTGAACAAGGCTAATAAAATGTAATTCGATAAAATCGGACAAATAAACTCGTAATATAAAGGGAGGAAAATGGTTGATCATATTAAATGAACTCTGATAAAACGGGAACTAGACTTTTACTGACGCGGGAGAAAATAAACTACAGGGCAATCCTCAAGATAAGCCTCCTGGGGTTTATCCGCGCAAACTGCAAGGACAAACGAAATTATCGCGAGTACTAAAATGACCGCTACTGCAACGAAAGCTATTTTTAGCTGAAAAAGGTCCATGGTCATTGGACAGGACAACTCACGCAAAGAAACAACACAGAATTTACTCGACCACGACTCGATTGAATTTAATCACTCAAAGAAATTCGAAATTGCTCGAAAATGAATTTAACTCCGAATAAGACATAGAAATTATATCGGAAATAGAGATTAAATTATGAACACAAAAAACACTATTGATTCATAATTTCCTGGAATGAAACGTGAATTCCTCAAATAAATTTAATTCGCACATATTTCGCTGAATTTACAAACATGAGCACTTCCTAGGAGAAAATAAATTCACACGAAAAATAATCCTACAATCGATTGAAATACGAACAGGTTTTTCGGAATGATTTACTTGGAACATTGAAATAATCTAATTGCACAAATAAAAATAAAAATAATTTTAAAGGACGTGAAATAAATCGGACAAAGAATTGAATTTAAACATGAGGAAGATAAAATTGGCAAAATAATTTTGATCAGACACTTTTCACAAAACTGAAGTTAAATTGACATAACCTTTTCGCAAAACTGAATTTAACACAAAAATCTAAACTTCCATAGAACTGAATTTAACACAAAAATCTGAATCTCCATAAACGGAATTTAACACAAAAATCGGAATCTAATACAAAAAAAAACGGATAACACGAAAATGGAAAACAACGACGAAAATATTTCATAGACCTTCAACGGTGAGGAACCCGGTAGTTTCGGTTACGGGCCTCGAGCCGTCATGGGGTGTCGACCGGGGTCGGAGGCACCGCGCAACACGAACGAAAATATACTGATACATGCGAGAAAACATTTCGAGCTACTTACTACTTAATGATTAAAATTGAACGAAAGTAATTTGACAGTGATGACGGACGCAGACAATGGTACTCGTGGGCTAAGAGCATCTACGGATGACAACGAGAGGCGAAGATGATGATAGACCAATGGATGCGAGTCGAAATATTCTGACGTAGATGGTGGTGATAATCAGCAACGAAGATGAACGGAAAACGTGGAAAACTAAACGAAAAATGCGCGCCGAATAACAAAAGAGTTACGACACAATAGATCTCCACTTTTTTGATAATTTTTTTATTCGAAAGAAACACAAAAGACAAATCAAATCTATGATCTTCACACTTTATGAATGGTATTCCGGAGAAAACAAAGAAAAAATGTTAAATGAAATGAAGCTAACAAAAGAAAAATAAAAATCTCGAACCGACGGACAGCGATTTTGCTTAAGGTAATTTCTCCGGACTTTCTGACATCTCTGACATACTGCGACTTAAAACTAAGATCGACTCTGGCCTCCGACTGCCAGCGATTTGTCTACTTAAAATTTTTCCGGTGGTCTGAACAGCGATTCGTTACTTAAAATTTTCTTCCGACTCTGACGTACCGCGGGCTCATTACCCGATCTTATATAGGGTCTTCTAGGATGGCTTAGTTTCGGCGGTTGGGAGGTACGCCCTTAGACGCCTTAGACGCTCCAGGCTCCCCCGCCGCCTAATCTATATAATCGGAAATTTATACTTATGATTAACACGAATTCATCCTTATGATATAATATTCACTCCTGCACTCCTTTATAATAATTATTCAATTATTACCTAATAATTAGAAAACGAATTTCTCGTACATACGCCGTCTTTGGATAAAGACGCTCACTCTGTCTCTCTCATACTTACATATTTCGTATTTACTTTCTCACTCACTCTATCCCTCGTTTCGGAGGTTCCACACAGCGGAGGAGTGAACCCCTTTTCTTCATTCTGGTCACTCTCTTTCTCTTATCCCTCCATACTTGCATTTGACTTCTCCTATGGTCCACGCGTTGACCGGTCATAGGCTCTCGATGTCACACACACACACACACACACACATACATACACGTACATTTCCATTCGTCTTTTCTCATTCGTACTCTCGTTCGGTGACAACTTCTCCTCTGTTTCTCTGTATCTTTCTCGCTCTGGATTTCGTTCGATCTTTTCTCTCATTCCATTCATTCCTATTTCTTTTTTGATTATTCACCATGCGGAGGTTCTGATGCACTTGTGTATGACATGCAATTTCTTTTAGATTATAATTAATTCATTCGAAACTTTCCAATAATTACACAAAATAAAATCATTTTGGCATTTCTCAATTACTCAAGATTCTCATACTTATTAACCAGTTATTCAGATTCTACATTTGTTACAACAATTGAAAATTCTATCTATACAGCGTGAACATTATAATGTGGACGGAATTTTTTTGAGGGTTTCTGGGAGGTGATATCGGGGTTTTTCGGGTGCGGTTTTTAAATGGTTTTCGAAGCCCGATTTAAAAAAAATACGGTGTGAATGTGATTATAGTTTTTACAGCAGAAAAAAGGTTATGACGAAAAATAATGTCAAGTTAATTTTTATTTTTGAAACATGAAGATTATTTAATTCTGAATACAAAGCGCTGGTGGAAATTTTTTTTTTACGCAGATAGCATGGAGAAAAAAAATGTTAAAAGTTGCATTTTAATGCGCTTTTATTCGAAAAGGTGGAATAGAACTGTGCCGCGTGAAGTTGCATCACATAAGCTCTGCCTTGGCTCACGGCTGTCGAAGCTTATGCCGCTTGGCCCGAAATGACAGTTGAACGAAATGACAGAGAGAAACGTATTTTCAGCTATCTCTCTCGCACCCATGCCAAGCCGTAGTGTTTGAAAAGTGATGTTAAAAAATATGAAAAAACGAAAAAAGCTGTGATATTATTTGAAAAAGTGAAAATTAGATGAAAAGTGACATAATAGTATTAAGAGAAAGCGTAAAGAGTGGAAAACGGTTTAATATTTTCTGATCAAATTTCGAAACATTTTCATTAACTTTTAGAATTTCGAAAAAATTGATAAAAATATCAACATTTGATAAAATTTTGATTTTTTTTTCAATGTCTAGCTCGCGCAAGTTAAAAGATATGCTAAATTTGTTCGAGAATATCATCTGGGGATAGTTTGTATTCTTGTTGGACAGAATGTCCGCAAGTTACCAGCTGCAAACGTTACTTTAATACAACTGTTTACCGCTTTTTCTAAAAACTTTTTCACTTGGTGCCAAATTTCAAATCGTTCAACATTTTCGCAGCTCAAGTTGGCTTTTACCTTTCAGTAGTGTTATTAGCACTTGTTTAGCTTGACTTTTTGTACACTTTGGCTCTGTACAAGCTGTGAACATGCCATTTCCTGAGAAATTCAAAAGGTTCAAGCCATTCAGCATTTACCTTTGGATTAAGAGATCATCACAGTGCGACCACCCGAAAAATAGCCGATTTTCGCTATTTTTTTTTGTAAGGTGAATAGCTAATCGGTCTAATTTTTTTTTTTTAATAAATTGAAGCACCGATAAAGAATACAAAATTTATTTTAAAAAATTTCTTTATTCATTGTTTAACATTTTATTATTTACGTAAAATTGCGTGGAAAAAAATGGTGTCCCATGTTGGCCAGGATTGCGACCGCCAATTTCATGTGAAACAAAAAATTCAAAATGATTTATTAATTTGTAAAAAATCCGCTATGTTTTTATGGAGGATTTTTTTTAATGAAATTTTAAAAAATGGCGGCGGTTTGAACAAAAAGTATCGAATTGAGCTTTTTTCGACAGTTTTTCGTAAAAAAAGGATGATTAAAAAAAAAAGCTTCCGTAGAAGCATAATGAATGGGGTGAAGAATGTTCTGTCAAAAATTCAAACGGATAGGTTGAAAACGCTTCCTTCGAGAGTGGCCACCGTTTTCAAAAACACCATTCCAAGAAAAACGCGTTCGATGTTAAACAGTGAATGAAGACATATTTAAAAATTCATTTTGTATTCTTTATCGGTGTTTCAATTTGTAAAAAAAAAAATTAGACCGATTAGCTCATCCTATCCACCTAAAAAATAAATTGGCTCTTCTTCGAGCGGTCACACTGTGATGATCCCTTAATTTTCCAATGAAGACAAACCTTAATCTATGAGAGAGCATAGTGGATGTGAATCCCGAAATGCAGATCGCCAAATCGCGAATCACGAGTACTTTTTCGTTATAAAATCTGAAATGCATGATAAAATCAGAACCTAGCTTGAAATTATGATATGCAGAGAAAGAATAGAAGAAAGAGCTTTCTCGGTATAGCTCGAGGTTTACATGCCTTGTTCGATGTTTTCGCAGTCAAAATAGATAATAGTAGTTATACATTATTATAGATTTTGATATGCCAAATCGATTGATGCATGTTAAAATTGGAAGTTAATTTTGCTTGGAATTATAACAAGCGGAGAAAAAAAGAAGGGCTCTCTTGGTGACTTTTTTTTCAATTTCTTCACGAAATTGTCTCCAAAACAGATAATTTTTACATTGACTTTTTGCCATTTTTACTTGACTCGTCAAGTCGTTGTCTGCTTGTGGTCGACTTGCTGTCGACATATTGTCGACTTGTTATCGACAAGTTGTCGATAATGTTTATGTTTATGTTTATGTTTATTATGTTATGTATATTATTATATTTATGTTTATGTCGACTTGTGGTCGACTAGTTGTCGACTTGTTGTCGCCTTGTTATCGACTTGTGGCCGACTTGGCGCCAACTTATTAATACTAACTGCGAGGAAAACGGTGAAAGGACAATCTGCATTTTCACTGCGCGAGATGATATCCGCGTTCCCGATCGAACTTTTCGACTCGTTTAAATATTTGGCTACATCAAATTGCAAATTTAAGACTGATTCCATCTCCAGCGTTTAAGAGTATGTGAAAGTACTTTTTTACCCTCTCTTATAGTAATGCAGAGTGCATGTTAAATTTCAAACAATTACCACTCCTAAACTATCAAACCGATTGGATTGAAATTTGCACAGGTAATTCTGGAGACCTTTGTTTATAGCGTCCTGACCCAAAAACATTAAAATTTAAATTAGAAATGAAAATTTTGAGTGGAAATTAACGAATTTGGAAGATATTCCAAGATATTGGGTCAGGGCCCACTAGATAGATAATGACCCGAAAAAACAAGCCTTCATTTATTATTGTACGTCGAAAATTAACTCAGTAGTATTTGTGTGAAAAATTCCATGTTAATAGAGATGTCCACAGGTAACTCGGAGAGTCGAGCGCTGCACTAGCGTGAGAATCGAGGTATCGGAGAGAGAACGCTCTCCGATCCCCAGCAACTGCCGGTGCGTGTGTACGTGTAATTGTGATCGATATGTATATCTGTATATACCCATGTAGAGAGAACGCGTCGGCCCTTGGCTCACATGAAAGAGAGGAAGGAGAGAGAGAGAGAGAGAGAGAGAGAGAGAGAGAGAGAGAGAGAGAGAGAGACATAGGGAGTGATCGATATGTATATCTGTATCTATACGCATGTACCCTAGCAAGTTCTGAGGTCAGCAAATTGTGGTCTTTCGACCATTTGGTGATCAGCTTTCATGGATCGTCGTTTTGTCGGAAAAACGACTATCCGACTGACCATCAAAACTGACCAATTGGACCCTAAAAAAAATTGGACCTACGGGCCGAAAAAAATGGACCATGGTCAGTTTTGTGGTCAGTTCCGGAAAGAGTGGTCAGTCCGTGGTCACGTGACAATTAAAAATTCCCATGGTCGGCTTGGTGGTCAGTTTCGGAGAACGGTGGTCAGCCCGTGGTCACGCGTTAATTTTATACGTTCCATGTTTTTCGTTGCAATCGGGGTAAATGAATGAATAATTTCCTGTAATTCGGGACAATGGATGTTTTAGGTATTGGGCACAGGACGTTTATTGTTTTAGCTGAAGGAGATGAAGGATTATGCAATGTACATTACCAATTTACAATTGTGTAACCACGATAATCACGACAGTTATTACATATATAACGAGGATTTTTACTGACATATTATATATTAAGTGGATGGAGAATAGGGCTTCGGATGTGCATCGTCCCCAATTGAACCGCGATTTGTGAGGATTTTGGATCTCAGAGTGGGATAGGTTTCGATGAATATTTACGTTTATTGTTTCGGGGGTAACAGAAGATTAAATCAATATAAGAATTACAAATTTTGTTATCATGACAATCATAATAGTTATTACAGAGGAACATCCTTAAAATTAAAAAGTTGCGTTGACGAAAATTTTCTTTATGAAATAATGGATTATACAACACATTGATATTCGTAATTGTAAAAAAAAAATTATTGACATGTAGCGCATCACCTGGAAAAGAAATAATGGCCGACACTACGAGTACCCAATTACGATATATTGTGCGCGAGTCTCGACCGCCGGAAGTTACGACAACGAGACTTAATGTAAAGGAGATTCATAGAATAATTTAAGAATTTCGCACTTGCATAATCAAACTATTATAGTTTTCAATTATTTTGCAAATAAAATTATTGTACACAAGGGAATGTATTTTTTCTTAGTGATTATGCTCACTCGAACTTTGAAATTTTCAATAATTGTCAATCCTTCAAATAATTATACTTTATTCAGCAAAAAAAAAATTATTGACTTGAAAGTTTCACCTGTCCGACGGTGAGTGAAATGAATCCAAAATACGTCGTCGTTGGCCATTATATCTCAATTTTACCACACACTGTTTATAGTTTTGAAGGTTTCCGTTATTTATAGATACCAAACATTTTTTTTCGATAAATATCTCCTTATCTACTTGTAAAATTGTTAATTTTAGTACGTATCGAAAATTCAGCTACCCCTCCAATTCTCATCCTATCTGCAGTTTTACGGCACCTTCATTTTCTACTCATTTATTCACAACGTGAAAATTCACGCATCTCAATTAACGTTATCGTTAACAGCTAGATATTTCGATTGGCTCCCTGACGATTGATCGATTGCACCGCACATTGGACAACAGTTTTAAAGATTTTTACTTCAGCGCAGTGAAATTACATAAGTACTTTATCGCATATTCGTTTTTGTTTGATATTTTTTCGGTATCTTTGATGTGATTTAATGTACAATAGAAAAGTTTTCTTTCCAAAATATTTCACATTTCATAATTATAAATCGTTAAATTTTTCACTGTCCATTTAATGCCAGTAATGAAATATTTATAATCGATACACTTCAGAACACAAAAATATTGCTGTCTAATAAAAACATCGCGCTCGCCGGCATTATCGATCTTACGCGCAATTCTAATAATTAATTTGTTTTTGCACGCGCTGATAATCAGTAATTTTTTTTTCTGCCATGACGAAGTTTATCTATGATGGAAATGCGATATTTAGTATGTGCGACGGCCCAAAGGGATGTTCGATTTCTGTCGGATAAGAATTTGACGAACAAAAACCATATACGTTCTCGTTGCCATTACGAAAATGAAAAAATGTCATGTTTTTAATTGCAATTTTTGGAAAGAAAAAAATTTGATAAAAAATACCGTTACTCGTTATCTTTGCGACGACACCCATTTGTAATATTTATTTCGTTGTTAATGCAATTGAACCCTCGAGCCACTCGTTCCTCCTCGACCGGAGCTACCCTCATCACAGATACTATATTTTCTTCATATAATCGTGTTCCTATAAGTATATTGACATTTAAATCTCGATTGTTGCTTAAAAAGTTTCCATGGTTACCGATTTATTTCACTTCTCGTTTCTACGTATCGTTTCCAACAGTTTGGCATTTTTAATGGCTGAAATCCCCGTCGAAAATTCTCTGGATGATTTCTTGCGTTATTCAGTAGTCTTTTCATCCTTTTTATACAAACGCTGGGTACTCGAGTATCCTCGACGTGTAGTCGTTGGGCCCAATGCCATTGCCGGTAATATATTCTGAAACGTATCTATAAGTTTTGGAAAAAAAACTAATTAGATATACTAGGAGCCGGGTCATGTATGTAACAAAAATTTTCGTAATGTTTCGCATTTAATAATTGTTATAAGTGACATTTGTTTCCAATTACAAATGCTATGATATCCTTTTTATTAATACATAAAAGAGCACAAAAACCCGATATCTCAAAAAAAAAAGTTGCACTCACCGGTTTTCTTAATATTACGCTCAATCTCGTAAACATTATTCGGTCTCCCAAACGTTCGACAGGGCGATAGCGTGGAGATCGTTCTGGGTGCTGACAATTACTGCCGGTTTTTCAACATCGTTGGTAACGACAAAGGCGATGTCCGATGAAAACTCAATCATTTAAATGTGCCGCGTACCAAACGGATTCCCGATACAAGATAATCGTTCTACGAACAAACCACATACAATATCACCATTGCGAAGAAACTCAACGATTTCCACGATATTACCGAATCCGAGATTTCGGCAAGAAACAAAATCATTAAAAAATTTCGTTTCCTTCCTTCCTTCTCGAAGACACCTGTAATCAATATCCTTGAGTAGTAAAACAAATTGTAATATAAATCTTTACTTTGGTTTATATCGCTTGACGTTTTTTCGCTTGTGGTCTAGCGGCAGTGACCAATATTGAATATTCAATGTTGATCGCTGCCGCTGGACCGATTTACACTACGCACAAGCGAAAAAACGGTAAGCGATTCAAACTGAAGCGAAGATTTATATTACAGTTCGTCTCATGGAAATACGCATTAGGGTGGTTAAAAAAAAATCGATATTTTCTTTTCCTCAGAGCTTCATCGAAAAACGTTAGAACATAAAAAACGGTAATTTTCCCCAAATTTAGGATTGAAAAAAAAATTAAGATAGTGCTCAAGCGACTTTCCGGTTTTTCTGCTATTTGTTGAAAATCGCGACGTGAAAATTTTTTTTTGCCCCATAGCATATAGTGTTTGTAAGTAGTGTAACAAGGAGAGTTCTAACTCAAGATCCCTACCCCGACATTTACCGACATTTTTTAGCTCAGACATGAACCACTTAGCCGTGGCACGAACCCGGGGGGGGGGGCTATCTTTAAGAGCTGGAATGCACGGAGCCGATCGGGGGGGGGGGGGTCTCTACCAGCCAGAGTGGGTCGAGGCATTGACACGGTGAGGGGGGGGTGGGGCTACTTTTGAGGGTGGTATTAGAATGCCACTATTTCTGACAGCTGCAGTGCAGCTTGTCTTTCATGCTGGCATTGGAATGTTGTTATCTCTAACAAGTAAATAGCGGGCCGGAGCGTTAGACCTTTCAACCACAAACGACGCTACCCTCCCGGGCCAGTGCGTCTGTTTGTCGCAACCTTATCGCTGGTCATAAATCGTATCTGGTCGTGTGCCAAGGGTTAGACCGCAGTCTGGAAAAGGCCAAACATGAGGTCATAAAATCTTAGAGGCGCCTATGATCCGGCTGGTCCTCGGCACCCGAAGAAAAATATCCCTAACAGGGTTTCTTCTGACCGAATTTATATAAGCGTTTCCCTATCGCACTGACTGGTGCGTGAGCAGATGTAGCGCAGGGTGCTGCGGCAGATCTTTTTTCAAACTGCGATGAAATTGGGACGAAGAGGATATTGAAAATATGGAAAAGCACGCTCGATTCGATACTCGAGCTCAAATTCATGTGATGCATGCATGGGATTATGCATACAGAGCCGCTCGCCGAGGCCGGTGGGAAGAAGTTGCACGTGATCGTGAGCGATTTAGATTAAGAATTGAAAAATGCGGCAAACTGATTGAATCTGTATTGACGGAGAAAAAAAATTTAACGGAAAACGGTATACTGATATGCGCCATCGACGTGTTTCGACCTGTTTCGAGCCCTCCCATTACCTTCGAGAGCGGATGATGCCATCTTGCATGTCTGAACACGCTTGAGCCTGCACAGTGTTTACATATTATGACGAACCGCCGGAAAATGAGGCTTTGATTTTCATGGAATGCCGCTATGACACGCTTAGTCGCGTTCTTGCTATCAACATGGACGGATATCTTGCGTAATCATTACAATGGCATTGGAATGTCGTCTAGCAGTTAGACTGTTGCGTCAAATCTTGTGGCCACGCAACGCTACCCCTGGAACTCTATGTTTATTCTACGACGACCCGAACGAAGATGTACTCGTGCAACTGATATACTTGCTGATGCTGATGGTCCGTAGAATGGTGGGGAGGAGTGGGAGTATATATTGCTGGCTCCAATCATTTAGCCCTCCATTAACATTTAGGCAGTCTTTCCTTCTTCTCGGGTTATTTTTTCTCCTAATATGGATACTCATAAGTGTAAGAAGCTCATTTCCATTATGGAAAACGCTTATTTAATTTCACAAAAAAGATCATCACCAGCTATGGCACTAAGGTGGATTAGGGAGGGGGAAAAAAACGTGAAACTATTGACGAAAATTTCTGGGCGCGAATGTCCCTCAGTGCATGAGAAAATGCGCATTCAAGCGACAATTGCGTCGGTATTATCGGTGATAGAAAAATTGAAGCAAAGAGGAGCTGGTTCTGAAGCAGCTGATAAAGTGCGATGGAAGGATATGGAGACGGCGCTTAAAAAAAGAATCCAAACGGGCGAAGTCATCAACCTTCAACACAAAGATCTCGATGCTTTTCTAGATGATTCTAAACCCTTGATCCTCGCCAAATTGGAAGCTGCATCCCAGCGTTATGGCAATTTAAAGGTTAACGTAATATTAGCGTGCAAGTTTCAACTTAAAAAAATAGGTGAAACTGCGTTGGAGGATAAATGTTTTAACACTCGGAATGAGGCAATTCTTCCCTCTACGATCATCGACATGTGGTTCCAGGAGCATGTAAAAGATCAGTTGTTGAAAAAAATTGAGGAATTTCATGGGAAAGAGTCTGGTTGGTCACTGCACGGAGTATCCAACCTAACTGTGAATTTTAATAAATATGTGCCACTCCGGGGAGGCACATACGTTAGTGTTCCGAAAGATATTCAGCGAAAGCGTGTTGTAGTCAATACAGAGAGCAATGACGAATTTTGCTTTTTATTGGCAGTCACTGCTGCACTTTCTCCGCCAGTTATATATTGCAATCGAGCAAGCTCTTACAGACATTTCAGTGAAGTTTTACAGTACAAAGGTTTGGATTTTCCAATGACTGTAAAAAAAGTGCCAACCTTTGAAAAAATGAATAACCTTTAAATTAACATTTACGGTGTTGATAATCAGAGGAAAAACAGTGTAATAGTGCCGATATATATCAGTAAACAAACATCTCCTAAATCAACAATTCACCTTCTCATGCTCGAGAGTGACAGGCATGATTGTGATGACGATGATCTTACGAGTCCTATCCATCACTTTGCATGGATAAAAAACATTTCGCGCTTAGTGAGCTCGCAGATTTCTAACCATAATGGTAAAACATGGTTGTGTGACAGGTGTCTCTGCCACTTTCAAAGCGAAATCATGCTGCAGAAGCATATCCTCGACTGCACGAACCAGTGCCGAGTATCTTTTCCCGAGGGTGATGCAAAATCCATGAGGTTTAGAAACCATAAGCATAAAGAGAATGTTCCGTTCGTGATATATGCTGATCTCGAATGTCTCCTGGAGCCGATTGCACCTACGGAGGAGGCGAATACTATGGGCTACCAAAAGCATGTACCACATTCCATCGCCTACTACTTCCACTGCTCATACGATGATACCATTTCAGAATTTAAATCCCATCGAGGTTTGGATTGTATTGGGTGGTTCATGGACGAATTTACGAATATCGCGAGCTTGGTGAATACCCGGTTGGCGAACATCGTACCAATGGAGCATCTCAGCGATTACCAGCGAAGTGCATTTAATTCTGTAACCATTTGTCATATTTGCGAGAAACCTTTCGAAAATAACGAGTTGAGAGTTCGAGATCATTGCCATTTTACGGGAAAGTATCGCGGCCCTGCACACACTGGATGTAATTTAAATTATAAAAATTCTCATGCGGTGCCGGTTATTTTTCATAATTTATCGGGATATGACGCTCATTTTCTGATTAAAGCATTAGCCGTAGCATTCGAAGGTGCGGTTTATCTTGTGACAGGAATCTCGCGATTCGCGTCACCTTCGGCCGATCTCACCATCCTCTACGCCGGGAGAGCCGTTGAGCGCCAGGTAATCTTTTGATTCGACGGCGGGAATTACCAAACCCGCTAAACGTAATTTTTCCTGAACGGAACAAAATAAACGGGAACGAAAAACTTGACCAAAAAAAAAGGGACGCCGGCGTGTCGGATGGCGAGAATGGTGACGGTATACCCGATTCGCTCAGGATGTAGGTTGTGGTGAGAGGGCGAGGACGGCTGGCCAACTCTCGAGTGCCTTCAAAAACGTATTCTGAAATAATCGAACTCAACACAGAAAAATACGGTATGGAGCCTTGGTTCAGGCAAATTTATTCAATTACTTTCGATAGCGTACAAGAAAAATCAGATCCTTTACCGAAAGCACACACAAAATAACTCATGACGAAATTAACGAGAACTGATGAACGAAGCGATAGCGAAGGAAAGGAAAAGACACGTGGTGACGAAAACAGGGACAGAATCGATAGCATAACGGGAGCTCTCAGAGCGGTGAACCACTATGGTCGAGGGACGCGCAGCAAATCTCTCCGAATAGATCACTCGATCGAAAAAGGTAACGTGGGAAGTGGGGCGACTACGCGCACGCGTAATTATATTCCAAGCCCTCTTTTCTCCTTACATCACACATACAATAAATTCTATCACAGACAGGAACCTGAGGGAAAATTCGAGCGATAGCATGAAACTCGAACGACGAAATATCGCTGACCAATCGATAACTGAAAAATGCCAAGGTGTTATGGCGTGGGGGTTACTCTTTACTTCGGGGATCGTCCTCTGAGGGGTATTCTTCGGATATGGGGGAGATCCAGAACTACCTCAAACTAAGCCTAACGATAGCGATGCGATCGGGCAATCCGTGGCGGCTGGGGGGATCGCAAGCCCCGCCAACAACGGCCTTCCATACGTAAACGGAACTCAAACGTAACCGTCCTTCTCCCCTCCATACCATACACATGAAGCGTCGAGGTTTCCACTCGATCCTCTATACTCCCCACGATTACTCTCCCAAGAAAGGCCGAATATACCGGGTGGCTCGTTATTATGGCCCGATCTCACGGTAACTCGGTGTCCTTTCTGTGATTGACCCCTTAAAACAGACATGAAAACTGAAGCGTACGATAACGCGAAAACTGAGGCAAACGATAACAAATCCATACTCTGAATATTAAAATTAACCGAATTATTCGCATATTTTCTCGTAACCGGAGGTCGGAACGACCTGTGACGCTAAAACACAAAATCTGCGTCACAATCTTCTACCAAATAATAAGGAGAAATATATTTCATTCACAAAAAAAGTCCAGGGCACGTTTGTAGACTTCAGGTTTTTAGATTCATACAGATTTATGGCGTGTAGCATTGAAAAATTAGCATCGTACTTGGAAAGCGATGAAAAACAAATAACTCGTAAGCATTGTAATAATGCAACGGAATTCAAGCTTCTGACTAGAAAGGGGGTTTACCCATATGATTATACCGATTGTTGGATAAAACTTGACGAGACTGAGCTACCATCCAAAGAGCAGTTTTATTCTAGGCTAAATAATGAGGAAATTTCCGAAGATCGAACGCTCACGCCATGAATGTCTGGAAAACTTTCAAAATATCAACGTTAGGAGAATATTCAGATTTATATCTCAAAATCGATGTTCTCCTTTTAGCTGACATTTTCGAAAATTTCCGACGCAGCTGTCTATCGACATATAATTTAGATCCGTTGCACTATTATACAGCTCCTGGACTCGCTTTCGATGCGATGCTTAAATTAACAGGTATTGAACTCGAACTCATCACTGACGTTGATATGCTATTGTTTATTGAAAAAGGTATTAGAGGAGGTCTTGCTCAATGCTCAAATCGCTATGCAAAAGCAAATAATCGATACATGGGAGAGGATTTTGACTCATCGAAGTTTGAATCATACTTAATGTATTTCGATCTAAACAATCTTTATGGCGCAGCTATGGTTCAGGCTTTGCCATATGCTGGATTTGAGTGGGTGGAAAACTTTGATAAATCGGATATTGACAATATCTCTGCCGATTCTCATACAGGATACATATTCGAGGTTGATTTAGAATACCCCAAGAAGCTGCACGAATCTCATAAAGACTTACCACTTTGTCCGCACCATTACAGGCCACCCACCTCCAAAAATATAAAATTAATGACAACGCTATTAGAAAAAGAAAAATATATAATTCATTATCGAAACTTGCAGCAGTGTCTCAACTTGGGCTTGAAATTAAAGAAAATTCATAGAGCTTTAAAATTCCAACAGAAACCATGGATGAAGCCATAAATTGATTTAAATACTGGATTGAGACAAAAAGCTACCAATGCATTTCATAAAAACTTGTATAAACTACTCAATAATGCAGTTTTCGGGAAAACAATAGAGAATGTGAGAAAGCATCGAGAAGTGAAGCTTGTTACTGAGTGGGGTGGCCGGTAGGGATCTCGAGCTCTAATCGCTAGGGCTACTTTCCACAGCTGCACTGTATTTGACGATGATATGGTCATCATCGAGCTCAACAGAGCAAAGATGAAATTTTATGAGCCATTGTATGCAGGGTTTGCAATCCTTGACTTAACAAAAATTTACATCTACGATTTCCATTGTGAGTATATGAAAAAACAGTTTGGGCAAAAAGCTCAATTGATGTACACCGACACTGATAGTCTTATATATAATATTACAGTGCCTAATATATATGATGGTATGAAGCTCGACATAAACAAAGTTGATACCTCCGATTATCCTGTTGACAATCCTTATGGGGTGCCTTTAGCGAATAAAAAGGTGTTAGGGTTAATGAAGGATGAGAATAATGGCCAGATCATGGAAGAATTCGTGGGCTTGCGCGCCAAACTATACGCTTACAAGGTTCGAGATGATGATGTGGAAAAAAAGCGTGCTAAAGGTGTTCGAGGGTCTACGTTAAAAAGAATCGGATTCAATGATTATAAAAATTGTCTTTTCCAGCATGAGAATCTTGTTAAAACATAAAATTTAATCCAGTCGAAGAAGCATATAGTGCAAACTGTTAGACAAAGAAAAGTCGCTTTGAGCTGGAATGACGACAAACGAGTTCTCTCCGCTGATACGACTGATACTCTACCTTGGGGTTATGAGTTCAATACAAAAGAATGTTTGTAGTTTAAAAAATAAATAAATAAAATTAAAAATGCGATAAGGCGGCGTGGTAAACTGTGAATGGTATAAAAACTGTGAATACATTGTATATGAACTAATAAAATTGATACGCTGGAGAAAATAATCGATTTAAAAAAAAGATGTATTGAAGCCGACTTTTTCCCAATTCCCGTCCAACATAATAATCCTGTGAGAGATGGGATAGAAGGTGGCGATTGTAAAGATCAATAATGTTCATTTGTTAAAATATTTTATTATACATCAGATTTCCTATTGTGGGCGTTGTCGAAACCCGACCATTTTACAAACATTTTATCCCCACACGTTTTCAATATTCGTTCAATCAGATAAATATCGGGATTTTCAACTCGAAGTAGCTCTTGCTCATAAAAACCACCGGCGATGGATTCATCTTGATAATCTTTGAGACTGAACGTCACAGGGTTCGTATTTTTCACTTGATGTATTGTAAATATTTCCGTTCTCCAGTTTGGAGTATAACCCTTGGCAAATATATTTTTGAATTTGCTTATCCTCACTTTGTCACCGCATCGAAATTTCGTCGACTTTTTTTTCAACGGTTCTCGAGTCATGAAAACGCGTTGTAATAGCTGCTTCTCATTCTCCAAGTTCACATCTTTCGGCTTCATTTTAATTGTGCGATGTACACTATCGTTATATTCGAAAATCAAATTTTTGAGAATATCGGTCCACTTGTAGCTTCCACGAAGACTAAATCTCATCCACATTTTATTTTTCAAGGTACGATTAAAACGCTCGCAAATTGATGCTTTCAAATTACTGTATGTCGAGTACATATGAATATTATACTTTTTCATGAGAGTTTGCAAGCTATTGACACGAAAAAATGTTTTCCCGCATGACTATGTCAATAGTTGGGATCGAGGGGCTATTCACTTGGATTTTGGGTGTACAGGTGGCTTCCAACTTCCAAAGACTTCCGAAAACTTCCGAAGATTTCCAAAGACTTCCGAAGAATTCCAAGGACTTCCACTGACTTCTGAAGACTTTTAAAGACTTTCGAAATGCCTTCGTGCCCACCTAAGGGGGGCATCATGATATTCTTTTAGCAACTTTTCTCGGCCTTCTTTGCTCGGGCAGGTGGCGCCTATGCTGAAGCCTTCTTCGTTCCTCTCGTGGCTGCTTAAGCATCGGTGCTTGTCTGGAAAATGCCAAAGCGTAATCTCACGGGGCGGGGGGGGGGGGGTTGTGCAGGGAGATTACGCTATGGCATTTTCCAGACAAGCGATGCTCAAGCAGCCACGAGAGGAACGAAAAAGGCTTCAGCATAGGCGCCACCTGCCCGAGCAAAGAAGGCCGAGAAAAGTTGCTAAAAGAATATCATGATGCCCCCCTTAGGTGGGCCCGAAGGCATTTCGGAAGTCTTTAAAAGTTTTCAGAAGTCAGTGGAAGTCCTTGGAACTCGTCGGAAGTCTTCGGAAGTCTTCTGGCGGCTCTGGGAGTCTCTGGAAGTCTTCGAAGAATTCTTCATAATACGCAATTGATAGTCCTTAGAAGTCGTTGGAAGTCTTTGAAAATCTTTGGAAGTTTTTGGAAGTCTCTGGAAGTCTTCGAAGAATTCCTCATAATACGCAATTGATAGTCTTTAGAAGTCTTTGAAATGCTTTGGAAGCTTTTGGAAGTCTTTGGAAGTCTTCGAAAGTTTTCAGAAGTCTGTGGATGTCCTTGGAAGTTTTTGGAATTCTTCGGAAGTCTTTGGAAATCTTCGGAAGTTTTCGGAAGTCTTTGGAAGTTGGAAGCCACCTGTACACCCAAAATCCAAGTGAATAGCCCCTCGATCCCAACTATTGACATAGTCATGCGGGAAAACATTTTTTCGTGTCAATAGCTTGCAAACTCTCATGAAAAAGTATAATATTCATATGTACTCGACATACAGTAATTTGAAAGCATCAATTTGCGAGCGTTTTAATCGTACCTTGAAAAATAAAATGTGGATGAGATTTAGTCTTCGTGGAAGCTACAAGTGGACCGATATTCTCAAAAATTTGATTTTCGAATATAACGATAGTGTACATCACACAATTAAAATGAAGCCGAAAGATGTGAACTTGGAGAATGAGAAGCAGCTATTACAACGCGTTTTCATGACTCGAGAACCGTTGAAAAAAAAGTCGACGAAATTTCGATGCGGTGACAAAGTGAGGATAAGCAAATTCAAAAATATATTTGCCAAGGGTTATACTCCAAACTGGAGAACGGAAATATTTACAATACATCAAGTGAAAAATACGAACCCTGTGACGTTCAGTCTCAAAGACTATCAACATGAACCCATCGCCGGTGGTTTTTATGAGCAAGAGCTACTTCGAGTTGAAAATCCCGATATTTATCTGATTGAACGAATATTGAAAACGTGTGGGGATAAAATGTTTGTAAAATGGTTGGGTTTTGACAACGCCCACAATAGTTGGATAAGGAAATCTGATGTATAATAAAATATTTTAACAAATGAACATTATTGATCTTTTTAATCGCCACCTTCTATCCCATCTCTCACAGGATTATTTTGTTGGACGGGAATTGGGAAAAAGTCGGCTTCAATACATCTTTTTTTTAAATCGATTATTTTCTCCAGCGTATCAATTTTATTAGTTCATATACAATGTATTCACAGTTTTTATACCATTCACAGTTTACCACGCCGCCTTATCGCATTTTTAATTTTATTTATTTATTTTTTAAACTACAAACATTCTTTTGTATTGAACTCATAACCCCAAGGTAGAGTATCAGTCGTATCAGCGGAGAGAACTCGTTTGTCGTCATTCCAGCTCAAAGCGACTTTTCTTTGTCTAACAGTTTGCACTATATGCTTCTTCGACTGGATTAAATTTTATGTTTTAACAAGATTCTCATGCTGGAAAAGACAATTTTTATAATCATTGAATCCGATTCTTTTTAACGTAGACCCTCGAACACCTTTAGCACGCTTTTTTTCCACATCATCATCTCGAACCTTGTAAGCGTATAGTTTGGCGCGCAAGCCCACGAATTCTTCCATGATCTGGCCATTATTCTCATCCTTCATTAACCCTAACACCTTTTTATTCGCTAAAGGCACCCCATAAGGATTGTCAACAGGATAATCGGAGGTATCAACTTTGTTTATGTCGAGCTTCATACCATCATATATATTAGGCACTGTAATATTATATATAAGACTATCAGTGTCGGTGTACATTAATTGAGCTTTTTGCCCAAACTGTTTTTTCATATACTCATAATGGAAATCGTAGATGTAAATTTTTGTTAAGTCAAGGATTGAAAACCCTGCATACAATGGCTCATAAAATTTCATCTTTGCTCTGTTGAGCTCGATGATGACCATATCATCGTCAAATACAGTGCAGCTGTGGAAAGTAGCCCTAGCGATTAGAGCTCGAGATCCCTACCGGCCACCCCACTCAGTAACAAGCTTCACTTCTCGATGCTTTCTCACATTCTCTATTGTTTTCCCGAAAACTGCATTATTGAGTAGTTTATACAAGTTTTTATGAAATGCATTGGTAGCTTTTTGTCTCAATCCAGTATTTAAATCAATTTATGGCTTCATCCATGGTTTCTGTTGGAATTTTAAAGCTCTATGAATTTTCTTTAATTTCAAGCCCAAGTTGAGACACTGCTGCAAGTTTCGATAATGAATTATATATTTTCCTTTTTCTAATAGCGTTGTCATTAATTTTATATTTTTGGAGGTGGGTGGCCTGTAATGGTGCGGACAAAGTGGTAAGTCTTTATGAGATTCGTGCAGCTTCTTGGGGTATTCTAAATCAACCTCGAATATGTATCCTGTATGAGAATCGGCAGAGATATTGTCAATATCCGATTTATCAAAGTTTTCCACCCACTCAAATCCAGCATATGGCAAAGCCTGAACCATAGCTGCGCCATAAAGATTGTTTAGATCGAAATACATTAAGTATGATTCAAACTTCGATGAGTCAAAATCCTCTCCCATGTATCGATTATTTGCTTTTGCATAGCGATTTGAGCATTGAGCAAGACCTCCTCTGATACCTTTTTCAATAAACAATAGCATATCAACGTCAGTGATGAGTTCGAGTTCAATACCTGTTAACTTAAGCATCGCATCGAAAGCGAGTCCAGGAGCTGTATAATAGTGCAACGGATCTAAATTATATGTCGATAGACAGCTGCGTCGGAAATTTTCGAAAATGTTAGCAAAAAGGAGAACATCGATTTTGAGATATAAATCTGAATATTCTCCTAACGTTTAGTGGAAGAGCCAGTGACACTAGACCAATAGTGATAAAACTTATCAGCTTGATACATATCACTCGTTTCCTCATTAATTATAGAACACGGAATGGCGCTGCTGCCTTGCATAGACCGAACGACGCGTGAAACAACAATTTTTTAAATAATTTTTTTTTCGTGTTATCAAGTATCATGAAACTTTTCGATTTCGTTTGTTTACTGATATAGGGGAGTGATAGGGCTATAAGAAAATTCGGTGCTGCCAGCTCCCTGCACAACCCTTATCTGTAGCAGCAGGAAGAGAAATACCCCTAAATTTCGATTATCGAGTATCATCGAACTTTTCAAAAAATCGAATGGCATCTTGAAGATGATGAAATTCTGAGCTAGAAAAACCACTGCTGCCTTTTGTCAACACTACCCTATATGGTGGCAGCAGCAGTTGAAAGTCGCGCTTCGCGCGACCAAATTTCGCCGTTTCATTCGGTTTTAACAGCATAGACCTGGTTCTTTTCGATTTTACCTAATGAAATACGCGGACCACTATAATTTACAATAATCTTTACGTGTCGTTGATTGTTTAAACAAATGAAACTGCATATTTCATGTGACTTTTTCCATTATTCCCTCGTTTTCCTTGTTTTTTTTTAATTTCCCATGTCTTTCGTTACAATTGAGAATAAATACGACGCACAGTGGTTCCAAACGGCCTTTTAGCCGGCCAAAACCTCAAAAACGGGAATAATAAATTTTACAATTACCACTTTTACGTTTTTGAGGTCGCTGATTACGAATTTGATATAAAAATTATGAAATTCAAAATGGCGGACCTAAAATGGTGGACATTTTTGAAAATTAATCACTTTATCGGACCAAGGATGTCCACTATTACGTTTTTGGGGTCGCTGATTACGAATTTGATATCAAAATTATGAAATTCGAAATGGCGGACCCAAAATGGTGGACATTTTTGAAAAATAATCACTTTATCAGACCAAGGATTTCCACTATTACGTTTTTGGGGTCGCTGATTACGAATTTGATATCAAAATTATGAAATTCAAAATGGCGGACCCAAAATGGCGGACGATTTTGAAAAATAATCACTTTATCAGACCAAGGATGTCTACTATTACGTTTTTGGAGTCGCTGATTACGAATTTGACATGAATGTAATGTTAAATTTCAAAATGAAGAACAATTTCATAGAGTATGGAAATGTTTATTTCATCTTATGTACATAATGACTTAAAATCGAGCTTAAAATACATTATATTAATTAAAAATCGTAATCTGTGTCGGATAGGACGACCGTCGTACATGTATCTGTGTCTGGTAACGCGCAATTTGTGACATTACCTTCTGGTGTTGCTAGTAGAAGTTCCAGTACATCAGAAGGTAATGGTTCACTATTTCTCATTTTCAATTTTTGAAAACTCGTAATAAGTGGGTCCGAGGACGCAAGCAGCCGACGGAAAACATCGGACATTGTCTTCTCTCGCGAACATTTTCTAGAAAAATTTTCGCGGTACCGCCGAATGTCCTTATTCCTAGCTTCTTGAGCGTCCTCGGAAAGCTGTCCGATTGGCAAGACACCCACTTCTATAATCGCGTGGCCATGAATTAAAACCATATGTACCGATGTTGGCATCGGGTACCAGGAATAGAGAGCAACATATCGTTTTGCGACATCAAAGCAATAAAGCCTAAACTTGTCGATATGTACAGCGAAACCACTAGCCATTGTCTGCAAAATCACTTTGCAACTTGCTATGAATTTTTCGTCCAAATTCAAAATTCCGGCTGTCAAAGCAACGTTCTCAAAAAAACGTCGGGCTGTGTTGCCGTCGTTGGTACTGCCGAATCCTTGCTTAGGCATATCAATATTTAAACCTAAAGCAGCTTTAAATTTATGTTGGATTTCTTCCTTGCGATCGCTAACTGCCTTCTTTTCATCGACTGATCGCGCCTGCCATTTACTCGTCCCCTCATTTAATTTATATGCAATATGAAGCATCCATTCCATGAACCTTATCCACGCGTGCAAGGAAGAAATTCTAAAATTGAGTTTAGAGCGGTCACAGGATGTTCGCTGAACCAATTCTAAATTGTTGAAATCTTTCGACGTCAAATTACAAATACAACACCTTTGCGCAGACTTAGTGCCAGTAATAGCGTTTCTCACCTTTCCATCTATCATTGTAAACGATAATTCATAAGTGACTTCAACGTTACTACCCTCCGATACTGTATTGAATGTGACGAGAGATGCTATCTGCTGATCAACGTAATTTTTTTCATCAACAGTTGACTGCACGGTTTCTTTCAAAAATTGCAATCTCAAAGGTCTGCAGTAACGGGGTGAAGAAGGCCTTGGGTTCTTCCAAACGACAAGGTGCTGCTCAGATTTGTCGTCTGAAGCTACCATTTGCAACGGAACCACGGACGTAAAAAATACATGAGCGTCTGAGCTGTCGCTTTCGTCAAATTTTTGCTTATACTGCTGCGCCGACGAACCATCGCATCCCCACTTTAAAATTAATTTCATATTATTCGTGAACGAACTATCGAGTGTTTTTATGACATCAGATTGTACTTGAACCAATCGAGCTGTGGTATGATCTAGTAGAGCCTGCAATGATACTTCAGCGCTTGTTTCCGTTATACTTATTGAACACTCTGGTGGGCAACAGCGAGATTTAGCAGCTAATATTTTCTTATAACTGGGATAAACCGAGACGTCACTGTTTTCGTTCGTTAATTCCCGAACCATATTGTACGTGTCTTTCGACATTTTACCGCTTATTATCAAGTTCAAAGCAATATCTGCGCTAATTTCTTGACGTACTGGTCTACAACTTTGTGCAAATGCTTGCTGATACCGAGAGGCTCGCGTAGGAGAAGTGGTTGTAATATCCTTGAGCACCTTTGCTGCAGTGCGGGACCCAGAAGCACGAAGATTCATTTCCGTTGCGAATGCCAATGTGGTTGGACTTGTTGATTTCCGAAGATCGTTGACTTTTCGGCGCTTAGTCCGTACGCTGGATGATGAAAAGTCTGATGAAGGTCTACCACCAGCCTTGAGACTTTTAGTACATCCGGATGTGTCAGAACTAGAACTTGGTGCATCCATGTCTTCGAAATCAGCATTCTACAAGAGATCGCAATAACGTTAGCTCGGAAGTGAAAAAAAACGTTTAAATGAAAAATTTCATGATATAAAAAATACGAAAATAGACAAACCGTAATAGTTACGTCCGTGTCAAGCCATGCTCCATGAACGGCGTTAAAGCGCTCTAGAATTCTGTGGCTATCTTGCCATCTTTTCTTGATTGCAAATATGAGATTCCTCAAAAATTTTTTGCCATGGATTGAAATTTCGAAAATACATCCTTCTGAGTCGCGGAAATGATTTTCGAGAACTTCGATTTGTTTCTCAAATTTTGAGGTCCAGTCATTTTGTAGCGCCAAGAATATTTTTCGGCGCGTACAAACGATTTCTTTGCACGTATTTCCTGTTAAAATTAAAAAAGTTGTATGTATTGTGCGTGACTTTCATTTTATAAATATAATGCACTTTACTGTTCTATTGTTCTTGAAAAATGAAAAAAAAAATTATAATTCTACGGTAATGAACAATCAATTGAAAAAAAAATTAGAGAACAATACTATCCACAGAGATAGAAAATATCTACGAAAGACCCTCTATACCTGTGCCCTTTTGAGCCACAGGTATAGAAAGTTGACCGGAGTATCGCCATGAGTCACGGTATAGTGCGTAACGCGCGCGACAGTGTGCACGGTAACACGAAAATTGATTTTATTGAAAAAAGGCAACTTTCTAGCAGCTAATTTTTTGAGATTTCATTAACAGATAGTTCAACTAACATGTCCCTGGCGATGTCAAGACTAAAATGTATCAAAATTCTTTTGTATCTCTGTAAATGTACTGGCAAAAAAACGAAAACAAATGAAAATTACGACTACCGTTAGCATACGTTTCATGAATAACAACAAACGCTATCGAACATTGTAGTACATAAAATGTTTCTACATACCTTTAGGAACATTTTCCATTTTCAAACTTTAAAATCGGACCAGTCGTTGCGAAATTATTGAATATTTACCAGGCCACTGTAGAACTCCGCGCGACGCGTCGCACGCCTGCTCCGAACAAAGGCAACTTTCGACTGTCGCAGGGGAGCAGGTATACAATATTTCGACCCTACCCTATGCGATCCGAATGCCCCAACCACTTCTCTACTAGAATCCATTACAAAAACATCGATCTTTTAACCTTCATTTTTGAGGTTTTGGCCGGCTAAAAGGCCGTTTGGAACCACTGTGCGACGAGATAAAACCGAGAAGATGGTAGAATAAATAAGACGAGTTTATACCCAGAAACTACCTAGACACGCGCAGGTATAAACTTGGCCCTATAGTCCAGGATAGTTAGACCTTAAAATGACAAAATGGATGGACAAGCCAAATTTTTTAGGACAAGTAGAGGGTCAGTAGAGATGCCTAAATCCGCCGGAATCCAACAAAGTTTCCTTGTGCGTTTTCCGCCATCTTGAAAAACAGGTAATCGCCGATATCCCGGCTCCTACTGGTTGAATTTCCGTTTTCTTTTAGTTTTGTAGGGAAAAATATTGTCTACATCTTTTGTTGGAAGAATTTTTTGATATCTTTGAAGGAAAAAAAGTGACGACGAAAAAAATGCCACTAATTCATGCTTACGAATGTTTATTGTCGATTATATTGCTCCTTTTTGATTTTATCAAAAATTTGCTTATATAAAACTTGTAGAGGACTCAATTGTCAACAATTTTTGTATAAATGATTTTGCGATAACTCAAATATTACCTGAGATAGAAAGCGTCAAACTTTTCTTTGTTCATTATAACTGTAAAGAATCCTAGGACCGTTAAGATTTCTGCATCTGCACTTTTAAACGTTTGGCCAGCCAGAACTACGAAAATACAATTCGGGGACTAAAATGTCCAACAAGGTTTTTCTGTATCTTTTTATTCTCTAAACGCGGATTTTGTTAAAAAATTTTTTTCCGAATTTGAATTTTTTTTTTGTCAATACTTTGGCTCGCTGTAAGTTCTAAACTATGACTCGGGTAAAAATGTTTTGAGAGAAACTTCTGTTTTTTTTCTAATTCTCTAAATGCCGATTTTTATTTAAAAATTTTTTTTTTTAATTTGAAAATTTTTTTTTGTATCATTACTTTGGCTCACCGTAAGTCCTAAACTATGACTCGGGTAAAAATGTTTCAAAAAAGACTTCTGTTTCTTTTCTAATTCTCTAAACGCGGATTTTTTCAAAAAATTTTTTTTCCGAATTTGAAATTTTTTTTTTGTGTCAATACTTTGGCTCGCTGTAAGTCCTAAACTATGACTCGGGTAAAAATGTTATAAGAAAGACTTCTGTTTCTTTTCAAATTCTCTGAAAGCGGATTTTTTCAAAAAAAAATTTTTTCAAATTTGAAAATTTTTTTTTTGTATCAATATTTGGCTCGTCTTAAGTCCTAAACTATGACTCGGGTAAAAATGTTTTGAGAGTGACTTCTGTTTCTTTTCCAATTCTCTGAACGCGGATTTTTTCAGAAATTTTTTTTTTTCAAATTTTCTTCAAATTTTTTCGAATTTTCAAATTTGAAAAAAAATTTTTTTGAAAAAATCCGCGTTTAAAGAATAAAAAGATACAGAAAAACCTTGTTGGACATTTTAGTCCCCGAATTGTATTTTCGTAGTTCTGGCTGGCCAAACGTTTAAAAGTGCAGATGCAGAAATCTTAACGGTCCTAGGATTCTTTACAGTTATAATGAACAAAGAAAAGTTTGACGCTTTCTATCTCAGGTAATATTTGAGTAATCGCAAAATCATTTATACAAAAATTGTTGAAAATTGAGTCCTCTACAAGTTTTATATAAACAAATTTTTGATAAAATAAAAAAGGAGCAATATAATCGACAATAAACATTCGTAAGCATGAATTAGTGGCATTTTTTTCGTCGTCACTTTTTTTCCTTCAAAGATATCAAAAAATTCTTCCAACAAAAGATGTAGACAATATTTTTCCCTACAAAACTAAAAGAAAACGGAAATCCAACCAGTAGGAACCGAGATATCGACGATTACCTGTTTTTCAAGATGGCGGAAAACGCACAAGGAAATTTTGTTGGATTCCGGCGGATTTCGGCATGATGCTCTACTTGTCCTAAAAAATTTGGCTTGTCCATCCATTTTGTCATTTTAAGGTCTAACTATCCTGGACTATAGGGCCAAGTTTATACCTGCGCGTGTCTAGGTAGTTTCTGGGTATAAACTCCTCTTATTTATTCTACCATCTTCTCGGTTTTATCTCGTCGTATTTATTCTCAATTGTAACGAAAGACATGGGAAATTTAAAAAAAAAACAAAGAAAACGACGGAATAATGGAAAAAGTCACATGAAATATGCAGTTTTATTTGTTTAAAAAATCAACGACACGTAAAGATTATTGTAAATTATAGTGGTACGCGTATTTCATTAGGTAAAATCGAAATGAACCGGGTCTATGCCGTTGAAACCGAATGAAACGGCGAAATTTGGTCGCGCTTCGCGCGACTTTCAACTGCTGCTGCCACCATATAGGGTAGTGTTGACAAAAGTCAGCAGTGGTTTTTCTAACTCAGAATTTCATCATCTTCAGGATGCCGTTCGATTTTTTGAAAATTTCGATGATTTGACGCAACAGTCTAACTGCTAGACGACATTCCAATGCCATGACAGCAAGAACGCGACTAAGCGTGTCATAGCGGCATTCCATGAAAATCAAAGCCTCATTTTCCGGCGGTTTGTCACAATATGTAAACACTGTGCAGGCTCAAGCGTGTTCAGACATGCAAGATGGCATCATCCGCTCTCGAAGGTAATGGGAGGGCTCGAAACAGGTCGAAACACGTCGATGGCGCATATCAGTATACCGTTTTCCGTTAAATTTTATTTCTCCGTCAATACAGTGTCAATCAGTTTGCCGCATTTTTCAATTCTTAATCTAAATCGTTCACGATCACGTGCAATTTCTTCCCACCGGCCTCGGCGAGCGGCTCTGTACGCATAATCCCATGCATACATCACATGAATTTGAGCTCCAGTATCGAATCGAGCGTGCTTTTCCATATTTTCAATATCCTCTTCGTCCCAATTTCATCGCAGTTTGAAAAAAGATCTGCCGCAGCACCCTGCGCTACATCTGCTCACGCACCAGTCAGTGCGATAGGGAAACGCTTATATAAATTCGGTCAGAAGAAACCCTGTTAGGGATATTTTTCTTCGGGTGCCGAGGACCAGCCGGATCATAGGCGCCTCTAAGATTTTATGACCTCATGTTTGGCCTTTTCCAGACTGCGGTCTAACCCTTGGCACACGACCAGATACGATTTATGACCAGCGACAAGGTTGCGACAAACAGACGCACTGGCCCGGGAGGGTAGCGTCGTGTGTGGTTGAAAGGTCTAACGCTCCGGCCCGCTATTTACTTGTTAGAGATAACAACATTCCAATGCCAGCATGAAAGACAAGCTGCACTGCAGCTGTCAGGAATAGTGGCATTCTAATACCACCCTCAAAAGTAGCCCCCCCCCCCCCCCCCCCCCTCGCCGTGTCAATGCCTCGACCCACTCTGGCTGGTAGAGACCCCCCCCCCCCCCGATCGGCTCCGTGCATTCCGGCTCTCAAAGATAGCCCCCCCCCACGGTTCGTGTCTCGGCTAAATGGTTCATGTCTGAGCTAAAAAATGTCGGTAAATGTCGGGGTAGGGATGTTGAGTTAGAACTCTCCACGTTACACTACTTTTGTATTTAGCAGAATAATTTTTTTTTTCATTTTAGTAATCTGAATTTTTTTTTTTCAAGCTGCTTCAAGTCATTTATTTGCTGCTTTTTCGGCTTTTTTTAGCTGAAAATCATAAAACTAACAGTAGTTAGGCTACAAATGTCAATTTTTTTCTTTTTTTACAAAATAAGAGGTATGTACATTAAAAAAAAAACATTTTTCGCTCCAAATATTCGTGAAAATCGAAAATCATGAATCATGAAAAAAACTTGCGAACTTGCCATTGTTTGCATCACCGTTCGCAATATTTTTTCATGATTCATAATTTTCGATTTTCACGAAAATTTGGCGCGAAAAATGTTTTCTTTAAAATGTACACACCTCTTATTTTGTAAAAACGAATACAATTGACATTTGTTGCTGAACTATTGTTAATTTTATGATTTTCAGCTAAAAAAGCCGACAAAGCAGCAAATTAATTACTTGGAGCAACTTAAAAAAAATTTTCAGATTACTAAAATAAAAAAAAATAATGATTCTGTTAAATGCAAACACGTTATGCTATGGGAGCAAAAAAAAAAAAAATTTCACGTCGCGATTTTCAACAAGTAGCAGAAAAAACCGAAAAGTCGCTTGAGGACTATCTAAATTTTTTTTTATCCTAAATTAGGGGAACATTACTTTTTTTTATGTTGTAACGTTTTTCGATGGAGCTCCGAGAAAAAAAAATATCAATTTTTTTTTAACCACCCTAATACGCATATTATGTGCAAGGATTAATATTATTTGTATTATTCCTATAAGACGAATAATAACACAAATCTTCACTACAGTTTGCATCGCCTAACGTTTTTTCACTTGTGGTCTACCAGCAGCGATCAACATTGGATATTGAATGTTGGTCGTTGCCGCTAACCCGATTCGCACTATGCACAAGCGAAAAAACGTTAAGCGATGCAAATCAAAGTGAAGATTTATAAGAAAATTCGTCTTGTGGGAATACGCAGATTAATTGCAAGCATTAATACTATCCGTATATTCCCATAAGACGAATTGTAATTTATATCTTCACTATGGATTGCATCGCTTAACGTTTTTTCGCTTGTGATTCAGCGGCAGCGACCAATATCGAATTTTCAATGTTTATCGCTGCCGCTATATAGACCGATTCGCACTACACACAAGCGAAACAACGTTATGAGATGCAAACCGAAGTGAAGATTTATATTACAATTCTTTATACACATAGTATTCATGCTTGCTATACTATACTCAACGTATTCCAATGATACGAATTGTTTTTGTACAACATTTTGTGGCGCTCTTGCCACAAATGTCGAAAATTCAAAAAATCACATTACCTTTTCGTACGTCGATGGATGCCACCTTTGCAGTCCGAGTCCCGTGTCCGACACCAGTATCTTTGTCACACAGTATTGCTGTCTTGAGCAATAATGGCGAAAAACGTTTGTCTGGTCCACTGAAGAGAATCTGAAAAAGTCATAATTGAATTATTATGAGCAGCGTATAAGCGTATGCCGCTAATTATTGGTTGAACCCAATTGTAATAACGAGTGCGCAGTTTATGTACTTTTCTATATACATACATATATCCACGCACTCTCGTTACAAAATGATTTTTTCAATAATGCATGCAGATCTGATGTACACTGAAGGGCATTAATGCCTGGTCTGACAATTTTGAGGGGGCTTGGCACTTTTTTTTACGGCCCTGGCCAAGTGACGATCGTTAGAGCGCTGGTCGCGATCTCGTATAGATGACACATTCAAGCGACAGATTGAAATGACAGATCGTGATCGAGCTTAATTGTGAGGTTTCATGGTGCGTTTCTTCAGCAGAAGCGATTATGACAGCTGAGATATCTATAATATTTGACAGATCGCGATCGAGATTGATTTTGAGGTTCCACGATACGTTTATTCGGAGCAAGCGAATATATGTGACAGCTGAGCTATATGCGTAATCCATAAAATTTGAATTACGAATGTGAATAACGAAATTAAAACATTGAAAAATACGGAAATATATTTCCTAAAGAAGAAACATAATTATGTTTGAAAACAATTAATTATGATTGAAGAATATTCGATTGATATAAAAGAAAGGGTTTTTCATCATTAAATAATTTTTTAAATAAATTGTAGTTTAAACTTGAACGAAAAAGTTTTGGAAAAAATCGACGTATAGGTGAAAATTTCCGACAATTTTTGTTTCAAATTTGTGAGTCATTTCTGATGCATGCGCATTATCGAAAATGAACCAGATATTATTTTCTTGTAAAACGTTCTTCCTTGTCGTGTGAGATAATTATTATTATCGTATTAATATTATTAATAATAATGATATAAATAATAATAATAATAATTATTCTTATTCTAATTATTATGATCATAGTTGTGATGATGAAAATAATTATTACTGATATTCTTATTCTTATGATGATTCCTATTATTACTAGTATTACTCGATCGGCATTAATGCACAAGGGCATGTTGACATTTATTCCACGTCTGGTTGCTTGAAATTATATTACTGATGATTAATTCTGTCTGAGAGTCGATTTTCCTATATATTAAAAGATATGTCACGAATTGGAGTGCGCAGTTTTTTTTTCATAATTCATAAAAAACTATGAAAACTAGCATTTCTCGAAATATGTAACAAACATAGCTATTGGGTCAATCTGATACCTAACATTATTTTACAATTTTTCGTGCCATTTTCGCCATTTGTTTCACCTCGTAAGATGTCCAAATGTGAATCTGGACATCGTGCTGCTTGCTATTCGATGTTAGGAAATAAAACAAGCATAGCTTTTAGTTCCATCTGATCCCTGACATTATATTATAATTTCTCGTGCCATTCTCGCCATTTGTTTCACCTCGTAAGGTGTCCAAATGTGAATCTCGAAATCAGGCTGCTCGTAATCTGATGCTAGGAAATAAAACAAGCATGGACTTTGGTTCCATCTGATCCCTGACATTATTTTATAAGTTTTCGTGCCATTCTTGTATTTGTTTCACCCCGTAAGGTATCCAAATGTGAATCTCGAGATCGTGCTGCTTGCTATTTGATGTTATAAAATGGAACAAGCATAGCTTTTGGTTCCATCTGATCGGTGACATTATTTTATAATTTTTCGTGCCATCCTCGCCATTTGTTTCTCCTCTTTCGGTGTCCAATTGTGAATCTCGAGATCAGGCTGTTCGTTTTCCGATGTTAGGAAATGAAACAAACATAGCATTTGGTTCCATCTGATCCCTGACATTATATTGTAATTTTTCGTGCCATTCTCGCCATTTGTTTCACCTCGTAAGGCGTCCAAATGTGAATCTCGAGATCAGGCTGCTCGTAATCCGATGCTAGGAAATTAAACAAGAATGAACTTCGGTTCCATCTAATCCCTGACATTATTCTATAATTTTTCGTGCTATACTTGCCATTTGTTTCACGTCTATAGGTGTCCTGATGTGGATCCCGAGATTGGGCCGCTCATAATCCGACGTTCGGAAATGCAACACACATAGCTTTTGGGTCTATTCGATCCCTGACATTATTTTATAATTTTTGTGCCATTTTCGCCATGTCTTCCACCTCGTAAGGTGTCCAGATGTGAATCTCTAGATTGTGCTGCTTGCACATTTTGACATATATGGACACCTTCCGAGGTGAAACAAATGGCGAGAATGGCACGAAAAATTACAATATAATGATAGGGATCAGATAGATCCAAAAACTATATTTGTTTCGATTCCTAACACCGAATAGCAAGCAGCACAATCTCAAAATTCACATTTGGACACCTTACGAGGTGGAACAAATGGCGTGAATGGCACGAAAAATTATAAAATAATGTCACGGAACAGATGGAACCGAAAGCTATGTTTGTTTTATTTCCTAACAACGAATAGCAAGCAAAACGATCTCGAGATTCACATTTGGCCACCTGACGAGGTGAAACAAATGACAAGAATGGCACGAAAAATTATAAAATAATGTCAGAGATCAGATGGAACCAAAGTCCATGCTTGTTTTATTTCCTAGCATCAGATTACGAGCAGCCTGATTTCGAGATTCACATTTGGACACCTTACGAGGTGAAACAAATGGCGAGAATGGCACGAAAAATTATAAAATCATGTCACGGATCAGATGGAACCAAAAGCTATGCTTGTTTCATTTCCTAACATCAAATAGCCAGCAGCACGATCTCGAGATTCACATTTGGACACCTTACGACGTGAAACAAATGGCGAGGATGGCACGAAAAATTATAAAATAATGTCACGGATCAGATGGAACCAAAAGCTATGCTTGTTTCACTTCCTAACATCAAATAGGAAGCACCACGATCTCGAGATCCACATTTGGACACCTTACGAGGTGAAACGAATGGCGAGAATGGCACGAAAAATTATAAAAAAAATTCACGGATCAGATGGAACCAAAACCTATGTTTGTTTCATTTCCTAACATCAAATAGCAAGCAGCACGATCTCGAGATTCACATTTGGACACCTTACGAGGTGAAACAAATGGCGAGAATGGCACGAAAAATTATAAAAAAATGTCACGGATCAGATGGAACCAAAAGCTATGTTGGTTTCATTTCTTAACATCGAATAGCACGCAGAACGATCTCGAGATTCACAATTGGCCACCTTACGAGGTGAAACAAATACATGAATGGCACGAAAAATTATAAAATAATGTCAGGGATCAGATGGAACCAAAAGATATGTTGGTTTTATTTCCTAACATCGAATAGCAGGCAGAACGATCTCGAGATTCACATTTGGACACCTTACGAGGTGAAACAAATGGCGAGAATGGCACGAGAAATTATAAAATAATGTCAGGGATCAGATGGAACCAAAAGCTATGTTTGTTTCATTTCCTAACATCGAATAGCAAGCAGCACGATGTCGAGATTTACATTTGGACCTCTTACGAGGTGAAACAAATGGCGAGAACGGCTAGAGAAATTATAAAATAATGTCAGGGATCAGATGGAACCGAAAGCTATGTTTGTTTCATGTCTTAACATCGAATAACGAGCAGCACGATCTCGAAATTCACATTTGGACACCTTACGAGGTGAAATAAATGGCGAGAATAGCACGAAAAATTACAATATAATGTTAGGTATCAGATAGACCCAAAAGCTATGTTTGTTTCATTTCCTTACATCGAATAGCAAGCAGCCCGATCTCGAGATTTACTTTTGGACACTTTAAGAGGTGAAACAAAAAACAAGAATGGCACGAAAAATCATAAAATAATGTCAGCGATCAGATGGAACCAAAGTCCATGCTTGTTTTATTTCCTAGCATCAGATTACGAGCAGCACGATCTCGAGATTCACATTTGGACACCTTACGAGGTGAAACAAATGGCGAGAATGACACGAAAAATTATAAAATAATGTCACGGAACAGATGGAACCGAAAGCTATGTTTGTTTTATTTCCTAACAACGAATAGCAAGCAAAACGATCTCGAGATTCACATTTGGCCACCTGACGAGGTGAAACAAATGACAAGAATGGCACGAAAAATTATAAAATAATGTCAGAGATCAGATGGAACCAAAGTCCATGCTTGTTTTCATTCCTAGCATCAGATTACGAGCAGCCTGATTTCGAGATTCACATTTGGACACCTTACGAGGTGAAACATATGGCGAGAATGGCACGAAAAATTATAAAATAATGTCTGGGATCAGATGGAACCAAAAGCTATGTTTGTTTTATTTCCTAACATCGAATAGCAGGCAGAACGATCTCAAGATTCACATTTGGACACCTTACGAGGTGAAACAAATAGCGAGGATGGCACGAAAAATTATAAAATAATGTCACGGATCAGATGGAACCAAAAGCTATGCTTGTTTCACTTCCTAACATCAAATAGGAAGCAGCACGATCTCGAGATTCACATTTGGACACCTTACGAGGTGGAACAAATGGCGTGAATGGCACGAAAAATTATAAAATAATGTCACAGATTAGATGGAACCAAAAGCTATGTTGGTTTCATCTCCTAACATCGAATAGCAAGCAGAACGATCTCGAGATTCACATTTGGCCACCTTACGAGGTGAAACAAATACAAGAATGGCACGAAAAATTATAAAATAATGTCAGGGATCAGATGGAACCAAAAGCTATGTTGGTTTTATTTCCTAACATCGAATAGCAGGCAGAACGATCTCGAGATTCACATTTGGACACCTTACGAGGTGAAACAAATGGCGAGAATGGCACGAGAAATTATAAAATAATGTCAGGGATCAGATGGAACCAAAAGCTATGTTTGTTTCATTTCCTAACATCGAATAGCAAGCAGCACGATGTCTAGATTCACATTTGGACCTCTTACGAGGTGAAACAAACGGCGAGAACGGCACGAGAAATTATAAAATAATGTCAGGGATCAGATGGAACCGAAAGCTATGTTTGTTTCATGTCTTAACATCGAATAACAAGCAGCACGATCTCGAGATTCACATTTGGACACCTTACGAGGTGAAATAAATGGCGAGAATGGCACGAAAAGTTACAATATAATGTTAGGTATCAGATAGACCCAAAAGCTATGTTTGTTTCATTTCCTTACATCGAATAGCAAGCAGCCCGATCTCGAGATTTACTTTTGGACATTTTAAGAGGTGAAACAAAAAACAAGAATGGCACGAAAAATCATAAAATAATGTCAGCGATCAGATGGAACCAAAGTCCATGCTTGTTTTATTTCCCAGCATCAGATTACGAGCAGCACGATCTCGAGATTCACATTTGGACACCTTACGAGGTGAAACAAATGGCGAGGATGGCACGAAAAATTATAAAATAATGTCACGGATCAGATGGAACCAAAAGCTATGCTTGTTTCACTTCCTAACGTCAAATAGGAAGCAGCACGATCTCGAGATTCACATTTGGACACCTTACGAGGTGAAACAAATGGCGAGAATGACACGAAAAATTATAAAATAATGTCACGGATCAGATGGAACCAAAAGCTATTCTTGTTTCACTTCCTAACATCAAATAAGAAGCAGCACGATCCCGAGATTCACATTTGGACACCTTACGAGGTGAAACAAATGGCGAGAATGACACGAAAAATTATAAAATAATGTCACGGATCAGATGGAACCAGAAGCTATGCTTGTTTCATTTCCTAACATCAAATAGCAAGCAGCACGATCTCGAGATTCACATTTGGACACCTTACGAGGTGAAACAAATGGCGAGAATGACACGAAAAATTATAAAATAATGTCACGGATCAGATGGAATCAAAAGCTATGCTTGTTTCATTTCCTAACATCAAATAGCAAGCAGCACGATCTCGAGATTCACATTTGGACACCTTACGAGGTGAAACAAATGGCGAGAATGGCATAAAAAATTATAAAAAAATGTCACGGATCAGATGGAACCAAAGGCTATGTTTGTTTCATTTCCTAACATCGAATAGCAGGCAGAACGATCTCGAGATTCACATTTGGACACCTCACGAGGTGAAACAAATGGCGAGAATGGCACGAGAAATTATAAAATAATGTCAGGGATCAGATGGAACCAAAAGCTATGTTTGTTTCATTTCCTAACATCGAATAGCAAGCAGCACGATGTCTAGATTCACATTTGGACCTCTTACGAGGTGAAACAAATGGCGAGAACGGCTAGAGAAATTATAAAATAATGTCAGGGATCAGATGGAACCGAAAGCTATGTTTGTTTCATGTCTTAACATCGAATAACGAGCAGCACGATCTCGAGATTCACATTTGGACACCTTACGAGGTGAAATAAATGGCGTGAATGGCACGAAAAATTACAATATAATGTTAGGTATCAGATAGACCCAAAAGCTATGTTTGTTTCATTTCCTTACATCGAATAGCAAGCAGCCCGATCTCGAGATTCACTTTTGGACACTTTAAGAGGTGAAACAAAAAACAAGAATAGCACGAAAAATCATAAAATAATGTCAGCGATCAGATGGAATCAAAGTCCATGCTTGTTTTATATCCTAACATCAGATTACGAGCAGCCTGATTTCGAGTTTCACATTTGGACACCTTACGAGGTGAAACGAATGGCGCGAATGGCACGAAAAATTATAAAATAATTTCACGGATCAGATGGAACCAAAAGCTATGCTTGTTTCATTTCCTAACATCAAATAGCAAGCAGCACGATCTCGAGATTCACATTTGGACACCTAACGAGGTGAAACAAATGGCGAGGATGGCACGAAAAATTATAAAATAATGTCACGGATCAGATGGAACTGAAAGCTATGCTTGTTTCACTTCTTAACATCAAATAGGAAGCAGCACGATCTCGAGATTCACATTTGGACACCTTACGAGGTGAAACAAATGGCGAGAATGACACGAAAAATTATAAAATAATGTCACGGATCAGATGGAACCAAAAGCTATGCTTGTTTCATTTCCTAACATCAAATAGCAAGCAGCACGATCTCGAGATTCACATTTGGACACCTTACGAGGTAAAACAAATGGCGAGAATGGCATAAAAAATTATAAAAAAATGTCACGGATCAGATGGAACCAAAGGCTATGTTTGTTTCATTTCCTAACATCGAATAGCAGGCAGAACGATCTCGAGATTCACATTTGGACACCTTACGAGGTGGAACAAATGGCGTGAATGGCACGAAAAATTATAAAATAATGTCACGGATTAGATGGAACCAAAAGCTATGTTGGTTTCATTTCCTAACATCGAATAGCAAGCAGAACGATCTCGAGATTCACATTTGGCCACCTTACGAGGTGAAACAAATACAAGAATGGCACGAAAAATTATAAAATAATGTCAGGGATCAGATGGAACCAAAAGCTATGTTGGTTTTATTTCCTAACATCGAATAGCAGGCAGAACGATCTCGAGATTCACATTTGGACACCTTACGAGGTGAAACAAATGGCGAGAATGGCACGAGAAATTATAAAATAATGTCAGGGATCAGATGGAACCAAAAGCTATGTTTGTTTCATTTCCTAACATCGAATAGCAAGCAGCACGATGTCTAGATTCACATCGGACCTCTTACGAGGTGAAACAAATGGCGAGAATGGCACGAGAAATTATAAAATAATGTCAGGGATCAGATGGAACCAAAAGCTATGTTTGTTTTATGTCTTAACATCGAATAACAAGCAGCACGATCTCGAGATTCACATTTGGACACCTTACGAGGTGAAATAAATGGCGAGAATGGCACGAAAAACTACAATATAATGTTAGGTATCAGATAGACCCAAAAGCTAGGGTTTGTTTCATTTCCTCACATCGAATAGCAAGCAGCCCGATCTCGAGATTCACTTTTGGACACTTTAAGAGGTGAAACAAAAAACAAGAATGGCACGAAAAATCAGAAAATAATGTCAGCCATCAGATGGAACCAATGTCCATGCTCGTTTCATTTCCTAGCATCAGATTACGAGCAGCCTGATTCCGAGATTCACATTTAGACACATTAAGAGGTGAAACAAATGGCGAGAATGGCACGAGAAATTATAAAATAATGTCAGGGATCAGATGGAACCAAAAGCTATGCTTCTTTCATTTCCTAACATCGAATAGTAAGCAGCACGACGTCTAGATTCACATTTCGACATTTTACGAGGTGAAACGAATGGCGAAAAGGGCACGAAAAATTGTAAAATAATGTTAGGGACCAGATAGACCTAATAGCTATGTTTGTTACATATCTCGAGAAATGCTAGTTTTCATAGTTTTTTATGAATTATGAAAAAAACACTTCGCACTCCAATTCGTGACATATCTTTTAATATATAGGAAAATCGACACTCAGACAGAATTAATCATCAGTAATATAATTTCAAGCAACCAGACGTGGAATAAATGTCAACATGCTCTTGTGCATTAATGCCGATCGAGTAATACTAGTAATAATAGGAATCATCATAAGAATAAGAATATCAGTAATAATTGTTTTCATCATCACAACTACGATCATAATAATTAGAATAAGAATAATAATAATAATTATTATTTATATCATTATTATTATTAATATTAATACGATAATAATAATTATCTCACACGACGAGGAAGAACGTTTTACAAGAAAATAATTTCTGGTTCATTTTCGATAATGCGCATGCATCAGAAATGACTCATAAATTTGAAACAAAAATTGTCGGAAATTTTCACCCATACGTCGATTTTTTCCAAAACTTTTTCGTTGAAGTTTAAACTACAATTTATTTAAAAAATTATTCATTGATGAAAAACCCTTTCTTTTATATCAATTGAATATTATTCAATCATAATTCATTGTTTTCAAATATAATTATGTTTCTTCTTTAGGAAATATATTTCCGTATTTTTCAACGTTTTAATTTCGTTATTCACATTTGTAATTCAAATATATGGATTACGCATATAGCTCAGCTGTCACATATATTCGCTTGCTCCGAACAAACGTATCGTGGAACCTCAAAATTAATCTCGATCGTGATCTGTCAAATATTACATAATTTATATTACATAATTATATATTATTCACGTATAAAGTACTTTTTTTTTCTTTATTGTCTCTAAGCGGGACGCACCAAACCCGGCAAAAAGCGCGTACGCGCATAACAATAGCAAAACCACGTGCATCCACTTTTTGATGAATTTTCACCAGCCAATCGCAGTTCACATTTATTTAGGGGGGGGGGGGGGGTCAAAAAAGTGTATACATTGCGAACATACCTATTGCCAGCGAACGCGTACATGCTAGACCTAAGCATGGTCCCGCGAAAGGGATTCTCGCGTCACGAGATCGCAACGCTAGCACGTGCGCGCGCGCACACACACAACGCACCCACACACTACACGCCCGCGTATATACGTTTATATTTTGTCATGGACATATTTCCGCGACGTTTCAGAGGATACATTTGGAATATTTTCGCATAAACAATTTTATGATATAAACCTCTCTCTACATATATGACGAAAAATTATTTATATATTTAATTAATTATAATTAAATACATATATGACAAAAATTATTTATATATTTAATTAATTATAATTCATTGAATATACAAATAATTTTTTGTTATATTATAATCATAATTAATTATAATTATAATTAATTAATTATAATTAATTAAATATGTAAATAATTTTTTTTTAATTTTTAATATATGTAGAGAGAGAGGTTTATGTCATAAAATTGTTTATGCGAAAATATTCCAAATGAATCCTGAAACGTCGCGGAAATGTGTCCATGACATAATATATACGTATATGCGTGGGCGTGTGAGTGTGTGGGTGTGTTGTGTGTGCGCACGCGCGCACGTACAAGCGTTGCGATCTCGTGACGCGAGAATCCCTTTCGCGGGACCATGCTTAGGGTGCGTTCTCACTGCGCGCGTCGTGCGTCGCGTCATGCCGTCGCGTCATGAGTCGACCAATCAAAATGCAAATTTATTGCATCATATCCGAGTCGCGTCGGATATGATGCAATAAATTGGCGTTTTGATTGGTCAACTCATGACGCGATGGCATGACGCGACGCACGACGCGCGCAGTGGGAACGCACCCTTAGCTCTCGCATGTACGGGTTCGCTGGCAATAGGTATGTTCGCGTTGTATACACTTTTTTAACCCCACCCCCGTAAATGAACGTGAACTGCGATTGGCTGACGCGTGCCGCGTGAAAATTCATAAAAAAGTGCATGCACGTGGTTGTGCTATTGTTATGCGCGTACGCGCTTTTTGCCGGGTTCGGTGCGATAAAGAAAAAGAGAAGTATTTTATACGTGAATAATATATAATTATGTACCGCCTCGTATGCATAAGCGCGAGTGTTAAAGAAACGTGCGCGAAACCGAATTACGAATTACGACTTGCAAAATATTACAGTTAATAATTGTTGGTTGTGTCGCCCGGCGATAACTGTTCCCTCTCTCTCGTATTACGCACACACACGCTGCGTAAGTTCCGAATATTTCTCGCTTTTCGTAAGCGTAAAAGAAATAACTGGTAAGAAATTAACATCACAAATACTGAACAGTTTTTAACCGATAATAAATAATTTCATTAAATCATCTTAACCAAGCACACAAACGCGCGCGCGCCTGCACACACGTATGCACACACGACACTCGGCACCACGCTGAAGTAATCTATTGTTGGCATGTAACAATCGTACACGCTTGAATTTTTTTTTCGTGGACTACAGCACATGTACATCAGATCTGCATGCATTATTGAAAAAAACATTTCGTGACGAGAGTGCGTGGATATATGTATATATATAGAAAAGGACATAAACTGCGCACTCGTTATTACAATTGGGTTCAACCAATAATTAGCGGGATACGCTTATACGCTGCTCATAATAATTCAATTATGACTTTTTCAGATTCTCTTCAGTGGACCAGACAAACGTTTTTCGCCATTATTGCTCAAGACAGCAATACTGTGTGACAAAGATACTGGTGTCGGACACGGGACTCGGACTGCAAAGGTGGCATCCATCGACGTACGAAAAGGTAATGTGATTTTTTGAATTTTCGACATCTGTGGCAAGAGCGCCACAAAATGTTGTGCAAAAACAATTCGTATTATTGGAATACGTTGAGTATAGTATAGCAAGCATGAATACTATGTGTATAAAGAATTGTAATATAAATCTTCACTTCGGTTTGCATCTCATAACGTTTTTTCGCTTGTGTGTAGTGCGAATCGGTCTATATAGCGGCAGCTATTAACATTGAAAATTCAATATTGGTCGCTGCCGCTAAACCACAAGCGAAAAAACGTTAAGCGATGCAAACCATAGTGAAGATATAAATTACAATTCGTCTTATGGGAATATACAGATAGTATTAATACTTGCAAATAATATGCGTATTCCCATAAGACGAATTTTCTTATAAATCTACACTTTGATTTGCATCGCTTAACGTTTTTCCGCTTGTACACAGTGCGAATCGGGTTAGCGGCAGCGACCAACATTAAATATTCAATGTTGATCGCTGCTGGTAGACCACAAGCGAAAAAACGTTAAGCAATGCAAATCGAAGTAAAGATTTATATTATTATTCGTCTTGTAGGAATAATACGTATAATATTAATCCTTGCACATAATATGCGTATTCCTATGAGACGAACTGTAATATAAATCTTCACTTCGGTGTACATCGCTTAACGTTTTCTCGCTTGTGCGTAGTGCGAATCGGTCAAGCGGCAGCGATCAACATTGGAAATTCAATATTGGTCTCTGCCGCTAAACCACAAGCGAAAAAACGTTAAGCGATGCCAACCAAAGTGAAGATTTAAATTACAATTAGTTCTATGGGAATACGGATAGTATTAATGCTTGCAATTAATATGCGTATTCCCATAAGACGAATTTTCTTATCAATCTTCACTTTGATTTGCATCGCTTAAAGTTTTTTCGCTTGTGCATAGTGCGAATCGGGTTAGCGGCAACGACCAACATTCAATATGCAATGTTGATCGCTGCTCGTAGACCACAACTGAAAAAACGTTAGGCGATGCAAACTGAAGTGAAGATTTATATTATTATTCGACTTATAGGAATAATACGAATAATATTAATCTTTGCACATAATATGCGTTAAAGGTGGTTAAAAAAAATCGATATTTTTTATTCTCGGAGCTCCATCGAAAAACGTAACAACATAAAAAAAAATTAATTTTTCCCAAATTTAGGAAAAAAAAAAAAATTTAGATAGTGCTCAATCGACTTTCCGATTTTATCTGCTATTTGTTGAAAATCGCGATGTGTAATTTTTTTTTTGCTCCCATAGCATAAAGTGTTTGTATTTAGCAGAATCATTTTTTTTTTTATTTTAGTAATCTGAAAATTTTTTTCAAACTGCTTCAAGTAATTTATTTGCTGCTTTTTCGGCTTTTTTAGTTAAAAATCATAAAATTAACAATAGTTCAGCGACAAATGTCAATTTTATTCTTTTTTACAAAATGAGAGGTGTGTACATGTTAAAGAAAACGTTTTTCGCTCCTAATTTTCGTGAAAATCGAAAATCGTGATTCATGAAAAAAACTTGCAATCTTGCCATTGTTTGCATCACCGTTCGCAAGTTTTTTTCATGATTCATGATTTTCGATTTTCACGAATATTTGGAGCATAATAATAATCGGATCTAAGGGGGCATCGTCTGCTCGCGTACTTAGGCCTGTGACCCATTGTACACCCCTTGCTGCTTTCTACTCCCTCCTAAACCAGACCGATGTCTTTTACCAGCGCCAGCAGTCCGGTCATCGGGAATGTGACGATTTCTCTAGGGTCCACAAGATGTGACCCTAGATGTTTGAGCCTCTTTCCGACTAGCGCCGGGCAGTGGCATAGTATGTGGATGGGCGTCTCGTCGTCCTCCCCGCATTTCCTGCAGGCGCTGGTCTCTTCTATCCCTAGCGTGTGCATGTGTTTTCCGAGTCCGCAGTGTCCTGTCAGGATTCCCACTGTCAGTCTTAGGTCTGTCTTGCTCATCTTTAGGAGTTGGTCCGTGATGTTGTTGTCTGGACCTCTGATGAGTGTTTTGGTCTGCCTTAGCCCGGGCGTCGCCTCAAATAGGCTTTGGTGCTTGTCCTTTGCCCACCTGGAGATCTCCGCCTTGACTTGGCAGCCTGCGATGCCGACTGCGGGCTCCGGCCCCCAGAATTGAGTACTCGACCCCTTTCTGGCTAGCTCGTCCGCCCTTTCGTTGCCGGCGATGCCTTCATGCCCTGGGACCCACATTAGCGTCACCTTGTTGTGGTCCGCCAGTCCCTGGAGCAGTTTTCTGCACTCGTTCACCAGGTGCGAGTTGGTCCTGCCCCGTTCCAGTGCCTTCAGTGCGGCTTGACTGTCTGAGCAGATGCATATTCTTTTGCCTCTGTACCCTGTCAGCTGATTTTGCAACGCACATACCAATATGGCGGTGATTTCTGCCTGGAAGACTGTACCATGTGCTCCCAGCGAGAGGTGTGTCTCCCTGTTCGAGCCATCCAGGCACAGTCCCGCGCCCGATCCTTCCTCCATCTTCGAGCCGTCTGTGAACCAGACCAGTTCCTGCCCTTGCAGCGGTCCTGTTCCTTCGGTCCACTCTGCTCGCTCCGGGTATACGACTTTGTATGTGTTGTTGAACTGGTATCTCGTTAGGTCCCAGTCTTGTTTCATAAACGCTGAGGGACTAGCTTCCTTCAGCGTCTCCACTATTTTGGTGTGGCCTCCCTTTGGCAGTTGACCCTGCCATTGCGCCGTTCTCATCAGCCTGTACGCTGCCGCCGCTGCCGCCCCCTGAGTCGCCACCGCCAGCGGCGGCCAGCCCAGCAGCGCGTCTAGCGCTGCGCTGGGGGTGGTTTTCATGGCACCGGTGGCGCCTCTACTCGCCAGGCGTTGGACGTGTGTGAGTATATCCCTCGCTGTTTTCAGCGTGGTTCTTCCCCACCATACCACGGCCCCGTACAGTATGGCCGGCTTCACCACTGTCGTGTAGATCCAGTGCATTGCCCTGGGGTTTAGACCCCAGGTAGCGCCACAAGCCCTACGCGTAGCCCACAACAGGGCACAGGCCCTGTCGCGTATTCTTTGCAGATGCGGCCCCCAGTTCAGTTTCGCATCCAGGATGACTCCCAGGTGTTTCACTTTCTCTGTTGGTCTGATTGTTGTACCCCGGTAGGTAAGTTCCCTCCACCCGTCAAACTTCCGTTTGCGGGTGAAGCGAACAACCTCCGTTTTCTCCGGGTTGACTTCCAACCCGACTTCTCTGCACCATCTGCTAATGAGATTTAATGCATTCTGCGCCAGACTTGACGCTGTGTTGGCGTCTCTTGCGCGTACCACCACCGCAAGGTCGTCCGCGTACCCTTGCGCGTATATTCCTGCTTTGCCCAGTCTGTCTAGTAGTTCGTCCACCACCAGACACCACAGTAGTGGAGATAATACCCCCCCCCTGCGGGCATCCACGGTTGATTGAGACCTTAGCCGCCTCTTCTCCCCTGGAGATGGTCAGTACCCGTGAGGTGAGCATGTTGTTAATCCACCTGATAGTGGTGGGTTGCAGTCCATGCCTCCTCATCGCTGCACTGATTGATTCCACCGTGGTGCAATTAAATGCCCCCTCGATGTCAAGGAAGATCCCCACTGCAATGCATTCTTTGCTTCTTGCTTCCTCCAGCTTGTATACCAGCCTGTGGAGGGCGGTTTCCGTCGACTTATTCGCTTGGTAGGCGAATTGTAGTGGGTGTAGCGGATGTGTCCCTAGCGGTCCATCCCTTACACTCCTGTCTATGAGTCTCTCCAGCGTTTTGAGCAGGAAGGACGTGAGGCTGATGGGTCGGAATGCCCCTGCCTGGTCGTAGTCAATTCGACCTGGCTTGGGGATGAACACCACCCTTGTTATTCGCCATTGGAGAGGCGTGTACCCCAGTGCCACGCAGGCCCTCAGGATCTTCGTTACCGGTAATAGTATTACCTCCAGCCCCTGCTGCAGCAGTGCTGGGAATATCTTGTCGGTGCCGGCGGCCTTGTATGGTTTGAAGCCCATGATGGCCCAGCGGACCCTGGAGGGAGTGACTATGCTCGCGGCCGTCGTCCAGTCCATTTCCCGGCGTTTGCACGCCTGGTATGGCCAGTCCGGCCAGCCATCGATGAGGGCGTACCCGGGAAAATGTTTCCCCAGGAGTACCTCCAGTTCCTCCCCCCACGAGCTCGTGTAGCCACCATCCGACCTCCTGAGTGAGCCCGACAAGGTCGCAGGGTCCTTCCTGAGGACCCGTTGTATTCTCGCCGTCCCAGGGATACCTTCAATCTCTTGACAGTATCTCCGCCACGAGTCTCTCTTGGCTGTACGTATGGCTTCCTTGTACTCCCGCTGGTTCCTTTTGTACTTATCCCAGTCCCAGGGTTTTCTGGTTGCCTTAGCCACGTTAAATGGCCGTCGGGTGGTCGCCCGCATTTCCTGCAGGCGCTGATTCCACCACGGCGTTCTGTCCCTGTACGCTGGTTTCGGCGTACAATTACTCTCGTAGGATTCTGTGATCGCTTCCTGCAGTATCTCTACCGCAAGTTCGATCTCATCCTCCCTACCGTATCTGCTCGGGAACTGTTTTATCCGTTCCCGCAGATCGTTCACATATGCCGGCCAGTCCGTCGATTTGGGGTTCCGTACGGGCCCCCTTTCTCGTCGAGCCGCCTCTGCATTGAGCGTGTAGGTAATTTGCCTATGATCCGATAGTGACGGCTCATCGGAAACCCTCCACTTCTCTATCCTTACCCCCATTCCTGGTGTTCCTAAGGTTAGGTCTATAACCTCCACCCTGTTAGTAATACAGAACGTTGGCTCCTTACCTTTATTGAGGATCTGCAGCTCCGTTCCCGCCAGGTACTCCAGCAGTGCCTCTCCTCGGGCGTTGGTGTTGGTGCTGCCCCACACCGTGTGGTGGGAGTTGGCATCGCATCCTATGATCAGCTCTCTGCCCTTGGTCCTGCAGTCTTCCACGAGTCCTGCGATGTCTCCTGACGGTGGTGGTTCCTGAGAGTCGTAGGGCATATACGCTGATGCCACGACAACCTCTCTTCTCCTCCCTCCCAGGGTTACCTCGAGCTTGATAGCCACAAGGTCTCCCCGACTGAACTCCCTCAGTGGAGTGGCATCTAACCCTCTGACGAGGATGCATGCCCTTGGCCTATCAACAGAGGTACAATAATGAAGCTGTGCCCCCCGAGCATTTAATCCCCTGACCTTCCCGCGGTACGTCCACGGTTCCTGTATCAAGGCGATCTCTATATCTTCTGCAATAAGGCGCCGCGTCAGCGCTGCTGCCGCCGCCGACGCCTTATGCAGATTTATCTGTATGAAGCGGATTGCACTCACTGTTTTGGGCTGCATCCTCTCCCACGTCCATCTGTCCTTCTCCTGCCTTGTAGTGGGCATCCAGCAGCCTAAATTTGGCCCTGCCCATCCCTAGGTAGGGTTTCATCTCCACCGCCTGCAAGACCGGTATGGCTCGATCAACCACTCCCAGCACGAGGCGTACCCCCTTCCCGGAAGCATCCTCGTGCCTTTCGTAGGTGATCCACCTCCCCGTTGCCAGGCCCGGGTTCTGCTGCTCCAGCCTCTTTAGTGCCGTAGCCGTGTCCATGGGTGCTCCGGAAATCCAGGCCATGACCCTCACGTACTTTGGAAGGTCGCTTGCCTCGATCACCTCAAGGTCCGCTCCCTCCCATTTCCGTAGGTTCCTAACCTGTTCCCGGAGCCATGTTGCCGATTTATGATCGGCGCAGATCACCCTCAAGACCCCCTTACTCAGGTACGTCTGCTGGAAGCGCGGCGTAAAATCCCCTGCCGGGATCCCGTCCATCGCCTCCATCAGACCCTCCTGTATGAGGGTGGACTGTTCTTCGGTGATGTCCTCCCGCAGCCCTTTATGTACGACGGCCAGCTTAGGCAGGTTGCTGGCCGCCATCGCGTACGAGCTTTGCCCGTTTCCCGCCGCTCTTGGCCTCTTGGAGCGGTCGTTTGGCGGTGTCTCCTTGGACTCCCGCTGCCGCTTCCCGTAGCCCTCTCTCTTCTCCGCCGTTGTAGGCGCCGCCTTCTTACCTCGCTGGCCCGTCCCCGGGGCGCTTTCGGCGCCCTTCGGCTCCTTGACTGCTTTCGTCGAGGCATGTTCCACGGTCGTCGTCGACGTTCCCGCTGCTTTAGCCGCCGCCTCTGCCTCCCTGGCCTTGGCGAGCTTATACTTCCTCCTGGCGGCCCCGCTGAACTTTGGTCGTTGTTTGATCGCCATCCTGCTGATACCTGTTGCGATCTCAGCCTCCTGGCGACTCTCCCCGACCATTGTTGTGTTCGGGAGTTCCCGCGTCTCGACGGTAGCAGAGGGTACCTCTTGGGTCCCGACTGCTTGCCGTCGGGTGATGTCGCGATCCTTTTGTAGGCTCGCTTCATCCACCTCCTCGTTCTCTTTTTTTTGGTTTTTTTTATTAGTTTCCATTTTTGGTCCCACGAGTATCTAGGGAAAGAACGTCCGCCCCGGCAGAGCCCCGATTGCCGGGGTAAGGCCTGAATACTCTGGGATTCGACCTGGTGTCCCAGAGGCACCGTTCAAGACACTATTCCCCAGTGCCATTCAACCTTAAGCACGGTAGCTAACACCTTAGTTTGGGATGGCTGTTGCAGGGTGCTTAACGCCCCCTGAGCGATGGGTCCGCCACCTCCCTACGCTAGTTGGACTGCTTGTTCGTCTGATCTCTACCCGTCGGCCTGTCCGGCATAGGTGACCTTTCTGGAGGCAAATGAATGCCTCCGCCGGCATAGCCCTTCGGGTCGCCGAGACACACAAGCCCTCCCACCAACTTCAAGGTCTTGCAGTCCCCAGGGAGGGAATATTTGGAGCAAAAAATGTTTTTCTTTTAAATGTACATACCTCTTATTGTGTAAAAAAAAAAAAAAAATTGACATTTGTAGCTAAACTATTGTTAATTTTGTGATTTTCAGCTAAAAGAGCCGAAAAAGCAGAAAATAAATTGCTGAAGCAGCTTAAAAAAAAATTTCAGATTACTTTAGTGAAAAAAAAATAATGATTCTGCTAAATACAAACATTTTATGCTATGGGAGCAAAAAAAAAAATTTCACGTCGCGATTTTCAGCAAATAGCAGAAAAACCGAAAAGTCGCTTAAGCACTATCTAAATTCTTTTTTTTTAATCCTAAATTTGGGGAAAATTACTTTTTTTAAACCATGAGACGAACTGTAATATAAATCTTCACTTCGGTTTGAATCCCTTAACGTTTTTTCGCTTGTTTGTAATGTGAATCGGTCTAGCGACAGCGATCAACATTGAATATTCAATATTGTTCCCTGCCGCTAGATAACAAGCGAAAAAACGATAAGCGATACAAACCAAAGTAAAGATTCATATTACAATTCGTTTTACTGCTCAAGGATATTGATTACAGGTGTCTTCGAGAAGGAAGGAAGGAAACGAAATTTTTCAATGAATTTTTTTCTTGCCGAAATCTCGGATTCGGTAATATCGTGGAAATCGTTGAGTTTCTTCGCAATGGTGATATTGTATGTGGTTTGTTCGTAGAACGGTTATGTTGTATCGGGAATCCGTTTGGTACGCGGCACATTCAAATGATTGAGTTTTCATCGGACATCGCCTTTGTCGTTACCAACGACGTTGAAAAACCGGCAGTAATTGTCAGCACCCAGAAAAATCTCCACGGTATCGCCCTGCCGAACGTTTGGAAGACCGAATAATGTTCACGAGATTGAGCGTAATATTGAGAAAACCGGTGAGCGCAACTTTTTTTTTAAGATATCGGGTTTTTGTACTCTTTTATGTATTAATAAAAAGGATATTCATAGCATTTGTAATTGGAAACAAATGTCACTTATAACAATTATTAAATGCGAAACATTACGAAAATTTTTGTTACATACATGACCCGGCTACTCGTATATCTAATTAGTTTTTTTTTCAAAACTTATAGATACGTTTCAGAATATATTACCGGCAATGGCATTGGGCCCAACGACTACACGTCGAGGATACTCGCGTACCCAGCGTTTGTATAAAAAGGATGAAAAGACTACTGAATAACGCAAGAAATCATCCAGAGAATTTTCGACGGGGATTTCAGCCATTAAAAATGCCAAACTGTTGGAAACGATACGTAGAAACGAGAAGTGAAATAAATCGGTAACCATGGAAACTTTTTAAGCAACGATCGAGATTTGAATGTCAATATACTTATAGGAACACGATTATATGAAGAAAATATAGTATCAGTGATGAGGGTAGCTCCGGTCGAGGAGGAACGAGTGGCTCGAGGGTTCAATTGCATTAATAACGAAATAAATATTACAAATGGGTGTCGTCGCAAAGATAACGAGTAACGGTATTTTTTTATCAAATTTTTTTCTTTCCAAAAATTGCAATTAAAAACATGACATTTTTTCATTTTCGTAATGGCAACGAGAACGTATATGGTTTTTGTTCGTCAAATTCTTATCCGACAGAAATCGAACATCCCTTTGGGCCGTCGCACATACTAAATATCGCATTTCCATCATAGATAAACTTCGTCATGGCAGAAAAAAAAATTACTGATTATCAGCGCGTGCAAAAACAAATTAATTATTAGAATTGCGCGTAAGATCGATAATGCCGGCGAGCGCGATGTTTTTATTAGACAGCAATATTTTTGTGTTCTGAAGTGTATCGATTATAAATATTTCATTACTGGCATTAAATGGACAGTGAAAAATTTAACGATTTATAATTATGAAATGTGAAATATTTTGGAAAGAAAACTTTTCTATTGTACATTAAATCACATCAAAGATACCGAAAAAATATCAAACAAAAACGAATATGCGATAAAGTACTTATGTAATTTCACTGCGCTGAAGTAAAAATCTTTAAAACTGTTGTCCAATGTGCGGTGCAATCGATCAATCGTCAGGGAGCCAATCGAAATATCTAACTGTTAACGATAACGTTAGTTGAGATGCGTGAATTTTCACGTTGTGAATAAATGAGTAGAAAATGAAGGTGCCGTAAAACTGCAGATAGGATGAGAATTGGAGGGGTAGCTGAATTTTTGATACGTACTAAAATTAACAATTTTACAAGTAGATAAGGAGATATTTATCGAAAAAAAATGTTTGGTATCTATAAATAACGGAAGCCTTCAAAACTATAAACAGTGTGTGGTAAAATTGAGATATAATGGCCAACGACGACGTATTTTGGATTCATTTCACTCACCGTCGGACAGGTGAAACTTACAAGTCAATAATTTTTTTTTTTTGCTGAATAAAGTATAATTATTTGAACGATTGACAATTATTGAAAATTTCAAAGTTCGAGTGAGCATAATCACTAAGAAAAAATACATTCCCTTGTGTACAATAATTTTTTTTGCAAAATAATTGAAAACTATAATAGTTTGATTATGCAAGTACGAAATTCTTAAATTATTCTATGAATCTCCTTTACATTAAGTCTCGTTGTCGTAACTTCCGGCGGTCGAGACTCGCGCACAATATATCGTAATTGGGTACTCGTAGTGTCGGCCATTATTTCTTTTCCAGGTGATGCGCTACATGTCACAGGGTGGCCACGGTCAGGGAAAACCGGGAAAACCTGGAAATGTCAGGGAATTTAAAATTGGTCAGGGAAGCAGGGAAATGTCAGGAAATTTTTCATCTGGTCGGGGAAAAATTTGAAAAAATTAGACAAATTAAAATCGAAATCCCTGGTCAAAAATTAGGTGGAAGGTCTTTATCTTATTTCGATTTTTAGATACCTTCTTGAAAATTTTTAATTTTTGAGCGTTTCCCCTGTTATCGACCGGGCACGCGCGCTCTCTAGTGCAAACGTAGCCCAATCGAATGGCGCTCAAGCAATTAACTTCAGGCCGTATGGTTCTATGACTTACTTCAGGGTGACGTGATGTTTACATTCGTCACGCTACGATCGATCGGGTCCTGCGAGAAGTACATAGGACCCACCGTCGAACGCATACCTGAATTTATATGAGTTTGTGTGAATTTGAAAAGTAGATGCAGCATTTTATGAAATACGGTAAGTCACTGCGTTATTTTGAATTTATTTATACTGGCCATATGGGTTGTAAAAAAATTATTTACAATTGATTCTGCGACTGTTTGTTATAGTACAATTTTTTTTTAAATTTATATTACAATTACAAAATATGCAAAAGAAAAAAAAATGCGGGTCGAATAAATATATTTTTACTATTGAGAGTCTCGACTATTGAAAGAAATATTGAGTTGACTTATATTTTATTTTTCTCAGTGTACATGAACTAGTGAATATAAGTCATGGTCAAATAGTAATTACTATACTGTTTTACGTCCTTAATACCATCGAGTATTGAATGACTACTCTATCAAATGACGCCCTTGAGACGAAATATACTATTTCTTCTCCGTAGAATTCTTCTCCGTATATGTTATCAATAATAATATCGTGTTAGTTTTCGCGGATTTTTATCAGAGCTATATGATATCAATCGGATGGAAAATGGTCGGACCGACGAAGAACACAAGTTTTAATCACGATTGGCTTCAGTGTCCACAATTTTCGCCTTGGCTTAAAGAAGTTTCCGGCCAACCGCGTAGTGCTCGATGTCATTGGTGCGCAACCACTTTTTCGCTGAGCAACATGGTAAAACGGGCACTTTCAAGCCACGCTGAATCAAAAAAACATTTAAATATTATGAAGACACGGAACAAGTCCCTGGATGTTGCCGTCTCACTTCTTGGCTCGAAATGTGTAAGGCCTGATAATAAAATCGCAGCTGCTTCTTCGTCCCAAGGTTTACCCGAAGAGTTAGTCACGAAATCGGCTGTCGAAGTGGCACGGACAACTGCAACATCAAGTAAGACTGAAACTCCATCGCGTGGAATCAATGCATATATGATAGCAGAGAACGTGACGCGCGCGGAAATTTTATGGTGTCTACATACGGTGGAAGCGCATCATTCGCTTCGTGCCGCAGCTAAAAGCGTTGCATTATTCCCAACGATGTTTCCGGATTCCCAAATAGCTGGAAAATTAATGCTGCAGCGCACGAAACTAGGCTATCTATTAGTTCACGGTTTAGCTCTTCATTTCCATAATGAGTTAATCTCAGAATTGAAGGACTGTACCGACATTGTTGTCGGCTTTGACGAGTCACTGAATAAAGTATCGCAACTTGGACAGGTGGATATTTTCGTTCGCTTTTGGAGAAAACAGACAAATCAAGTGACAACACGATATTTTACTTCGGCCTTCTTGAATCACGCGACTGCTGCCGACTTATTCAAGGCGTTCACGTCGGCTCTGTCTGATATCGGTCTCAAAACGCTTCTTCAGATTTCCATGGACGGGCCGAATGTTAATTTCAAATTTCACCGTGACCTCAGTAGTAGCCTAGTAACAGATCCCGAAGATCGCGTTCTTCTTGATATCGGCAGCTGTGGACTCCACAACGTCAATGGAGTATTTAAGGCTGGTGTGAAAGCTGCTTCATGGGAGATATCAGAACTTCTTGGTGCTTTATATACGATTTTCAAGCATACACCAGCTCGCAGGGGGGGATTATACCCACTATTCCGGATCAAAGTTATTTCCCCGGAAGTTTTGCAGCGTGCGTTGGCTCGAAAATGGACCAGAAGATGTGCGAGAAATTGCAAACACGCTCTCCTCTCACATACGCTTTGACGAAAGGAATAACGTACTTAGACCCACTAGTATCCATTATGCCAATGACTCGCGATGCCCGTCTTCGTATCACTTTGAATGAGTTCATTAAAAAAAGGCAGATCTCAGGTATTCTTGCCGATCAAATCGAGACTCAATTCAAATTGATCTGCGAAAAATCTACATTCATGAATATCATGAAAGGATTTTCACGAGAAGATGATCGATTGGATGATCTGTGGATGTCTTTGGTCAAAGAAACCGGTGAGACGTCCGGAGAACTGATGATTTTCCTGCAAAAGGTGCTGATTTTGTCCCACGGGAACGCTGATCTTGAAAGAGGCTTTTCTGTGAATGTATAATTGACAACCAGAAAGAAGAATCACTTGTAGCCCAAAGACAAGTTTACGACGCGATTAGTGCAGCCGGAGGAATCGAGGCTTTGACGATAACGAAGTCTATGATTCACGCGGCTCGCAACGCCCGGGCCCGCTATGAAGAGAGTTTAGTATCAAAACAAAAGCAGCAAACTATGGAAAAAAAAATGGACTCGGAAAAAAAAGCTCTGACTCTTCAATTAAAGGAGCTTGAAGAGCAAAAACGTAATTTAATCGAAACCACAAAACATGAGGAAGCTCTCCTAGATGAGAGAATAAAAACTATCAAAAAGAAAGTCTAAAAGTTTGAATATTGTTCACGTTTTCAACACTTATATTCCAAAGTTTCGAAGTTTGAATATTGTTCACGTTTTCAAGACTTATATTCCAAAGTTTCTGATCGTACCTGATATCAGAGTATTATGAAAAATATTTTATGTTTTACGTATTCATGGTCTAAATTGATTAACGAAAATCGTTGTGATATAGATCTAGATTCTAGAGTACAAAATATTTGTTTTCTATAAGTCGTCTTTATAATCTGTTTTAATCGAGATGTGTTAATGTGATACATATGGGATGAGTGGATATTGATGAAATACACACATTTTCCAAAACCGATTTTTTCGAGTATTATTAAACTCATCAGTTGACCAACCTGAGAAGCTCCTATTCTATGTAGATTCTAGTTCGGGAAAGTTGGGTATTTTGTCAGGGGAGAGTCAGGGAAAAGTCAGGGAATTTTTTTTCTACATTTTTGTGGCCACCCTGTGTCAATAATTTTTTTTTTACAATTACGAATATCAATGTGTTGTATAATCCATTATTTCATAAAGAAAATTTTCGTAAACGCAACTTTTTAATTTTAAGGATGTTCCTCTGTAATAACTATTATGATTGTCATGATAACAAAATTTGTAATTCTTATATTGATTTAATCTTCTGTTACCCCCGAAACAATAAACGTAAATATTCATCGAAACCTATCCCACTCTGAGATCCAAAATCCTCACTAATCGCGGTTCAATTGGGGACGATGCACATCCGAAGCCCTATTCTCCATCCACTTAATATATAATATGTCAGTGAAAATCCTCGTTATATATGTAATAACTGTCGTGATTATCGTGGTTACACAATTGTAAATTGGTAATGTACATTGCATAATCCTTCATCTCCTCCAGCTAAAACAATAAACGTCCCGTGCCAAATACCCAGAAGATCCATTGTCCCGAATTACAGGAAATTATTCATTTATTTACCCCGCTTGCAACGAAAAAGATGGAACGTATAAAATTAACGCGTGACCACGGGCTGACCACCGTTCTCCGAAACTGACCACCAAGCCGACCATGGGCTTTTTCTATTGTTACGCGACCACGGATTGACCACTCTTTCCGGAACTGACCACAAAACTGACCATGGTCCATTTTTTTTGGGCCCATAGGTCCTTTTTTTTTTAAGGGTCCATTTGGTCAGTTTTGATGGTCAGTCGGATAGTCGTTTTTCCGACAAAACGACCATCCGCCATTTTGGTCAGCTTTTGTGGTCAGTTCGATGGTTTCCGAACTTGCTAGGGTATTATTATACACAAATTTAAAACAGGTATCACGCCTTAACTATCGAACCGAATGGATTGAGATTTGCACAAGTAATTGTAGAGACTTTTATTTATAGTGTTCTAACCCGAAAATATCAATATTAAAATTATAAATCAAAATTTTTAGTAAAAATTGACGAATTAAAAAGATCTGCCGGGATATTAGGTCAGGACCCACTAGACCGATAAAAACCTTGAACAACGAGCCTTCATTTATTGCTGTATGTCCAAAATTGGCTGAGTGGCATTTGTTTGAAAAATTACATGTAATCGTTGTCGGTTAGAAGATGTAGAAGAACACGTACTTACAGTGTTGCCAAGTCAGTGACTTTGTCACCAGATCTGGTGTTTTCAGACCATCGTTCAGTGACACAATTTTTCGTCTGCGACACTCCCAAAACCTGGTGATTTTCGTACCATCGTTCGGTGACTTCTGGTGACTTTTTTTTCCATTGTGAAATTTCTACTCCATTTTCCAACTCCATTTTTCACGAATTTTCGAGAACTTTTATTTCTGTTTTCTAAACTGCGTGTATGCAAGAAGTGGAAAATGCGATTTATGTACGTATTAAATAGTATATTATTCACGATAGGGCAAAAATTTTTTTTGACGAATGCGAGGATTGTATCCCGAGGCAAAGCGAAGTTATGTACAATCCTCGCATTCGTCAAAAAAAATTTTTGCCCTGTAGTGAATACGATATTTTATACACCAAGGGAAATAAAGTGGTTTTCCCTGCTGGTGCAGGGCAATAAACCACGGTTTATTTCCCTGAGGTGTATAAAGAATCTTTTTAGCTGAAAAGGTTATGTTCGCTAATTTTCAGAGTATAATTTTTGTAGTATAATTTTCCAGAAAATATTCCGCAAATCATGGCTGTCATCGATATTATCTTCATTATTGGTATAATGAATTTTGCTCTCATTCAAACATTCCGGAAGGATGTTCCATGTTCCTCCTCCGTCCTAGGAGATTATGATAACCTACAATATGCCTTATTTTCATCTACTATGTCGATGGAAAATTTATTCCACATGTAAGTACTTTTTAAAATATTTATATCACTTTAGTAATTGGTCTTTTCGATTTTTCATCTCTGGACCATTCGCGTTAAGCTGAGACGACTGAGGGTGGCTCTGAATGTAGAAAAAAAAATTTTTTTTGCCTCGCACTGACTCCAAACAAACCATAGCTGTGTCGAGCGGCAGATGCGTTAAATCTTCAAAATGTAAAATAGGGTTGGCTTGAAATATAACATAAAGAATGTGCCAGGATAGCTGTGGATCATTCGCAGTCGAAACGAAGGAAAAAAACATTGTTTCTTAACATACGTAGCTATTCCGAGTCGTCCTATCCTGACCCGAACGATCCAAAGTGTGCAAATCGAAAATACTTCAAGTGTTATAAGTTATTATAACTTGACTATTATATGTTATTACTACTTGACAAATTGTTCTTATATAGGGTGGAACGAACCATGGTTTTGCTATCGGACATTTCTCCACGATCTCAACAACAGGTGCCGGGTAAGCGATATCAATATTTTTACACTAATAATTTTGTTTGATATTTTGTAGTCAGCAGTAATGCTTCATAATTACTGTTATCAGTGCAAGACTCAAACTTTCGAAAATACTGTAAGGCATATGAAGTTATAAAATTTAGAAACTACTTTTCATGATCATGATTCTCTTGTTACGTGTGGGGTGCGCGATGTTCAAGAATTACGTTATAAATGTGTATGTCCATTATATTCTTTACGGGATTCATGAATGGAACTAAGAGGACATAATCTCCTTGTAGTATTTGGAGGGTGGTTTGATCATAGAAGTTTTGGTTTAAAGACGATGCTCACTCACAACCTCACAACTCACAAGTCAGCTCTGGGGATTGCATTCTTTCGAATCGTAAATAGATCGATACGATTCAACTTTTTATATGATATACTTGTGAACGGGATTCATACGTACATATCACGTTTGATTAGTATAGAGAAGTAAATGGTTCAACTTTCAACTAGGCGAGGTTAGAACGACACGAGCACGCACACAAGTAGACAAAAGCGCGAGAATGCGATTATTTAGCGGAAAAAAAGATTCAAGCAGACGATGTGCTGAGTTGATAAATAAAAGATATAAAATTGACGAATAATTATAGTAGGTGGAGCCACGATATTGGCAGACGTTCAACTTAACCATTCTATGATAAAAAGTATCGTGCTCGCGATTAATTTTTGGTTTCCATTGAAAAATAAGAATTCCAATACGCATTTTACGTTCCAAGACTCTCGATATTGTTTATTAAGGTAGAGGCAAGAATATTGGATTTTTTCATGTGCAGGTGTGTGCTTATATATATATCCAGAATATTTAATGTATGTATGTACAGAAGAGAATGAAAAATATTGTTTAACGAACGATATTGCGTACATATAACCTTACTGCATACGGAGCCTAAACAATGTTCACGCATATACAATAAGGTTATGCACGAACGTATTTTAAACGTATGTTCTTCTCAACTCTGTACAGCTCGGCTATTCTCATCGATACAAAGAAGTCTTCAATTTACCACACGTCCATACGATACAGAGATGGGGAAACCCCAATATACACAAAAATTTCGTAATGCTTGGGTGGAGAAATCGCAATACAAAGACTGGCTAAGACCGGTTTCAAACAACCCGACAAAAGCATACTGCAAGTTTTGCAGGTGCGAGTTCAATGCACGGCTCGCTGATATTGACAAGCACACAAAAAGTAAAAAGCATATCAATAGTGGTCAGCCATTTAACCCTCAACGACAAAGGAGGATAAACGTCATTGACGGCTCGAAAAATCTCGACCCTAAAAAAATTGCAGAGGCAGCATTAGCACTTTACAGTGCTATGCATGGGAATATGAATGCGATTGACCACTTGAGTAATCTATGTTCACTCAAGTTCTCGGAAAGCAATGCAGCGAAAGTTCAACTCCACAGGACTAAATGTACACAAATTATAAAGAATGTGTTGAGCCCGCACTTTCAAGACTGTCTACGCGATGACGTTGGAGAAAGAAAATTCAGCTTGCTTCTAGACGAGTCCACAGATATATCAATAACTAAATATCTCGGAATTGTCATAAGGTTTGTTTCATAATCACTAATCCTACAGGCTCTTTACTGGGTTTTCGCCGTTGGGGGGATAAGGTTAATTCGCTATAAAAAAACCATATTTACGAAAATTTTTTTAACGACACAGTTCATATATAAATTTAATTATGTAATTAGTATATAATAAAAGAACATTTGAAGAATATTCTGTAAAATTTTCATTAATAATTATGCAGAAATGAACCATTGACAGCAAATCTTCGCAGACGCCTCAAAAAAAAGTTACATTGCGGTGAACCGCATAACTTATCACTGGATTATCTGAAATAAAAAAACCAAAAAGATTTCATTAGTTGATAAGTTCCTTAAGGTAACGCTGTCGAGTTTTTTTCATTGATTTTTTAATTTTTGGTTACACTTAGAAGTCAAAATACCGATTTTTCATTTAAAAAATCGGAAAATTTGTTATTGTAAAATAAATTAAAATTATAAAAAATAAAAAAAAGCTCGGCAGCGTTACCTTAAGAAACTTATCGACTAATGAAATCTTTTTGGTTTTTTGATTTTAGATGATCCAGTGATGAGTTATGCGAATCAACGGAATGTAACTTTTTTTTGAGGTGTGCGAAGATTTGCTGTCAACGGCTCATTTCTGTATAATTATTAATGAAAATTTTACAGAATATTCTCCAAACGTCCTTTTATTCTATACTAATTATATAAATAAATATATATTAACTGGGTCGTCAAAAAAATTATCGTAAATATGCTTTTTTTTTATAGCGAATTAACCTTACCGCCCTTAAGGCATTTCGTTACCATTTAGCTGATTAAGAGATCTACATAAAAACACAATGGTTTTCGATAACATTTTTTGTGGAAAATTTTTTGAGTTCATATTTTTATATTATAATAGTATGGTGAAATTTTTCTTCCATCACCGAAATATTTTATATTAAAAATAACAACTTGAATTATTGACGCAAGTCGTGGCAACAACGTTGATTGAATGTTTTACTGTTGGCGTACCTGTCAGATTCGCGCGTGCGTAATACTTCACGTTACTCGTGAATTCAATACATTTATCTTGGCTTTTTAGTTTTTAGTACATTTCAAACTGCGCGCTCTCGGGAATGCTTCCGACGTTGCCAAGTATTCACTCGTTTTATGTTTTATTCTGAAAATAGTTATTTTCGTGCGTGAGCTTATGTTTTGGCTTGTAACTAATAAACCAGATGCACGATCCTATTCAAATTTGTTGACAGTCATTTTAAAGGTCTAATAAAGATCTGACATAAATGTTATGCGGGTAGTAATATTTTAATGGAATTGACAACTCAAAAAAATATTGCTTCCATTTACTCTCGTGTATGAGCCAAATTTTTGAAAATTATTTTTACAAAAACGACATGGTGGATCGACTTGAAACTTGAGCAATTCACGTTTTATATATTTGTCATTTATTTTTAAAAAAATTGAGTTGATGGTAACATTTTCAAAAGTGGTATTGAAATGCCTTAAAAAAAAAAAATATTTTTTGCCCAGGTATTACAGCGAAAAGGGAGGAACAATTGTTTCCACTTTCTTGTCTCTCGAGGAGCTATCGTCTGGAACTGCAGAAGCCATTCTCGAGGCAATTGAACGAGTGGCAAACTCATTTACCTTGGATCTCCATAACCTCATAGGCATCGGAACCGATAATGCTTCCGTTATGGTCGGCGTCAACAATGGATTGTTCGTTCTGCTCAAAAACAAGTACAACTTGCCCCACCTAGTGTTGGTCAGATGCATTTGCCACTCGCTTCAACTAGCCGTCTCGCACGCGACGACGGAAACTTTGCCACGAAATCTCGAGTTCCTAATCCGCGAGACATATAATTGGTTTGCTCATTCCAGTCTCCGACAAATCGCGTACAAAGAAATTTACGGGCTTATCAACGAGGGTGCTGCACCACTGAAAATCCTTCAACTGAGTGGAACACGTTGGATTTCTATCGAACCAGCGATCGATCGAATTCTAAATCAATGGGATGAGCTCAAGACGCATTTCGAGATCGTCAAGAGAAAGGAATCTTGTTACACAGCTGAAATGTTGTACAATAACTACAGAGACGCTACGAACAAAGTTTATCTGACATACATTCATTCAATACTCATTGACGTACAGCGCACGAATAAATCGTTTCAATCCGCGTCTGCAGATCCTTCAAAGCTTCTCGAGGATCTGAAAAATTTGCTTCAGTCAGTCTCGTCAAAAATTTTAATTCCAACAGCTCGAATCAATATATTTACAGATAATATCAGCAGATCCCTCGATCCGAATCCATATCTAGGGTATGCCTTCGAGAAAGCTCTCGCGGAGATGGATAGCAGTTCGGAGAATGAAAAGATGATCAAAGATCGATGCATTGCGTTTACGACAAAACTTTGCACGGAGCTGCGAAACCGACTGCCGACGAATCTCGTTTTACTCGAGCAAATGAAACTCTTACACCCAACTGAGAGCTTGAAGGCAAGAGCTCATAAGATTTCGATCACGAATTTGGCGAAACAGTTCATAAGTCAACCCAAGCAAATCGAGAGAATCGAGACGCAATGGGTCAATTTAACGAATATTCAGTGGAGTAACGTTTCATCGTCAGCAGGTTTGTGGAACGACGTTTCAAAGTACCGAGATGCCTGCGGGGAGAGGTCTTACAGAGAACTCTCAGATTTCGCGTTACAACTATTGAGCTTGCCATACTCTAACGCTGACATTGAACGCGTATTCAGTCAGCTAAACATTGTCAAAAACAAAATGCGTAACAGATTAACTCCTGATACAACCAACGCGATTCTCTACGTACGGTATGGGTTGAAGCGCTCGGGGAAATGCTGCTTCAGTTACGAGCTTCCAAAAGATGTCCTGAGTAAGATAGGAACCTTGCAAGCATATGGAATGAAAGACACTGCAAGCGACGTAGCTTCGACATCTTCGATCATGCCCGTCGAAAATTCTGAATTAGACAATGATTTATATAACATCGCCGAACTTTTGACTGGAGAATTGTAGAGTATGCTGTGGTGAAATTTGGAATAATAACGTATTTTGACCTCCTAATCACGAATATCATAACGAAAATTGGCGCAAACGCCATTTTGAATATGAAAATCGAAGAAGAACCTCTTTTTCGTTCGGTGCGCATTAGGAATGCGCGATTATGCACACCGAACGAAAAGAGGTTCTCCTTCGATTTTAATATTATCAAAATGGCGTTTGCGCCAATTTTCGTTATGATATTCGTGATTAGCAGGTCAAATTACGTTATTATACCAAATTTCAGATTGATCGGCGGTATGCGCTTTTCGGAAGTTTATCCAACAATTATTTCGCCCTTTTCCAATTTATTGTTCAGTCGGGAGTTTTTCGAAAAATTTAAATTTTTTAAAAATCATAGCCTTATAAAGCATAAATCATAAAATGATTATAAAATATGAGCCTTATAAAATCATAGATGTATAGCTGATAATCTATTTTAATTATTTTTGGCTGTGCGATCGATGGGCGTTCTGCGCCGTGAGATCACCGTAAATACTAAGATATGTGCATTATATGCAATAAATAATCTAAGTTCTCGTTCAGTATTACTACAAGTCAATTAAAAAATAAGAATTACAGCATTGTTTAATAAAAATCTGATATTTCAAAAATCTAGTGACTTTTATTCCTAAAAGGTGTCTTTTTGGATGCACGTCTGGTGACACCCTGTTATGTCGACTTGGCAACACTGTTTGGCTTGGCGATCGTGCGCTTCCTCAAGTGAATGCACGATGGTAGCCCGTAGGTTTTGCAGGCGGTCCATGCGAGTTTTCCATGCCTGGGGGGTCGTTGGTACTACCTCGAGCCCAGGAGCATCGTAACTGGCCGCGGTTGGTATCGGCTCTCGACCGAAATTGAGGTAAGCGGGGCTACACTGAAGTGAGCTATGGTGGGCTGAATTATAGGCAAATCGGAACTCCGGTAGGTACCGGTCCCACTCTCGGTGGTCGTTTTCCAGGTAGGAAACGATCATGGTCTTGAGGACCCGGTTTACTCGTTCTACCGGGTTTGCCTGAGGATGATAGGGAGGAGTGGTTTGATGCCGGATGCCTACGCGTTCTGTTAAGTCGCGGATGTCTCGGTTAACAAATTCAGTACCGTTGTCAGTCAGCAGCACGCGGGGTGCTCCCCAACGTGAGATAACTAGGTCTTCCAACGCTTCCGCAATCTTTTTACCCGTAGCCTTGCGTAAAGGTAGACACTCTATCCACTTGGAAAACAGATCTTGGAACACTAGCAGGTAGGCGAATCCCGCTTTGCTGACGGGTAAAGGTCCCATAATGTCTGCGGCGACTGTATCCCAGGGCTGTTCGATGACCCGACGGCCCATGAGACCGAATGGCAGTGCCTGCTCCACCTTGCATCGCTGACACACGCCACATTGTCGTACATAACGGACAACGTCACGGAACATGTTCGGCCAGAAGTATCGGGTGGTAAGTCGCCGGAAGGTCTTGTCGATTCCAAGGTGCCCTGCCTGTGGGGTGTCATGTGCATCCGACATGGCTGGCCGACGGGTTTCCTGTGGCAGGACCAGTTTCCAAGCGTCTAGATCTCCCAGCTCGAATGCCGCCAGGGGAGGAGTTTTATGGTGGTACAATTGGGTCCCCTCAATCTTCCAGTCGGGGTATCGGTTCGGGTTCCTGGCCACCTCCCGTCGTTTAAGCTGGTACCAACGGTCGTGACTGTCTTGGTTAGGTAGGAGTAGAGCGCACTGGTCCTCCGGGATGCGAGATAGTGCGTCGGGTACGTGGTGTAGCGCCCCTTTCCGGTGTATTACGGCGTAGTCATATTCTTGCATCTCTAAGGCCCACCGGCCGAGCCGACCCGCGGGGTTCTTCAAATTGTGAAGCCACCTTAGGCTGGAGTGATCGGTGATTACGGTAAAATGGTACCCCTCTAGGTAACAACGAAACTTGCGAATGGCCCAAATTACGGCTAGGCACTCCTGCTCGGTGGTTGTATAGTTCCGCTCGGCTGGGTTTAGCGCTCTACTGGCGTAGGCGATCACGTGTTCTGTCTCGTCCATTTCCTGGGTCAACACGGCTCCTAGTCCTACGCTGCTAGCGTCGGTCTGCAGAACGAAGGGAAGCTCGAAGTTCGGGCATACTAGCGTAGGGGCGGATGTTAACTTTTGCCTCAAGATGTCGAAGGCGGTTTGTTGTTCGCTGTCCCAAGACCACGGGCGGTTCTTTTTCAGTAACATAGTTAGTGGGCTAGCGTAGGTAGCAAATTCGGGGACGAAACGTCTGTACCAAGAGGCCATTCCGAGGAAGCGACGTAGCTGTTTGACGTTACGCGGCGGAGGGTACTCTAGCACCGGGGCTACTTTCTCGGGGTCGATTTGTAATCCGTGGCGGTTGACGACGAACCCCAGGTACTTTACTTCCGAGCATCCGAACTCGCTTTTTTCTGGGTTAATAGTCAATCCCGCGTCTTTGATCTTTCTCAGCACCCTACGTAACCACACGAGGTGTTCGTCGAAGGTAGGGGTCACTATGATGATGTCATCTAGGTAAACATAGACGTAGGGCTGCATTTCGGGTCCCAGTAGTCGATCTAGCAACCGTTGGAAGGTAGCTGGGGCGTTCGTTAGCCCAAATGGCATTCGGCGAAACTGGAATAACCCCATTCCCGGGACCGTAAACGCGGTTATCTCTCGACTGCGTTTCTCCAGAGGGACTTGAAAATAGGCCTGGCTCAGGTCGAGGGTCGTGATGTAATTGGCTTGCCGCAGTCGGTCCAGGATGCTGTTCATTAGTGGGATCGGGTACGCGTCTTTCTTGGTCACGCTGTTAACCTTGCGGAAGTCCAAGCAGAAACGGAGTTTCCCATTAGGTTTCTTTACCATTACTATGGGGTTGGACCAGTCGCTGCTAGAGGGCTCGATAATTCCGTCCGTCAGCATTTGTTGGACCGCCTCGTGTATTGCTTTCTCGATTGCCGGGGACACGGCGTAATATCGTTGCTTGATGGCGGGGTGACCACCAACGTCTATCTGGTGTTCTGTCAGATTCGTAGCTCCGGGTTTTTCGGGGGCTGGAGGTACTTCGGCTAACACCAGTTGTTCTAACATTTTCGTTTGATCCTTTGTGAGCTCTCGCAGTCCACAGCAGAGGTGATTCACCGGTCCCATTCCTGATTGTATTTCGAATCGGTGGGTGATCAAAGGGCTGATTTTGCTGGTCCATTCGCCTTTCTCGAAGTCCACGATCCACCTCGCTGCACGAAGGAAATCCAACCCCAAGATGCAGGGAAGTACTAATATCGGTAGTAGGTAGGCCGTGAAAGGGAAAGTGTGTCCATCCAGGATTATTTTTGGGTTGACGGTTTCGTATGCGATTGCCTTTTGACCTCCGGCCATCTCCACGCCCCGTGGACGGGACGGATGTCGGGGAACCTTTAGCTCATCCATCCACCTTATCGCCATAGGTCCCAGGAAGGTACGACTAGAACCTGAATCAACTAGGGCCCGGATTGGCCATCCTTGAATCGTGAAGGTGACGAAGAAAGCGGTGGCGCTCTCTTCGGTTTGGAGATTACCGCACCAAAGAGGTTCGTCAGAGGTATTGCCGGTAGAGCCGAGATCGTCGTTATTGGCGGTCGTAAGAGGTTCGGCGGGCCCTTCGTTCGACCGGAACGAGGCCGCCCTTAGCGGTTTCCCGCACACGAGCAATCCGTTGATTTGGTGCCCGCTCGTCCACACCGGTAGCAGAAGAGGCGACGTTGTTCCGTGCATGCATTGAAACGATGGTCTGGGTTGCCGCAATTCCAGCAATTCCTTGGCCTCTGAGGTGGGACGGCCGATGTTGGGGTTTCGGGACCCTTCGGGGCTGAGCCGGAAGTTGGATCCATATCCCGGAACGGGTTCAACTGATCGCGGCTTTCGGAGATTTCCGGCTTGGCTCGGTCTGCCCGCTGGGTGGTCCGAGGATTTGGTGGGTCGCGAGCTATAGGCTTCTGAGACCGGGGCCGCGTGTTTTGCACGGCGTTCAACCCCTGGGGTTCCGTGTACGCATTTTTGAAGGACGAATCGTCGGGTTCACCTTCCGGTGAGAGCTCGTCGAGGCGGTATTCCAAAGGGATGTTCTGCGCTGAGCAAACGTTACGTGCCGGTCCGTGTCGAGGTCCCCGGATACCTTGGTAGGCCAATTCGGGACATAGGGATTGATCCGGTGCGGGTGGTGCCCGATACAAGCGGACAGCCTGGTAACTTTTCTCGATGCGGACGGCCACGTGCTCGAGGGAATCGAAGTCGAATAGGTCATCCCGATGTATGGCGACTTGGAGTTTGGGTAGCAAGTTCCGGTGTGCGTATTGTATTTGTTCCCCCTCACTCCATGCTGGCCGTAGTCGAAGAAACAGTCCTCTCAAACAGGTCAGGTAATCAGCCACCGGTTCTTCCAAGCCTTGGGTCCGGCGCATGATTTCGGCCCTCAGCGCATATTGATAATCGGGGTCGCCAAAGCGTACCCGGCACGCCGACCGAAATTGATTCCATGTTGTCCATTTATCCTGGTCGTTGCGGAACCGCTGCAAGGCTATTCCCGTGAGGAAAAACGGGAGGCATCTAATGAGGTCGGCATCTGCCACGGGAATGAGTGCCCGGCCCTCGGTTATACGGGTCAAGAAGGTATCAACGTCTTCGCCCCTTTTTCCGGAAAAGGAGATATTCCATTTTCTCATCACGTGCAATACCGAGGATGCGGTGGCGCCTCCCCGTCCTCCAGGACCCGCCATGGGTCGTTCGAATTCCGCCTCTTGATGGTGAGTCTGATCGATCGGGTGGTTACTGGGCAGGTCCCTGCCCGTTGATACGATGGGTATACTTGGTTGACTTCGCGTGTTCGGGTTACGCGGCTGGCTATCGGTCGGTAGGGATAGTCGAGTACCCATCGCATGCCCTGAATTCCCGAAGGTATCTCTTCCGATGACTTCGCGATACGTTCGTAAACGGGCCGCATACTCTTCCAACGGGTTAGCCTGAGGGACCGTGAAATGCTCCGTCCCGGTCGAATGTAGCAAGCCCATGCCACTGAGTGAGGTCACGGGCAACGTCGGGTCCATCGCGGTCCCCGGCAAGGTGGTATCAACACCAGTTGCCAACGTGTCCCAGGGATAGGGCCCTGTGGCACCCATCCCGGAATCCCATTCTCCGGGAAGTGGGTTTACATAAGGTCCCGTAACGCGTTTTATTGCGCCGGTACCCACGGCTACCGTATCCCGGGGTGGCACTTCGTTTCCGGTGGTAGGTAGGGTCCACTCGCTACCGCCCGCGGTGGTGGTTGGAAGCTGGTTGTCCCTGTCCATTTCGGTTCTTCCGAGGGAAGTTCTATGCGAAAGTGCCTCGGCTTAGGCAACCGTGTGGACGGTGGTCGATGCGATAGATCCTCGCGGTACGCTGGCTTACGCGATCCTTGACGGGAGGTAACTCGCAAGGTAATTCGCGAGGTAATTTCGCGGAGACAATCGACGCGAGGTAATTCGCGAGGTAATTCGCGAGGTAACTCGCAGAGATAGTCGACGCGAGGTAATTCGCGAGGTAATTCGCGAGGTAATTCGCGAAGATAATCGACGCGAGGTAATTCGCGGAGATCGTCGACGCGAGGTAATTCGCGAGGTACTTCGCGAGGTAATTCGCGAAGATAGTCGACGCGAGGTAATTCGCGAGGTAATTCGCGAAGATAGTCGACTCGCGAGGTAATTCGCGAGGTAATTCGCGAGGTAATTCGCGGAGATCGTCGACGCGAGGTAATTCGCGAGGTACTTCGCGAAGATAGTCGACGCGAGGTAATTCGCGAGGTAATTCGCGAGGTAATTCGCGAAGATAATCGACGCGAGGTAATTCGCGAGGTAATTCGCGGAGATCGTCGACGCGAGGTAATTCGCGAGGTACTTCGCGAGGTAATTCGCGAAGATAGTCGACGCGAGGTAATTCGCGAAGATAGTCGACGCGAGGTAATTCGCGAGGTAATTCGCGAGGTAATTCGCGAGGTAATTCGCGAAGATAATCGACGCGAGGTAATTCGCGAGGTAATTCGCGAGGTAATTCGCGAAGATAATCGGCGCGAGGTAATTCGCGAGGTAATTCGCGAAGATAGTCGACTCGATGTGTCTCGCGAAAGATATTTGGAAAAACGTCGCGAATCGAGAATGTTGTGTGTTAATTCCCACGACACCACTTGATGATTTCACTTGTTCACTCGAAGACTCCTTACTAACAACTGCCCTTCCGGCTTAACGGCGTATCCTTTTGCTTCTTACTTGCTGACAGGGAGGGGGGGTACTTTTTCCCCAGTCGTAATCATGTTCGCGCGAATTTGGGGGGGGGGGACAAGGATGATTCATCGCTTGGAATCAACTGTGAGGACCAAGAAATCATCGCATGCTTTTTGATTTTTCGTGCCAAGAACCGCACAAGCAAAACAAGGAGAATCAAAAAAAAATATTGGCCAATAACCACCGTTTCGCTGTTATTTTTGGCCTATGGTTAAATATGGCACACAGGGAATAATGATGAACATACCCGTCGAGGCATATCCGTGGTTGGACCAAGGCTAATCCTTTGTTACTACTCTGATTGCTGGTAAATTCCAAGAAAAACATGTAGAAAGAAATAAGAACTTAAATTTTAAGGAATAACAGTAACGCAACAAAGGCTAATCCTTTGTTATGATTTGACTTACGGGTCAGGTCTCCAAAAAAAAATAACAATGTAGAGAGAAAGAAGAAATTCAAGTTTAAGAAATACCAGTGAGGAGACAAAGGCTAATCCTTTGTTATGATTTGGGGTTGCTGGTAAATTCAAAAGAAAAATATCTAGAGAGAAATAAAAGCTTTATTTTCGGAGCCTACCACTCCGAGACAAAGGATAATCCTCTGCCATTATGTAGGTTGCTAGTAAAATCAAAAAAAAATTACAGAGGAATAAGAATTTTAAATTTAAGGAATATCAGTAACCCAACAAAAGCTAATCCTTTGTTAATAATCGGCGCTGGTACATTTACAAACGGAAGTACTTGAGAAAAATATGAATTTAATATTTGGAGACCATCCGCAACAAGGCAAAGGCTATTTATGAAAAAGTATTGCAAAGGTATTCTCTTCGAGGAATACCAGTTTTGAAAGACAGATTCCTTTCATTAGGATTTTCGTACGGGTACGTTATGACCAAAAAGAAATCAATTTTCGTTTTGCGAATTAATGTTTTATCCGGGGCTATCATTCCCCGCTCTGCATGATTACAGGGAATACATAAGAACACACAGAAAATATAAATCGTATCAGAAATATAAGTCGGATAAGAATAAAATAAGAACAAAAAAAAACGAACATATTTGCGATTTTTCGAGAAATTCGAACCTTTGGTGGGCGCTAAAAGCAGCACCAGGTACGAGACTTTTTGCTCGAAAATCGCACTTTGCATCAGAAGGAAAAGAAACGGATAAAATTACATTACATTTAGTTTTTATCATTTTGGGGTACTGGGTATTCTCGAGTTTCGGATATTTACCTAACTATTAAATCTTACCTAATTCGCGAAAGACTAAAACTGCGCTATCACGTTACTCTATTCTATGCGCGATACTCAAAAGAAAAAGACAGATACAAAAAAAAACCTATGGCAAATGCATCGTTACTTCGAATATTGTCACTCGGGCCCCACGTTGGGCGCCATTTTGTGACGGGATTTTTCCTACCACACTTCCTGATCGGGCATATCACCCGTACATTCCGTGCCGGATAAAAAGACTAAAGAATTGACCACAAGCAAAGGGAAAGTTCGAGTCAAAGCGTTGGGCGCCAGGTACAAAGTACCGCCGGTTATGGACCGACTTTTATTTATTTGCTTCGATAAGAATCCCGGAATTGCGTAGGGCACGAACGAACGGGTGAGGCGAGATCGAGGGCAACTCGACTAGCTCAGCTCACCTGAGGGACGAAAAGGTAGAGGGGCAGGGTCAAAGTAGAGTGACAATAACTCGGAACTCAATATTAATACCTCCTTCGAGGATTTATTCAAAATCATGCTTCAATTTCAGATTCACAATACTTCTTCGGATGGTATCCGATACATTTGCCAGATCCTTCCTTAATTACTAATTTCCTAATTGTTCGTTACTCAATAGCGACGACCTAACACAAAATATGCTCTCGTACCGACACGGGTAGACCGTAATGCTAACCGAAAATTTACCGAGGTAGTAATCATCAACCGAGGTATCATAATTGCGTGGTAACGAATAAATAAACGAAATAAAGAGAGTAAAATTATTGCGATTAAATGACCGAGGTAAAGGTAGTAAGACTATTGCGAATAAATGACTGAGATATTAATTGAATATTTTTTTGAATTTACCGAGGTAGTAATAATTAACCGAGGTAGTAATATTTAACCGAGGTAATACTGTACGCAGACGGAATTCTATAAGAGTTGCAATAGGCATCGGAAATACGGAAAAGATGATTACGTATGGCTTACCCGGTACACGAAAAATACGAGAAATTATACGAACGAAATAACGCAAAATAATTCGACGGCTTCGTACGAGACTCTGGCTCTCCGCGCTCGGCGAGTATACGCCGCGAGAGAGAGAAAAGATAAACAAGCGTGGTACGCGAGAGCGTACCATTGTCTCGAGCGCGAGGCCTTGAGCCCGCAACTTGATCGACAGAAATGTTCAACATACGAAATAATATTTCATCGATGATTTTAATTAATTCAAGTAAATGCGCTAAGGCTAATTAAAATTACTGAATAGTGACGCGCAAACTTAATCACCGAAAGAGACTAATTGATTGGGCAAAAATACGACAGGCAAAAATTCAATAAATTCGATACTTAATTGTTCAGACCAGTTCGGAGGAATTCTCTTCTCGCCCATTTCTCTAGTCCAATTCTTTACTCAAACTCAATTAAATACTCAAGAAAACAATTATTCACGACCACGATCGCGAGACTATCGCTATTGACCGTGGTCGCTACTCTTCGAAATTAATACATGATGGACTGGACGAGAAAGGAATTCCGAATATTAACGCAGAAAATAAGCGTGAGGAGATTGGGCTCACCGAGTTCCCTCGTTGTCCGGTATTTGAGCTCCGACCACTACTCTCGCTCCTCGCTCGACTCCCGAAAAATTACGACTGATCTAATGATCCTCAATAATCGATCGACTTACCTCGGTGGCCCACTCTCTCCTCGATTCGCGCGCCCCACTCTCTCGCATCGCCCCGCCGGCATCTTATCTCCCTACTTTCCTTAATTTTCTCGCTTTCTTCATTGAGTGACGTGTGACGGTGACGAAGGGACCACCCCTCCCGCGACCGAAACCGTGTGCGAGCCTCTACTCGCAGCTATGATATGCTGCCCCTCAATCGCCCTCCTCCTGGGATCCCGTGGATGATTACCAGCAACGGGGGAGACCTCCCTCGCGTAATCAAAGCGTCCCTTGATTAGGCGGTGGGCCCACAATAAACGCCACCAGGCAAAACAGCACCACGTTGCTGGCTCCGTCCCAAAGATCCCCTTAAGTGAGGCGCCGAATCTCACGGTCCACGACGACTGAGGAGGCAGTAGGGGAGGGTGCAACACCAAGGTTGCGTAGTCAATCGGAGCGGGTGACGCTGTATATCGGTCCAGTTCCCAATGTCTCCGTTGGCATCCCTATCTCCCACGAATAATGATGGCGAATATTCGCCTGCGTAATGAGCAAAGTATCGCTCGAACCCTCTTGGGCCAACGATGCACGGCTCGGCCACGAGCGAGACGCCCCCGCGACACGTCACCGCCACTCGCGAGTCCCAAGTTATTCCTCACCGGCGAGTGAGCTCGAGAGCGGGACACGGAGTTTTACTCTTTATATGGCAGACATAACTGCTGGTCTTACTCCAAACTATAAAATTAAATTCCTTACATTAATTTAACGAACATTTTGCCCAATGAATTATTCGCCACGCTAAAATGCAGGTACTAAACAAAAAAACAACGCAAAACTTATCCTAAAATGAGTCGAAATTCTCCGGGTGGTCTAACGAAGAGCGTCGTCGTAGGGTCGTAAACCCGACCCCATGGTCGACACTACTCCGTGCGGGTGGCGAGGCAAAATGTCACGTCACAACGCATGTATTATTATACACAAATTTCAAACATGTACCACGCCTAAACTATCGAACCGAATGAATTGAGATTTGCACAAGTAATTCTAGAGACTTTTAATTATAGCGTTCTGACTTGAAAATATTAATATTGAAATTATACATCAAAATTTTTAGTAAAAATTGACGGATTTAAAATATGTGCCAAGATATTGGGTCAAGACCCACTAGACCGATAAAAACCCTGAATAACGAGCCTTCATTTATTGCTGTACGTTCAATATTGGCTGAGTGGTATTTGTTTGAAAAGTTACATGTAATCGTTGTCGGTTAGGAGGTGTAGAGAGGACACGTACATTTACCGAGCGGCCCGTGGGTCACATGAAAGAGAGAGGGCGAGAGCCAGAAGCAGTGATCAATATGTATATCTGTATATACGCATGTATATTAGGGTGTGCGGAAAAAAAAACAATTTTTTTTTTTCGGTTGCATCCACCAAAAAAAGTTGAAGCAAGGTAAAAAAAGAAGAATCCTAAAACGGGAGGTCAGAAAAAAATTATTTCGAACGGCGCATTGCATTTGAATATTTTCCATAAGAATAACACAGGAAAATATTGGGATTTCTGAATGTGGTAGTGCAACTCGTCAGAAAAAAATCACACAAAGATGTCATTAATATATTCTCATGGAGAATCGAATTCCCTACAAAAAAAGTTCTTACGAAAAGTTAGCTCAGAACAACCGTTCAAGTGGAATATAACGCGAATGAATATAGTGGAAATAACGCTGTCTGAAATTGAATTGATAGGAAAAAAAAATAATTCAAAAGGCTGTAAAAATCGAATTTTTCGCGTTACGAAAAAACTTTTCGGGGGTTTTTTGTAGAGAATGTTCTGCTCTAACGACGTCGCTTTGATAGAAGCATATAACGGTTCATTAACAAAAAACGAAGAGCAGCTACAATATTTATTGGGCATAGTGCAAAATTATCGATAGAAATACCCTAATTGCAACAAACAGACTCTTAAAAAAAGAAACGATGATTATTAAGCATTATAATGTAAAAAAAACCTATTCTATCTTATTAAACCAAATTCATTGAATAAAGCTTTTCTAAACACGATCAATGATGAACGTCGTTTCTTTTATATTTCTTGTTGTACTTGATTTTTTTTTTTGTATAAGAGAAATATTTTGAGAACAATTTCATGCAAGTATGTTAGAGCAGAACATTCTCTACAAAAAACCCCCAAAAAGTTTTTTCGTGAAGCGAAAAATTTGATTTTTACAGCCGTTTGAATTATTTTTTTTCCTATCAATTCAATTTCAGACAGCGTTATTTCCACTATATTCATTCGCGTTATATTCCACTTGAACGGTTGTTCCGAGCTAATTTTTCGTAAGAACTTTTTTTGTAGGGAATTCGATTCTCCATGAGAATATGTTAATGACATCTTTGTGTGATTTTTTTCTGATGAGTTGCACTACCACATTCAGAAATCCCAATATTTTCCTGTGTTATTCTTATGGAAAATATTCAAATGCAATGCGCCGTTCGAAATAATTTTTTTTTGGCCTCACGTTTTAGGATTCTTCTTTTTTTACCTTGCTTCAACTTTTTTTGGTGGATGCAACCGAAAAAAAAAAATTGTTTTTTTTCCGCACACCCTAATGTATATACACAAATTTCAAACATGTACCACGCCTAAACTATCGAACCGAATGGATTGAGATTTGCACAAGTAATTCCACACGGAAAGAAATCTGTTGCGAATATCGCATGGGACGCTATTGCTATTTTCGCATTCGAGTGTTCAATGCAAAAAAGGTACGAGAAAATTGCCATTATCGCATGATAACCATGCGATTTTAGTATGAAAGTGTCCCATGCGAGAAAGGCATGTACCGATGCGATTATCGGACGAGAGCGATGCGCTGAACGCTCGAGAGCGATGCGCTGAACGCACAGTTACCTCCGTACTATAAACGCAAGGAGGCCCATGTGAAAAGAGCATGGGTCCCGAGCGTTTCGAAGATTTACGAACTGCGCATGCTCACGGCAACCTATATAGGCGATACGTGAGCGCGCGTTAGTCTCCTGCTTACGTCATATTGTACATATTGAGCATGCGCAGTTCGTAAATCTTCGAAACGCTCGGGACCCATGCTCTTTTCGCATGGACCTCCTTGCGTTTATAGTACGGAGGTAACTGTGCGTTCAGCGCATCGCTCTCTTGCGTTCAGCGCTTCGCTCTCGTGCGTTCAGCGCTTCGCTCTCGTGCGATAGTCGCATCGGTGCATGCCTTTCTCGCATGGGACACTTTCATACTAAAATAGCATCGATCCATACTAAAATCGCATCGATTTATGCTAAAATAGCATGAATCGATACAATTTTAGTATGGCACAGTCATTGCTTGTTTCGCATGGTACATTCCCATGCAATATTCGCAACAGATTTCTTTCCGTGCAGAGACTTTCATTTATAATGTTCGAACCCGATAAATATTAATATTAAACCTGTAAATGAAAATTTCTAATAAAAATTGACGAATTTAAAAGATATGCCAAGATATTGGGTCAGGACCCACTAGACCGATAAAAACCCTGAACAACGAGCCTTCATTTATTGCTGTACGTTCAATATTGGCTGAGTGGTATTTGATTGAAGAATTACATGTTATCGTTGATGGTTAGGAGATGTAGGAGAACGCGTAGTTACCGAGCGGCCCGTGGGTCATATGAGAGAGAGAGAGAGAGGAGAGAAAGAGAGAAACAGATGCGGTGAGCGACATGTATATCTGTATATACGCATGTAGTATTATACACAAATTTCAAACATGTACCACGCCTAAACTATCGAACTGAATGAATTGAGATTTGCACACGTAATTCTGGAGACTTTTATTTACAGCGTCCATACTTGAAAATATTAATATTAAAATTATGAATGAAAATTTTGAGTAAAAATTGACGAATTTTAAAGATATGCCAAGAAATTTGGTCAGGACCCACTAGACCGATAAAAACCCTAAACAACGAGCCTTCATTTATTGCTGTACGTTCGATATTGGCTGAGTGGTATTTGTTTGAAATATTACATGTTATCGTTGACGGTTCGAAGATGTAGGAGAACGCGTAGTTACCGAGCGGCCCGTGGGTCACATGAGAGAGAGAGAGAGAGGAGAGACAGAGAGAAACGGATGCGGTGAGCGATATGTATATCTGTATATACGCATGTAGTATTATACACAAATTTCAAACATGTATCACGCCTAAACTATCGAACCGATGGATTGAGATTTGCACAAGTAATTTTAGAGACTTTTATTTATAGTGTCCTAACCCGAAAATATTAATATTAAAATTATAAATCAAAATTTTCAGTAAAAATTGATGAATTTAAAAGATATGCCAAGATATTGGGTCAGGACCCACCAGACCGATAAAAACCCTGAATAACGAGCATTCATTTATTGCTGCACGTCCGAAATTGGCTGAGTAGTATTTGTTCGGAAAGTTACATGTAATCGTTGTCGGTTAGAAGATGTAGGAGAACGCGTAGTTATCGTGCGGTGCGTGGGTCACATGAAAGAGAGGAGAGAGAGGGAGAAAAACGGAGGCAGTGATCGATATGTATATCTGTATATACGCATGTATTATTATACACAACTTTCAACCATGTACTACGCCTAAACTATCGAACCAAATGGATTGAGATTTGCACAAGTAATTCTGGAGACTTTTATTTATAGCTTTCTGACCCGAATATATTAATATGTATCAAAATTATGAATCAAAATTTCTAGTAAAAATTGACGAATTTAAAAGACGTGCCAAGATATTGGATCAGGACCCACCAGACCGATAGAAACCCTGAACAGCGAGCCTTCATTTATTACAGTACGTCCAAAATTGGCTCAGTGGTATTTGTTTGAAAAATTACATGAAATTGCTGTCGGTTAAGAGAGGTGACCGAGACCGTGAGTCGCTTGAAATAGAGAGAGAGAGAGAGAGAGAGAGAGAGAGAGAGAGAGAGAAAATAATTTTTATTGTACAAGGGTGGTAGCCCTGGGGTACAAAAACAGAGTAAATATAAATCTGAGAGTAGGTACATATTCAAATTCTTAACTAACTTAAGTCTATCTTACATCTAGGGTGTTGAGATTGTTTCTGAGAGTAGGTACATATTCGAGTTCTTAACTAACTTAAGTTTAACTTACATCTAAGGTGTTGAGATTATTTACATCTAAGGTATTTACATCTAAGGTGCAGAAATTTATTGACATGTAAAAATTAATTGTTCAAGGGAGTAGCTTGACGCAGGGTAATATGTTCCAATAGAGAGGTTTTAAATAAATTGTCGGAGCGTATCTCGCGCATGGCGGGCGGGAGAGAATTCCACAGTCGTATGGGAGAGAGAGAAAGAGAGAAAGAGAGGGAGAGATAGAGAGAGGGAGAGAGAGAGAGAGAGAGAGAGACAGAGGGTGTGATCGATATGTGTATCTGTATATACGCATGTATTATTATACACACATTTTAAACAGGTATCACGCCTAAGCTATCGAACCGAATGAATTTAGATTTCCACAAGTATTTCTGGAGGCTTTATCAATAGCGTCCTGACCCTAAAATGTTGAAATTCACACTAGAAGTGAAAATTTTTAGTGAAAAACGACGAATTAAAAATATATGCCAAAAAATTGGGTCAGGACCCGCTAGACCGATAGAAACCCTGAACAACGAGCCTTCATTTATTGCTGTACATTCAAAATTGGCTGAGTGCTATTTGTTTGAAAAATTACATGCAAATATTGTACATGCAATTATTTTATCGATATATATTAGGGTGTGCGGAAAAAAAACAATTTTTTTTTTTCGGTTGCATCCACCAAAAAAAAGTTGAAGTAAGGTAAAAAAAGAAGAATCCTAAAACGGGAGGTCAAAAAAATTATTTCGAACGGCGCATTGCATTTGAATATTTTCTATAAGAATAACACAGGAAAATATTGGGATTTCTGAATGTGGTAGTGCAACTCGTCAGAAAAAAATCACACAAAGATGTCATTAACATATTCTCATGGAGAATCGAATTTCCTACAAAAAAAGTTCTTACGAAAAATTAGCTCAAAACAACCGTTCAAGTGGAATATAACGCGAATGAATATGGTGGAAATAACGCTGTCTGGAATTGAATTGATAGGAAAAAAAATAATTCAAAAGGCTGTTAAAATCGAATTTTTCGCTTTACGAAAAAACTTTTCCGGGATTTTTTGTACAGAATGTTCTGCTCTAATATACTTGCATGAAATTGTTCTCAAAATATTTCTCTTATACAAAAAAAAAATCAAGTACAACAAGAAATATAAAAGAAACGACGTTCATCATTGATCGTGTTTAGAAAAGCTTCATTCAATGAATTTGGTTTAATAAGATAGAATACGTATTTTTTACATTATAATGCTTAATAATCATCGTTGATTTTTTTAAGAGTCTGTTTGTTGCAATTAGGGTATTTCTATCGATAATTTTGCACTATGACCAATAATTATTGTAGCTGTTCTTCGTTTTTTGTTAATGAACCGTTATATGCTTCTATCAAAGCGACGTTGTTAGAGCAGAACATTCTCTACAAAAAACTCCCGAAAAGTTTTTTCGTAAAGCGAAAAATTCGATTTTTACAGCCTTTTGAATTATTTTTTTTTTCCTATCAATTCAATTTCAGACAGCGTTATTTACACTATATTGATTCGCGTTATATTCCACTTGAACGGTTGTTCTAAGCTAATTTTTCGTAAGAACTTTTTTTGTAGGGAATTCGATTCTCCATGAGAATATGTTAATGACATCTTTGTGTGATTTTTTTCTGACGAGTTGCACTACCACATTCAGAAATCCCAATATTTTCCTGTGTTATTCTTATGGAAAATATTCAAATGCAATGCGCCGTTCGAAATAATTTTTTTTTACCTCCCGTTTTAGGATTCTTCTTTTTTTACCTTACTTTAACTTTTTTTGGTGGATGCAACCGAAAAAAAAAATTGTTTTTTTTCGCACACCCTAATATGAAGCAATCCACACCAAGTGGGCCACTAAAAAACCGTGTGATCTCGAAATATTATGAAACATTTTTTGAAATGTTATTCGAGTGTCAAAAGCAAGCTGAATTTTTTCAAATTTTTAAATCTGATTTTACACCCCCAAATTTGGATATCAATTTTTTTTTTTTTTTTTAAATCCATTTTACATATAAAACGATCCATTGCACAAAAAAAAACACCTCGACAGAAAATTTAGGTTTTCGAATATACTTTATAATTTAATCTATTTTGAAGCTGTCCAGAATTCTCTTCGTGTATTTTCCAGCAAGACAAGGCAATAATATTTTTTTTCGTCGAGTTCGTCCTTTTTTATTTTCCTATAACTTTGAGAGAACTTTCGTTGATTTCATAACAAACCACAGAAAAATTGGCATGGTGGAGAATCCATATCTTCCAAGTGTTTTCTAAGGTTAACTGATGAAAACACTCGCTACTTACGACAAATATTCGATGTTATCCAACGCCCCCATTAAATTTATTGGAAAAACATTGAATATACATTATTTACCGTGTATCACCGTGGGGGTCAAAGTCAAAAGTTGGGACCTCACAAAATACCTTGGTATTTCCGAACAGTAAACGATTTACATATACATTTACACAGATAATGATATTAACATTTTAGATAAATTTATCTAAGGTGTTTTAATCCATAACACACGTTACATGTTTTACTATAACACGCTTGTTCGCTTCTTAAACGTGGGTCAAATTGGGATAATAAATACAGTTTATTATCTATAAATTAGCTATTCAATGATCCTTGAACGAATTTAAAACAGTTATTCCATTATTTTTGGAAACCCGGTAAATTTTGGAAAAAAAATTCATTGACCGCGATTTGAACCCGCGATCCTCCGCATGCAGTCAACGAATTTAGCACTTTCTATCCTTAAATGATCATTAAAAAATAAAAATTAATGACTTGGATATAATTTTTTTAGGAGTATTTCCGGCTTCGTAGTCCGGACGTTTTTTCATCGAAATTAATTTTGAGCCTACCTGAGAATTTACCTGAGACCTACCTAACGACCTACCTAACGAGCGACACTCTAATACTACACCGTTGATTTCTTATAAATTTATTGTATCTAAATCACATTAGTGTACCAGTTCTAAGTGACGTGCCCGCATATCGTGTGGTGCCGTAATTATCTTGATCACATCGTGTCGACCGTTTGGTCAAAATCGTAAAGTACATACTTATATTTCTAAAATATTTCATAATTTAGATTATCGGATTTAGATAATCAACAAATTGCGTAAATATTGCGATTCAATGTCATACGTCGATTTCCGATGCATGTTTATACTTGTGCTAGGTTAGGTTTGGTCACCGTGAAATTATTTCTCACGGGATAATGCTACATGCGTTATATTTCTAATAGTGGAAGTATTTTTGTATATCTTTTGATACGTAGCATCTTTTAATATTTTTTGACAAAATTTTTCCCATGTGAATGCTGAGATCTATGAGCTCAATGTGAAGCATTTAACAAGTGTTTCATACAGCGGGTCGTGCAAAATAGCATTCATTCTGGGAATCAAGTTTTACCTGATTAATTTTTTTTCCAAGTAAGTGATTATATCACTTTATGATTATTTAATTACAATTGTTTCATGATCTGAATTGTTTTATCACTTGATTTTTTGGTTTTAGGTTATTGCGGCAGCTCACAGCATCTTTGGCTTTTCGCCTTCCGGGACAGAGTTGTTACTTTGACGGGTAGTATTTAATATTTATTCTTTTGATTCTTTTCTTGCAGGCTTAAGATAACATTATTTACTGGTTTTTTTCCTTCGGGACAATTATTTACAGATGGATTTCAGGCGCCGCTTCGCCTCCGGAGGTAACCAGGATCATCTTCGTCTGAGATGCGTAAGTATAATTGCCATTTGCGTAATTTCCTATCTTTTTTTATAATCTTCTTTCATTTTTTATATTGTTTTATCGATTCTTACTTTCATTTTTCCTTATTTACTCCGTAGGGGGTTTCGGCAATGCTTCATTATCCCCGTGTAATATCGCCGAAACCCCCCTACGGAATACACTGTGAAAAAAAACAGTAAATTTAATGTGCCCAAACGTATGAAATTTACTAACTCGGTACAGTAAAATGACTTTAATGTACTTTGTACTGTAAAATTACAAATCTTTCGTAAAATCAATGTACAACACATTGAATTTAAGAAACTTTTGCATTGAAATCACAAAACTGGTTCATGAAAGTATGGTTTAATGAACAAGTTTATGAAATTTAATAAACTATTGTTACGTCCTGACCCTCGATTTTTCTCATCTCGGCCAAGAAAAGCGCGGCTTTCCCTTTAACGCGTTATTCGAGATAAAATCGGCATTGGCCAGGTTATTGCCTTGTTTCGAGCCTAACCTTGCGGAAAATTGCTCAGGATGGGCGGAGAGTGCATAATTTGGTAACAATGGCAAATTAAAATAAAATCTCGCGAACAAAACTCTTTAATTTTCGCGAGATACATCGGAAAAGACTAATAAATTGTAATTCGGCAAAATCGGACAAATAAACTCGTAATATAAAGGGACAAAAATTGTATGATCACATTAAATAAATTCTGAATAAAACGGGAACTAAACTGTCACTGATGCGGAAGGAAATAAACTGCAGGGCCATCCTCAAGATTAACCTCCTGAGGCTTATCCGCGCAAATTGCAAGAACAAACGCAATTATCACGAGGACTAAAATGACCACTGATACAGCGACAGCTATTTTTAACTGAAAGAGGTCCATGGTCAGTAGACGGGACAACCCTCACAGCCAAAATCAACACTGAATTTATTCAACCACGACTTGACTGAGTTTAATCACTTGAAGAAATTCTAAAATGCTCGAAAACGAATTTACACCGAAAAATTATATCAGAAATGGACATCAAATTATAAACACAAAAACTGTTAATTCCTTATTTCCTGGAATAAATCGTAAATTCTTCAAATACATTTAGCTCGCATATATTTCACGGAAGTTACAGGATGAACACTTTCTAAAAGGAAACAAATTCACAAAGAAAATAATCCTACAGAAGATCGAAATACTACGGATTCCTCCGGAAATAGTTGCTTGGAAACGTCAAAATATTTTTAATGGACCGAGAATAATTCTAAAGGGTCTGAAAATATACTAACACAAGAATCGAGTTTGGACAAAACAACAACAAAAATTAAGTTCACAAAATAATGTTTATCGGACATTGGATTTAACACGACAAAAAAAATTACCCTTCATGGAATCATAACCTTCCGAAAGACCGAGATTGACGCAAATATAAATTTCCAGAAAACTGAATTTAATTCGGCATGACTTTTCACAAAACTGATTTTAACTCGACATGACTTTCCAAAATTGAATTCATAAATTTTCAAAAAAAAATTGAATTTAATTCGACATGACTTTCCACAAAACTGAATTTATAAATTTCTAAAAACTGAATTTAATTCAAAAGGATAACACGAAAATGGAAAACAACGAAAGAAATTACACCATGGGTTTTACGATACAAACGACCCGAAACCCTCGCATTCGATCCTTAGGACGTCATGGGGGGTCGACCGAGATCGGAGGCACCGCGCAACACGAGCGAATATATATATATTGTAACGATATTGCAACCCCCCCCCCCCCCCCCCTTTTTTGTCTACGACACTTCGGCGACGAAGTCAAGCCGAATCAACGCGTCGTGAGGATCCGGCTTGATAGTGGAGAGGGGACGAAGTCGAGCGCGCCGAACAGACGCTTCATGAGAATCCGGCCTTAACGGCGAAGAGGGGAGAGGCGCAGAGGATTCTGGGACACGGCCGAGGACGGGTATAAAAGGAGGGATTTCGGCTACTGGAAGGGACTTCGCTCCGAGACCGGAGTAGAGAAGGGAGCTCTCACCAGCCGTCTCTATTCTCTCTCGGAAAGACCCACGAAGTCAGAACGACACTGTTACTCTGCCCGACGACAGAACGCCATTATATCATTCAAGTCATTTAAAATTGTATAGAATCAGTAGAAACATTAATTCATGGTGAATAAAACGAATAGAAGCAAGACTTTCCTAATCTAATTCCGAGTATTGGCGACGGATTTCCTTGGGATGACCTCGGATTTCCCGCAGCTGAGCTCTTCCTAAAAACCCCTTCCCAATTCCGAGTACTAGCGACGGATTTCCTTGGGATGACCTCGGATTTCCCGCAGCTAGGCTCTACCTAAATCATCCGCTTTATTTCCGAGTTGCAACGACGGATTTCCTTGGGATGACCTCGGATTTCCCGCAGTTGGACTCTTCATTTCCAAATTAAAATCAATCTCATCTACCCTTAGGGAAAGTTAAATTCGAATCACAATAGAAGATTTAAAAAAAAAAAGGGAATATTGTGAATAGATAATAAGTAAAAAAAAGACTGTAAAATAATAAAGGAAAAATAGAAGATTACAACGTATTCAAGTCTCTTTTCACCTGCTCCGTATATCAACGAAGCGCGAATTCACGCGTAGCGTGAAAATATGTCATAAGGACAAAAGCGTACCGTTACAATATATATATGTGAGAAAACATTTAAAAAAATACTTACTACTTTGATGGTCAAACTGGATGAATTTGGAGGATTACAGAATACGATGAATATAACGACGAAGACGATGAACAATTCAGTGCAGATGGGATGATTGTGCGGTGAAAGTGAATGTTCAGCCGAGATTGATAAGCGGTGAAATAGTTTTATTCCACAAAAAAAAAATATGTTCGTTCACAAAAGAAAATAAACCGTTCGTTCACAAAAATAAAATGTTCGTATCGAAATCCACGGAGACAGTTTGAATGAAACAAAGTAAAATAAAGAAATTTGGAGATACTGTGGCCAAACGATGAGAAGTATATGAAGAGAAATTAACACGACGGACAGCGATTCGATCTCTTAAAATTTTCTCCCGGCTCTGACAACTCTGACCCCCTGCGGGCTCATTACCCGGTTTTATATAGGGTATTGCAGGATGACTTAGCTTCGGCGGTGGGGAGATACGCCCTTAGCCGCCTAAAACGCTCTAAGCTCCTCCGCCGCCACCACCTCGCATTCCCAATGACCGACACGAATCTATATAATTGGAAATCCATACTTCTAATTAATACAAATTTATCCTGATTATAAAACATTCATTTCTGTATTCCTTTATAATAATTATTCCGTGATTCAATAATCCGTAAAGTGATTTTTCCCCTCGTACATACGCCGTCTTTTCATCAAGACGTTCATTCTGTCTCTCTCATACCTGCATATACGGTATCTACTCTCTCGCTCACTCTGCCCCTCGTTTCGGAGGTACCACGCAGCAGAGGAGTTCTCCTCTTCGGCTTCTCCTACAGGCCACGCGCTGGTCCACCGTAGGCTCTCGGTGACACACACACGCACACACACATACAGCCATGCACATTTCCATTCGTCTTTTCGTTCGTGCTCTCGTTCGGTGACGATTTCTCCTCCATTTATTCGTATCTCCCTTGCTCCGCATTGCCTTCGATTTATTCTCTCATTCTATTCATTTCTATTTCTTTTTGATTTCTTACCATGCCGAGCCTGTAACGCGATGGTACATGCAAGGCTTTTTAGTTCAGATTAAAATTATTCCACTGATGGTGAAATAGTTCTCAAACGATTTTTATTTGATTAAGTGACCCGATCTTTCCAATAATTGGGAAAAATCAATAAAGTCATTCTGTAATTATTGATCTACTCAAAATACACAATGCGAAACCATTTTGAAACAATTTAAAATTATTCATTCATGGATATTGATTTTTATCACCCGGTTATCTTGATTCCACGTTAACGCTCGGATTCTGATAGTTTCCCTAATTATTCTTTGCTTGTTTGTTATAACATTGAAAACTTTGTCCCTATACTCCAGATCCTGTGTGATTTCCCTAATCATTCTTTATCATTTTTACTACAGGAATAATCTATTTCATAAACCGCGCATTAATCATGCATACATTAGCTCACCATTCTTAATAACTACTAAAAAGGATTCTTTCTCAATTACATCGTTTATGGATAATCCTTGTTAATGCACTATGAAATTTCCATGAATCTTTGAATTTGGTCTTTGTAAAATTATTATTTATTGTTAATTAAATCATGCGCTTGCTACGCCTTTGGGGGCCTTGTTGGATTGCGATGTCGAATTTGCGGTGTCACTTATCGATGAGACATATGTCTCTTGAACCTCGTGATTTTTATTGAAAGGCAATTGCCTTCCACGCGCGCGCTCTCTCTCTCTCTCTCTAAACATGTAGTTCCGGTTAATCGGAAGACGATATTCGTAACCAGACGACAGCAGCTCTGGTATAACCACATGTTTCCGAATGTTTATTTAATTCTCATTAGCGACGTGACGGTTGGGTGTCCCGTCGAAGTCTTTCCTCTATCGAGTCCCCTTGACTCGACCACTGCGTCAATTTGTCGATTACGTGCAGAACTCATGTAGATCATCCACGAGAATCATCCGATGACCTTTTCCAGACGCTGTTCCCGAAAAGTTGTAGCAAGGCTAAAATTGCCCATAAATTAAGAGCAAAGAGAAAGAAACAGCAAGCATCTCAACGAAATAGGAAATCTCCTCTCTTTGACCAATTTTGACTCATGGAAATCTCAAGCTATTCTAAATAATATAATTGAATACTTAAATGCAATAAACTACATACTATTCACCGCCACCTTTACCATCACCGATGACCTGACCCAGGTACCCATGTTCATTCTCGATTTTACATTTTTACATCCGTTCACTCACGTACTTTCGGGAATTTATTTCATAGAGTATTCATTCGGGAATAAAGAAAAAGAGGATCACCGGTCACTATAGCTTTAGATGAGGCATACTCTCTCTCTCTCTCTCTCTTTCTCTCTCTCTATCCATGCACGCGTGAATCTTCTATAGCCACGGATTTCTCCGACATCGGCGGTTGTTTATATTCATGTCCGACGATGGACGTCTCGTAATGAGGACCTTTGATATCGATGCCGCTATGGCGTCACCTCTCGATAGCCTATGCTCACTTGAGACGTACTTGTGCAGATGGCTCGATGAATGACAACTCGAACTTTCCGTGTTGCCAGGAGGAAAAATAAAACGTTCCTCTAGTGTGACCGGGTCCTTTTCCTCGTATTCAATTCTATTGAAAATCGCCAGATATAAGCTATTTCAAATCGATGCAAAAAGTCCCGAAAGTCGCGGGACGTAACAGCACCATTTAAACAAAAAAACACAGGAAAGTCCCATACATCTGGACATGCCATTTTCAACCGACAGCGATCCCGAGAACTCGACATCGACATAGCGTTCGTATCATCACAATATCACAGAAATCGACTAACGTTAATCGACTCATAACGAACAACCAGGCATAGAGCAAGAGGTGGAAAAAAAAATAACAGCAGAACCCGACTTCGCAACAAATCAAACAGATGTTACCGACTACGACGGACCTCTTTATCAAGACCAAGACCAAACAACATACGTTGAAACGCAAATGGAAGAATTGCCTGCCATACCAACAAGAGAGTCAAGTCGGTCAAGTGATATAAAGAAATCCCCCCACCAAGAGGAACAAAACCGAACGGAAATTAGAACCAAAATAAATATGCCGACAACCAATGAAAAGAATCTAATAACACACATATCGACAAACTGCACAGGTACCATGAAGAACAACACATACAAAACAAAATGCAACCAACAACGTCGGTACACGAGTCGTACAAAGCGAAAAACATCAACGGCAACGAAACTTCAAGATATTTTCGCAAAGAAACACTAACAAAAAAAAGACACACAGTACTCTATTTCATCGGAAACATTAATAAATAAGGATTAGAGAAATGACATCGATGACACAACTAGAATAAGTACACAAATAGGAACACTCGCAAACAAACTCACTAGAATTAACGGAAATAGTCTATAACTACACACATTTTAAAGGCAGGTTTTGACACAACACACAAACAAGCTAAATCTTTAGCAAAAACAATAAACAAGGAAATGTGAAACATCAACCTTGCTCTGCTCGAACTTCGAGACGACGCAGAAGTTACACGACACAAACAAAGAACCATACCCTTTATGACAGAAATCGAAGAAGCCCTTATGGAATTAGAAATCGACACAGAAACACTAAACAATGCAATCCTTTTTGTAAACTCCAGACAAATACACCCACAATTGTTACCGCCAGCGAAAACAATCTTACGCAGCGCAGAAGTGTGACGGGAATCTCGCGATTCGCGTCACCTTCGGCCCATCTCACCATCCTCGACGCCGGGAGAGCCGTTGAGCGCCAGGTAATCTTTTTAATTCGACGGCGGGAATTACCAAACCCGCTAAACGTAACGGTAGCTGAAATGACCAAAAATGAACGGAAACGAAACTTAACCTAAAAGGGATGACGGCGCGTCGGATGGCGAGATCGGTGACGGTATACCCGATTCGCTCAGTGTGTAGGTTGTGGAGAGAGGGCGTGGACGGCTGGCTAACTCTCGAGTGCCTTCAAAAACGTAATCTGAAATAAATGAACTCAACTCGAAAAATAACGTAAGGGGCCTTGGTTCAGGCTAATTTATTGCGTAATCGATAGCTTAAATTACATACCAAAATCATAACCCAAATTTCGATAACATAAAAAAAGAAAAGCAAAACGAGATCTCGGTAACGAATCAAACGGAACGGTAGCACGATAACGGAAGCGATAACGAATGAAACAAAGTCGAGAACGGCGAGAACGTCGGTAGCACAAAAAAATTACATTCGGTAACGCTGAAAAGAAAGTCGAAATTTATGAACGATAACGTCTGTAACGGGAACTGAACACGGTAACGGGAACGGTAACGCCAGATCCAAAATTAGGCGAGAACAAACGATAGCGGCAAAACGAGAACCAAAAGATAGCCCGGTAACAATCGATAACCTAACGTGAACGTCGAACGATAGCTCGGGAATAAACGACAGCAAAACGTGAACGTCGAAACGGTAACTCGGTAACATGCGATATCAACGCGGTAACGTCGAAACGATAGCTCGGTAACGTACGGTATCAACAAAACGAGAACGCCTAATGATATTTCGGTAACAAAAGATAACAAAACGATAGCTCGAGAACAAACGGTAGCGTAACATTACCAAAACGAGAGCAGGAACGGTAGCATGTCGGGAGCTCCCCGAGGGGTGAACCGCTCGGGTCGAGAGTTGCGCCGCAAGAGAGCGAATATTCGATCGATAGCGTGATCGAAGAGGTAACGCGAAAAGAGGGGACGATTACGCGCACGCGTAATATGATTACAAGCCCACTCTTCCCCGTACCTCACGCACACACGTAAAGCCCTAACACAGACACGAAACGGTGAAATTGGAACGGTAACACGAATTCGAACGAAAATATTTCGTAATAATCGATAACGGACTAATGCCTAGGTGTTATGGCGTTGAGGGTTCTTTTTACTGTGAGGATGGTCATCCAAGGGTTATTCTTCGAGTATGAGGAAGATCGGTGACTGCATAAACTAAACCTAAGATAACGGCGATCGGGCAATCCGTGACGGCGGGGTGATCGCAATCCCAGCCGGCAACGGCCTTCCATACGAAAACGTAACTAACCTACGATAACAGCGATCGGGCAATCCGTGACGGCTGGGCGATCGCATTCCCAGCCGGCAACGGCCTTCCATACGTAACTCGAAAATCGTCCTTCTCTCCCCATACCCTGTACCATGAAGCGTCGAGATTCCCACTCGATCCTTTATACTTCCCTCGATAACTTGCCCAGAAAGACCGAATGTACCGGGTGGCTCGTTATTTCGGCCCTGGCTCACGGTAATTCGGTATTTTTCATACTACCGACCCCATAAAACAAACTCGCTAACTGAACTCACGATAACGCGAAAACCAAAAAGAAACGATAACGAAACCCATACCCTAAATCTCAAAAATGATCCGGAATATCTTGCATATCTGCGCGTAAACGAGGGTCGGAACGACCTGTGACGCTAAAACTGAAAAATTGCGTCACAGAAGCTATCACGAAATCATCATCAAGCACAGAATTTTCAACACCATTAGATGCAAAACACACATTTGATATAGCGACTTTGACGAAATTAACAGATTTCACAAAAAAAAAAAATAATTTACGTTATAAGAATTCTACTGTTAGATTTAGCACACTATTAATTATACTAGCATTTATTATGTTATAAATTTATATCGTAAAAATCCAACGTTAGATTCAACACACTATTAATTATACCAGCCTTGCGATTTGCGTTCATTAAACAATCAATACCATACAAGGTATTACTGAAAACTTCGAAGATTTTTTTAAAATGGCACCTATACGTACCACCTAAGATCAAAAGCCTATTCATCATCTGCGATAACCACGAAGCACAAATCGAAACAATAAAAAATTCAGGCATTTTACAGTTAAACCGACATGTCAATCTAAAACGAAAACAGTAATAACTAATATACATATAATTTTTATTAAAAAAAAAGCACTATTATTTTAATTGATACGCATACAAATTTTTTTATAAAAGATAGCTATAGATATTTCATGAAACCAAAATAACAAATAAATCATAAACATTAACCATGTAAACAAGGTGTATCGCTCAGTCATCACAAGGACCAACAGAATCAAACGGTCCAAATCCAGCCTAACACACCTTTCCTCCTACTAACCTTAAAGCTAATCATAATTTAGACTGTTTCAGGATAATCATCAATCAAATAAACGAAAAGCAACGACAATCGAAAAATCGGATATATCATAACCAATTAAACAGAAAAATTTTAACTCTGAAGGAAACAAAAGCACAAAGGAATCATGAATTATCTTATAGTCAAATATTTTTGCGCAATACATATGATTACTCTTACGGATACCTTACAGACCATACCCTTCCAATATAACAAACCACTCACCACTAACACGAAAGCTAATGAACTTAGTCAGTTTCAGATCTCAGCACTTAGGAAAAATTCAAGAGAATTCATACTCGAAACAGACAAGCATCCCCACAGATTCGATACAAGCCAATGGACAAGGAAGCAAAAATCCACACGACATAATGGTCAAACCAACAGACTGAAGCCATCTGACAGAAGAAACACAAAATACATACACACAAACAAAACCATTTACGAAAATATAACACACACGTTCTTTCTCATTTCATTATATAGAATCAATTTTTCATTATATAAAATCAGAACACTAAAATATTATTGTAAACGAATTATTGTATATCACGATGCGGAGCATCGTTTTGTAAGAGGGGGAGTGTAACGGCCCCGTCCTATAGCCTAAAAAAACTCTTTTCCATTCCCGCGCCAGCTCATCAACTTCACTCTCACTACCAGTCCACTCGCACGCTTAAACCTTACATATCAGCTAAACCTAATACTCCTTTCCGGTCAATCTTACAACCGTCAGCACCTTAGCTCCAGTTTGCCCTTGGTCCCACGGGCCTTGTTCCTCTGTCTTGACGACATCCCCTCCACTCTCATTAAGTCCTCTCCTTCCTTCACCTCATTAGCACTGCAGTTCATCATTAACCTTCTATCAGATCGGACGTGCACTCCCGAATATACCAACTTGCCAATAAACCATCAGTCTAAAATATTTCAAGTCTAACTTCATTCTCACTTCATTTAACCCGTTCGCCCATCACATCATTTCATGTAGTTTTTTCCCACGATTTCAAAAATGCCCATAAAAATCAATATTCTCCAAGCCCGCGTGGCTTCATTAACTATTTTTATATCTTCAATATAAACTGTCGTAAAAATTTTCCTTTTAATTCTTTTTTAAATGTTCGTGAAAACCAATATTTTTGAATATGTACCCCAAAAACTACTTTTTAAATTCATTGTTGATGTTGGGAGGCCCATAAAAAACCCCCCAAAAAACCATAAATGGTGTACAAAAAGTTGAAAGAAGTACATTTCCTTGCGTCGTTTTGCCTATCCTTATAAAAATATGACAAACATAAATATGTGTAAAATAAATTCTCACAAAAAGTTCTCAAAGAAATTCAAATCATTCAACTCACAGTTTCCAAGTACATGCAGCATTTTCATTGTTTACATTGTTTATTAACCGTTCATAAGTAAGTCACAACGCTCGAAAACGTCTTGAAACGGGACTCAGGGACTTAATCTAAAAATGTAACGCTTGAAAGTTTTCATTGAAAAAAATTCGCATTGAGAAAAAAAATTCGAACGAAGTACTTGGCGAGTTATGTAAAATGAATGTACGGATTACCTGTTACGAACTCGCCAAGTACTTCGTTCGAATTTTATTTTTCAATGCGAATTTTTTTCAATAAAATCTTTCAAAAGTTAAATTTTTAGATTCAGTCCCTGAGTCCCGTTTCAAAACGTTTTCAAGCGTTGTGACTTACATATAAACGGTTAATAAACAATATAAACAATAAAAATGCTGGATGTACTCGGAAACTGTGAGTTGAACGATTTGAATTTATTTGAGAACTGTTTGTGAGGACTTATTTTACACATATTAATGTTTGTCATATTTTTGTATGGATAGACAAAACGACGCAAAGAAATGTACTTGTCTCAACTTTTTGTACCCCATTTATGGTTTTTTGGGGGGTTATTTATGGGCCTCCCAACATCAACAATGAATTTAGAAAGTAGTTTTTGGGGTACATATAAAATATCGGTTTTCACGAACATTTAAAAAAGAAATTTGAAAAAAAATGTTTACGACAATTTATATGGAAGATATGGAAATAGTTAATTAAGCAACGCGGGCTTGGGGAATATTGATTTTTATGGGCATTTTCGAAATCGTGGGGAAAAACTACATGGAATGAAAAAAAAAAAAAAATTTAACGACAATTTATAAAGATGATATGGAAATAGTCAATTAAGCCGCGCGAGGCTTAGAGAATATTGATTTTTATGGGCATTTTTGAATTCGCGAGAAAAAACTACGTGAAATTAAAAAAAAAAAACTTCTTACGACAATTTGTAAGGGAGATATGGAAATAGTTAACTAAGCCGCGAGAAAGGCGTCGCGGGGCGAGACGCAGGCCCCCACCACGCCACCTAGCTGCACCGACGCTGCCATCCGCTATTCCGTTCTCGAGCGACTGAATAGAATCATGATCTGCCATGAGATTAATGCTCAGAACGGTTTGTATGATATCGAATGTTATGCCTAACACTATTACGAATGCTCACGAGCTTGAATTTCGTGAGCATGTTTATTTTAACAGTAATAAATTAAACAAACGTAAAAATGATTGTATCTCGGCTTGTAATAAAGACATTGAGACTTTTTTTTTGTTTGATTACGCGTCTTGCTAAGACCTATGAGAATCTTGAAGAATATTTTACGTAACTCAAATATTTAAGGAGTAACTTCTATTTGTTTATAAGCTAAAATTTTATATCCTCGAAAAACATGGTTAAAAAAACCATTCTTTTAAGTTAAATCCTGAATGTGCATATTGAAAATAACCACCCCAATTTTCTTGCACCTTGTGGGCCTTGTGGAACAGTTTCTACATCGAAACGCCGGATTTACGAAAACCGGTTATCATTGCTAAACTATATAACATGGCTGGATAAAACTTACCGATATCTCTTCGGGACAGCTACTTTTAGGTAATGGATGAGTTTCAGAACAGTACTTCATAAATAATCCACGTAAATACAATAAATAAAAAATAAAAAAAGTTTTGTTTAACAGTGATTTACCGCCAAACTAATAATTCTACGTAATTTTTGTATAGGACTTATTTTCTAGATTTCATTACGGCGCACATTTTTAGTAGGAAACATTTTTCGATAAATCTCATTCCAAAAATAATAACATGAAAATAGTGACTTTTCGTTTTTTAAACAATTTTTGCGGCCAAAAAACAACTCCTACTATTTGAAAAACAGTACATTCCTTAGGGTCCAAACTACTTATAAAAAAATCGGCGATTGGGTGGGTCAGTTGAATAGAACTCATGTTTATTCCGACTGGACTAGTTTAAATACCTGACAACACGGTTATCGCATGTTGTTTTTTGCATTGTATGAGCACAGCCTTCGAGTGACAGCACGAGGAAGACGCTGCCCGATTTCCTCTCCTTCTCCCCTAAAGCGCGCAGGCGTTTTCCAGCATTGTGAAGGGCATTGCCTTGTTTCTGTTGAAGATGGAGCGAGGGAAAATAAAAAAAAAACACGATTGCCTGTGCGAGCTGTCGAAACCCGCTAATACGCATTTTCCTAGCTTCATTGTACAACGTCGCGTTTTCACGTGACAAAGCGATTTTACTATAGCAGAAGACTGCGCGTAACGTGAACTTTTTATAAGTAATATTATACATATGTAAAGAAAAAAAAGTGTACAAAGATACGACTTTGAAATAAAAAATTAGTGATTAGTGAAAATAAAAAATTAGTTTTAGTGAAAAATTATTTCATACCTACACAGTGATGGCAGTGACGTGGGAAAGAAATGGGGAATAAACATAATTTGAACAAAAATCGTCCTCATTCATGTCGAACGAGCAAGAAAAACAGGCACGTTTTGCAAACACTCCTTTTCCTTATTCATTAATTTAATATTTCTTATTAGTAAAAATATCGGGCGACTAATGGAAAAAGCTTAACCGACAAAATGTGCGATGAAAATGGGAAAAGGCATTGCCAAAGTAATCGACACTGGACCAGTCATCGATAGCATGTAGGAACTTATAGTCTAAGAGCTAGCGACCAAATCGGTCATGTAGCTTTAGCTGTATTGAAACTCCGTTAGCTACTTCCTTGAACGACCTTTTACGATAATCTTCGTGCTGGCAGGCCGCGGGCGGTGGGTGTGGGTGTAGTGGGGTGGGGAAAAAAAAAGAAAAAAAATGTAGGTTTAGCGACTTTAATTTTTTTTTCAAACAATTGCTCTGTACTCCCTGTGCACCCACAAAAATTTTTTAATCGATCGGGTGGTGGAAAGGGGTTGCCAGCGTTAATTGAAAGTACCAAAAAAATAATAATTTTCATGTGGGCTCAGCTGTAATGGCTTTTTTTCTGACGCGAGATTAATTAATATGTAAGCCCCAAAAAAATAGCCATGCAAAAATAGCGGTGGGAAGGTATCGAAAAAAATTATTGAAATCGTTTGATTTCGCTCGAAAATGAGCCGAGGGAAAGGCAAAAGCGGACGTGGAGGCGATATCAGCCGCCGTCTGCGTCAGCGCGCTCACGGGGCGTCGTTTGTGTTCGGCTAACAGAGAGTAATCCCCTCCACGTCCGCTTTTGCCTTCCCCTCGGCTCATTTTCGAGCAAAATCAAACGATTTCAATAATTTTTTTCGATAGCTTCCCACCGCTATTTTTGCATGGCTATTTTTTTGGGCTCTTTATGTTGGGGTTTATGGGACTGGCGAAGATGGGTGAGGTGACAATGATGTCTTAAGGTTTCTGGGGCCCGCGTGGACTGTGTCGGTGGCCACCGCCATCCACTGGCAGGACCCTGACCCCATCCAAGTCAGTAACCGGATCCCCGGGGAAGATACCCGCGAGGCAACGTAATTACTGCCGGCAGAGCAAAGAGGGTTTTGAGATTTCAGCCAAATAGTTCGGGTACACCGTTTGAATTACGCGCCCTTATCACGTCCTCGGCCAAATCGCCAAAGCTCTCGGACGCGAGGGACTACGGTGAAGTGGGAGAGGAACGGAACGGCCAATTAGCATAGAGGAACATCGAGGGGCAGCGTTGACGCTAGGATGGACAACTAGAGCGCCAAGGGCCGAAAAGAGGGGAGAGCATCGACCCGAGAGAGCGACGATCGAACATCGAAAATCACTTCTTCCCGACCAGTCCTAAAGTATAGACGTTATTAAGTAAGATAGAGTAAGTGCGTCGTCTCAAGTGCTTCGCGCAAAAGGCCTGGAAGACGCGAGATTCGGACTCGACTCCTAACGTCGAGATACTTGGTGAGGCCCAGCTCCATATTTATTGTACAGGCGATAAACTCATTCACTCGTGGTAGCCGTGTGGCTCTTTTTCTCTTTTATTTGGTTTTGGTTTATCGAATGTCGATATTTGGTTAATGTTGTAGTATACGAGTGGGTGTGTGCCCGCGAATTGGATTATCGCCTCATTATCAAGTCACTCTTTTTGTTCCGTTCATATTATTCTTTTGGTATTATTCTTTGTATTATCGCCTCAGTCAGGCATTTATTCCGTCTTACATTTTTCGTAATTATTTTGGCTCTCGCGACTCATTCCGGTAATTTAATGTCGTTCATTTATTCGTGATTATCGCATCACACATTTTGTTGAGTGTCGTTACGAATTCGCCTCGTGTGCGATTAACTATCTGGTTCTCTCGTGGCGGTCTTGAGCGTCGAATATCGTACCCGGTTATCTTGGTTATCTTTTGGCTATCGTTGAGATCTTGTATCTCGGTTATCTGGGTTACCTTCGGCTATCTGTGAGATCTCGCATCTCGGTTATCTACGGTTATCTTTGGTTATCTGCGTGATCTGTGAAGATCGGAGAATCTACGGTTATCTGGAGTTGGTACGATATTCGCGCGTCAGATTAAGCTTACGTTATTTGGCCTAAATTCGGAATTCGATAATTCGGATTTTCTGTAACTCAGGATGACGGTAACGAACTCATAAATTGCGTCTTAATTTTTCTGTGAATTCCGGTTATATTTCGTTGTGTTTTCTCGAGCCTAATAGATTCAGAAAGCCTGTAAATTCTTGTGGAAGATACGCGTGAATTTTGATTTGTCATCGTCATTTTGTTATCGTTAAGTCGCGTTGAAAGAGACGCGTTATCGTTGCAATTATCGTATTATTGTAAGTTAGGGTATCATAAATCGGCGGATCCGCCGTATTTGTTCATCTCAGTAAGGTTACCTTTGTAAATCGCCCACAGTTTGAGTATTTCGTATCTTTGGCTCTCGGGAGCTCGTATTCGTTTCGTTAAATTTGTAAATCTAAGTTAAGCACGATTTTATTGTACAGCGCCGAACCTACTGTACATCCCCGTCGCAATACGTGCGGGTGATCACCGGGATCGATTAAAAATAAATTAGTTTCTCGAAGCACCGCGTTGTTCTCTTTCACCTAAGGATCCCGCCCCTCTACCATAATCGTACCGTTTTTGGTGAGCTTAGCCGGCATTCTGTACTGACTCAATTTTTATCTATCGAGTTGCCGGCTATTGAGAGCGAAAAATAAATAAGCCATTCGTTCATGGATGGTGGTAACGAGCGAGATTCGTTCGTTACCTGGCGCCTAACTCTCGAATAGTCGGAGGTTACGCATTTTTGGTTAGATTGGGATATCGTATTCGGGTCATCATCCTTTTTGTAATTGGTAAAATTGAGCTCAGTTGTCTGAGTCGAAGAATTGAAAAATTCCTCATAAGTTATAATGATGATCGTTTGAGATTAGTGAATTCAAAAAAGGCGTTTTTGCGATAATTTGAATGGTGTACAGAAAAAACGTACAAACGATAACGAACAAACTTGTTGGAAATTAAAGTTGCTACAACTTTGGTCGTTTTTGTTTTTTTCCCTAGGATCGATTTTTTTTTATTTCGACCCGAGTAGAGAGGGAGGGGGGGACATAAATATCGTCTTGTTTCGTTTATTATTGATGGTTTGGTAATAATAATAGAAATAATTGAAAATAAAATTTGCTACAACTTGGGTCTATGCTTTTTCCCTATGATGGATATTTTCTTATTCACACCCGAATAGAGGGGGGTTGAACCTCGACTTGTCCGTTGCGATTCGTTTTTCCACTTGTCCGTTGTGATTCGTTTTTCCACTTGTCCGTTGAAGTTTCACTTCTACCATGTGTCCCAGCAAAGATTTCAATTTTTTAAAAATTTATTAACTACAATAAACTAAATTGTTGAAAATTAAATTTGCTACAACTATGGTTATTTTTTTCCCCTTGAACCGATATTTTTGAAACTCGTAGGAAACGAAATTCGCAAATATATCTGGCCTTTGCCTATTTTCTTTTAGGATATTTTTTCGAGGAGTACGCCTTTGATAAATCGAATATAAAATCAATTTTGAACAAATAAAAAATGAACGAGGTAATACAATATTTAGATCCACCTCCACCTCTTTGCGGGTCTAAATGGAAAAATATCGATCCTAGGGAACAAACAATAACCACCAAAGTTGTAGCAAATTCGATACCTAACAAGCTTGTGTATGATCGTTTATGCGAAAAAATCAATAATAAATGAGATAAGGTTTGGGTTCAATGACCTTGAAGATATCTGCATATCTGCACATTTGAAGTTTGGCAATTTGTGGCTTTGAAACTATGGCTCTGATCGATGAATGCACAAGAACTTTTTTGTCCCTTTTCCGATTTTCTAGAATCGGATTTTCTTTTACTTTTTTTTTCCTTATATAAAGCGCATATGGG